>CM037590.1:43842112-44442112 GCA_021018995.1 Chloranthus sessilifolius
ATTCATTTAACCACAAACCAATGCTCTCTTCCCGGATTAGACATATACTTGCAATCCACACTCAATGGTTGTGCTAAATCTGGTCGTGCACTCACCATGGCATACATCAAACTCCCAACAGCATTTGCATACGGAATATTTTTTATGTATTCCCTTTCTGCATGTGTGGACGAACTCATCTTCTTTGTGAGTTTGAAATGTTATGCTAAAGGAGTTTATACCGATTTAGCATCACTCATGTTATACTTCTCAAGGAGATTTTGAATAAAAGTTCTTTGAGTTAGCCAAAGCCTTTTATTTTCAAGATCTATCGTGATTTTCATACTTAGGTTCTTATTTGCGAAACCAAGATCCTTCATCTCAAATTTTTAGCTCAATGATCGTTTCAGTTTGTTGATTTCAACCTTGCTTTCTGTTACTATCAGCATATCATTTCCATAGAGAATTAGGAAGATTCTCTCCCCTTACAATACTCTTTTCGGTAGACACAACAATCATAGTGTCCCCTGTGATACCTTATGCTCAACATATATGAATCAAACTTCTTATACCACTGCCAGGGTGCCTGTTTGAGACCATATAAAGATTTCTTCAATCTGCAGACGAGCGATTTTGACCCTTCTGCTTCGAATCCTTCTTGTTGTCTCATATAAATCTCTTCCTAAAGATCTC
This sequence comes from Chloranthus sessilifolius, assembly GCA_021018995.1. Taxonomy (NCBI): domain Eukaryota; kingdom Viridiplantae; phylum Streptophyta; class Magnoliopsida; order Chloranthales; family Chloranthaceae; genus Chloranthus; species Chloranthus sessilifolius. Next base: position 43,842,785 of record CM037590.1, read on the forward strand.
CATGGAGGAAAGCTGTTTTCACATCTATTTGTTCTAGTTCTAGATCTTTCTGAGCAGTGACGACCACCAACGTGCGAATCGATGTGTGTTTCGCAATCGAAGGGAATATCTCATTGTAATCGATACCCTCTTTCTGAGAGAGCCCCTTTGTAACTAGCCTTGCTTTGAATTTTGGAGTTTGTCTCTTATCACATTCTTTCTTTCGAAATACCCATTTACAACCGATGACCCTCTTCCCTTTAGAAAATTTCATGAGATCTCAAGTTTCATTTTTCAAAAGTGACTGTCATTCTTTTTCCATAGCTAACTGTCACTCTGCTGCATCTGTATCCACCCGAGCTTATAGAACTGTGCTTGGTTCCCATTCTCTGTGATAAGTGGAAGTGTTAAAGAAATCATATCTTTAAACTTTTTAGGACGTTTCTTTGTCTTTTCTGACCTTCTTAATGTAGCTTGAACCGGAGCCGACACCTAAGACTGCAAGTCTTGAGAAACTGTGCCATCATACTCTATCTCAGTGTCTTCATTATTTTTCTCAACTTGCTCATGCATTCCAACATCAACTTGTACCTGTGGTTCACCAGATAACTGAGGTTTACCTTTCGCCTTTTTCATCGGAAACTCATCTTCATTGAAATTAACATCTCTTTCAACTATCACTTTGTAAGACTGTATATCTCACAAAGGATAACCTTTTATTCCTTCGCCATAACTAATCAAAACACTTTTTGAATTTTGGATCCAACTTGGATCATTCACTTCCCTGAAGTAATGCATACGCGACACATTCAAACACCCTCAAGCAGGGGCGTAGCCAGGAATTTTTGTCAGTGGGGGCTACAAATGATAAAAAAATTATACTTAATAAAAACTTTAGAATTAAATGGGGACTTGAGCCGATTTGGGGGCTTCTACATGATAGATTTGGGGGCTTATGTACAAACAAAGGGTGTATAAGAACCACACTTAATAGAAATTCTAGAGTTAAATGGGGGCTTGAGCCCCCACACCCTTCTATGTGGCTACGCCAGTGCCCTCAAGTGAGATTAACTTCCGTATCTTCCATACCAAACCTCATCTGCAGTTTTTAAGTTCAATGTTGCTGATGGTGACCGGTTGCCAACTAACATGCTATGCTCACTGCCTCTGCCCAGAACTAATGACTCAAGTCGAAATGATTCAACATACACCGCACTTTTTTCCAATAATGTTTTATTCATCCTCTCGACTACGCTATTTTGTTGAGGAATTACAGGAACTGTTAAGTGTCTAACAATCCCTTGATTTTCACAGTAAGCCTTGAAAGCTGATGACAAATATTCTCCACCATTATCTGATCTGAGAACCTTTACCTTTCTGTCAGTTTATTTTTCAATCATACTCTGTCACTGCTTGAATTTCTGAAACACATCCGACTTATTCTTGATCGGATACACCCAAACTTTTCTGGAATAATCATCTATGAATGACACAAAGTAGTTAGCTCCACCTACTGAAGTGACTTTAACCGGTCCCCATACATCTAACTGTATGTAATCAATCAGTCCCTTCGAAATATGTTTTCCTATGGAGAAACTTTCTTTTACTTCTCAAAGATGTAATCTTCACAAAATTTCAGTTATAAGTTTGAATATCATAAATCACCTTATTCTTTATGAGCTCTATTAGCCGACGTTCACTCATGTGACCAAGCCTCTTGTGCCACAAATCTTAGAGATCCTTGGAATCTTTCATAGCCGCAACATCACTGCCGCTGATTGTGTCGCCTACTAGAATGTAAAGATTCTCTATCTTCTCACCTTTCATCAAGGTCATAGCACCTCGTGCAACCTTTAGTTTTTCGGATTCTAGAATGACTCAACATCCTACCTCATGCAATGCCTCCAACAAGATCAGATTTTTCTTCAGATCAGACACATGCCTAACATCAGTAAGAGTGCGAACACAACAATCAAACATCTTTACCAGTGATAGAACCAATACCCACTGCTTCACAAACACTGTCATTATCCATCAAAATCGTCCCACCATTGACTACCTTGTACTAGTCAAACCATTTCCTGTATGGACACATGTGATGCGATGCTCCTGAATCTATGATCCATCTACCATCAACCTGACTGGAGCCTAATAGTGGACATAGTAAATCTTCACCAAAATCTAACTTAGCAACACTAGCCTGTTGCGAAGTCCCTTCATCGCTCTTATCTTTATTCAATCTCTGCTTACAATATTTGCGAATATGTCCAAATTGTTTACAAAAGTAACATATAATATCCTTTCTGTCACCCTTGGATTTGGATATGTTATTTCCTCTCGTTGATTTATTATCTCCTCTGGATTTATCTCTTTTGCGATCATGATTTTGACCCCTTTCGCTAAAGAGACTAGTCCATTCAGAATTAGATTCAGGCTGTTTTCTAAATTCATATGAAAGAAGTGCAACAGTCACTTCTTCGACGGCTATGGTATCATTACCATAAATCAATGTGGTAACAAGATGCTCATAAGATGCAAGCAATGAGGTGAGCAAAAAAGTGCAAGATCTTCTTCAAGTTTCACCTCAATGCTCAATAATTCACTGACTATTTTATTAAACGAATTCAAATGATCATGAATACGTATATCAATCTTCATAGGAAGTGTGTAGAGTTGTTTCTTCATGAGGAGCCTGTTTGGCAACAACTTTGTCATATAGAGAGATTCCATCTTCTTCCACAGATCCACGATTGTCTTTTTGTGAAGAACGTTGTAAAGAACTTCATCGGACAAGCACAATCGGATAGTACTTACGGCTCTCTTATCAAGAGAGATCCACTCTTCATCAGACGACCATGCCTTCTTCCCTATCTCCTTCTCAAGTAGAACATCATCAATGTCTTGTTGGACAAGGAGATCTGTGACCTTGACTTGTCATAAAGGGAAGTTATTCTTCCTTGAAAACTTCTCTACCTTGAATCGTGCATTTGAGACCTTCATCGCCTTTGTAGCATAAACCTCGCTCTGATACCACTTGTTAGGAATTCAAGACACCGAACTCCCTATCGCGGTGAATACGGCAAAATAAGAAGACGCAAAAGCAATCACACACAACATAAAGGAATTTACGTGGTTCACCCAGTCTAGGGCTACGTCGACAGAGTATCAATTAAGATCTGACACAATCTTCAACAACCAACATACTGAATAAACAAGGACGTAGTAATGATTCCAAGACAAGAACAACTTCAATTGGATACTTCGGTCCCCAGGCTTTTCTTCAATACCTTGCCTATCAAAGTATTCACTTGCCTTTACTTTGTAGAAAAATTGTTTTGGAACCCTAGAAAAACCTTCTATTCCAATTTGCATTAGGAAACATTGACCAAAACTTCTCTAATTAGCCAAAAACTCCAAATTCGCAGAACTTGTCCCAGAATCGATCAATCGATTTCACAACTCGATCGATCGATTTCAACCCAAGAGTTATCAAATAATTTATGCTCAGACTCGATCGATTGACTTCAGCCCGAGAGCAGTCAATTAATTTTCGTCCAGAATCGATCGATCGCTTCCAACATCGATCGATAGATAGATTTCAACCCGAGACCACTCTTCAAAGTGTTTCAATATACGCATTGGGATTAAACCTAACCAACAAATAATGAGTTTTTAGTGCTCGAATAATCTCAGCGTCATATGGTTGAATCTTTGATGTTGTATTAGGAGTCAAGAAAAATAGTGCAACATTCCTCAAGCCTTCAATAACCTTTGGATGGGCTAGGCAATTGTCCACTAGAAGGAGAACCTTTCTACCATTCATTCTCTTGTCAAACCAACAAACAAATTCTTGAAAAAGTACACCAGTCATCCATGCTCTCTTGTTTTCTCGATAATGACAACTAAGATTGCTTATGTTCACATTTTTAAAACATCTAGGATTAGCGTACTTACCAATAACCCAAAGAGGCACTTTGTCTGAACCATCGCCATTGCAACAAACCACAATAGTAACTTTCTCATTCCAATTGCTTCGTAGCAAGCGAATGATTTGCTTTCAACCGATAAAATAACCTTATTTATCGATATTGTAGATATCCTTCCAATGAAATTGTTCTAGTTTAGCTCATATTCCCGGTAAAGCATTTGTAATGTTCTCCATGACAAGTGAACCACTTTCACCAAACTGTCAGTAAGACTTAATTTCATGTCTTGCCTTGAACCGATCTAGCCAACCACTTGAGAAGTTAAATTATGGAATAGTTTCACCATACATTTTCTGGAAAAACTCTTTTGCTTGGGTCTGGATCATTTCTCCTGTCATATTCACTTTCTATTGATATTGGAGAAACCACTCATACAATACTTTTCCTAACTTTGGATATTTTGTTGATTTGTGCCTCTTAACATTGCTATTTTTCATCTCATTTGACAAATATTCCGCTGACCATTTAAGAGCGTTTGATATTGTTGATTGGTTGATGGAGATATGAAATTTTTGTTGAAACCATTGTTGCAAATCGTTTTTACTAGATGAGGGATGCTCATTTTTATACTCTCACAATGCTCTCCTCATCTCATCAGTCATTGTATATTTTTTTACTCCTTTCAAATGAGATGCTATGATATGAAAATTGTAATGATTTGGAGTCTAAGAGTAAAACTACTGACTATTTATAGAGATTACATTCTATGTACATGAAACATTTTGAAACACTTTACCTTCTAGGGCATTAAAATTTTGAAGCCACATACATTGTATGTAGTACTTAATGTATTAACTTTTATGTATGGACATTAATGTATGTACATTACTGTTAACTTTTGAGCTTCTATGTATGCACATATTAACTTTTGACCACATCCATTGTTTTTTGATTTATAAGTCATACATGTATCTTGGTTAAAAAAATAGTACATTTACAAGTACTAAAAACATAAACCTCTTTTTAAATTAATAAATATTCATTTATCGATAAATAAATAACCACTCTTAAATAATAATTTTTCTTAATCCCAAGAGTATTATTTTATAGGGGTGTTTTACTGAAGTTAGGAAAGGGAGGGAGGATTGCTGAATGAAAAGGAGTTTGATCCACTTGAAAAGATCATGGCCTATTCAAATGTTTAATCAATTATTTATTTCTTCATTTCCAATCTCTTTATTGTTATTTTTTAAGTAATATGTGTTTTATCTTTTATTATCACATTACGATCAAGCAGGATCGTAGTATTGCGCTTCTTCTTAATAATTTCAATTTCTAAAAATTGTAATGTTTAAAAATACTAAATGTTTGGATGCATAATAATAATAATAATAATAATATTATTATTATTATTATTATAAGTGGTTTTATTAGGAGTCTTCATATACATACTAATGGTTAGTAGTAAACGAGCGACCTGCAGGCACAATGCTTGTATTGCAGAAAAATGCCATGTCTGAGTTGAAGGGGACTAAGCGCGCCCTTTGGGTTGAATCGGTATTGGCCATATCCGGCACCGTTACATGGCAGGCCCATACATTCTAGTATTCTTAGCCAAATTGCTTTGTGCCAGGTGGTACATACTGGTAGAGGCAGGTGTCCGTAATTTGATTTTGGAAACCATTGTTGAAAGTGAGTTAATGGTCTTTGAACCTTTCGTGAACTTATTCTAAAGTATATTGAATAGGATAATAATACCCATTGGGTTGTAGCACAAATGCATGCTAATGTAGTAATGAAAAAAAATGAAGTTACAGAAAGAAAAATCAAGAGAACTTGCTCTCTGAAATATGGCCTTCATAATGATGCTTGTTGATCTTGGAACTGAACAATCTGGTACAGGTGATTCTCATTGCCACCTTTTCGGGAATGAAATTTTTATCAGCCTGTGTTTAGTTCGGGCACGGGAATGGGATTGGCAGTCATGCACGTCATATTGACATGATCGCAATGCAAGGTGATTGGGTGTTCTGGAAAAGTATCTGCAGCTAATAATAAGTATAGCCAAGTAATCTATGCTATAGTTAAGTCTTGGACCTATACATTTACTTCCACAATAGCTTGAGAAACGATTGGTTAGTCAGTGCATGCCCCTTTTTTCCCATGTATGTAAGCTGGGATTGAATACAGAGAGCCAGAAAATGTTTGAGTATGCTGCAAGAGAAGTATGGCTGCAAATATTTGAGCCAATAAGGATTCCAAAATGCGTGAATCCCTCCATGTACCATATTGTAGACCCACAAACTCGCCTCATGGTCACAAGACCATAGCTAGTTTGGTGCACTACGGTGATGAAAGCCAACTAAAAATAAAAAATGTTGGAGTCATTGCCCAAATTTAGGGGTATGTTTCAGGGACGCAACATTGAGAAAACAACAACAAAAGAAAAATGATTGACTTTAAGTGGTCCGCTTTACCTAGAGATCCGGGTAAGTACTCCAGCTACGAACCAGGAAAGGCTTGCAGGCACCTGGTCTGCCCGACAAAAGTCAGTCTCTAGTTTGGCCACTCTTCCTTGCCTTGAACAATGATCAAGTGTAAAGCAAAAATGAGAAGACGAATTAGGTTTGACATCTAGAGCCAAATGTGCTTGCCAACCCAATTAGACACTATGTAGAGTGCTCTACCGGGGTATGGAAAAATGTGACTATGTTAACGTGTGAGTTGTAATAGAAATGGGATGTTGCTTCACTTTTAATGATGATGGTGGCTGTGGAGTCGAACTGCATGTGCCGGATTGATCCGGGGCCAACGAAGATGACTCGAGGCTTTGGATCTAAGCTCCATCCTCATTGTCGCCATCCAGCGATGTGTAAAAAGAACAAAAAGCAAATGATAAGCTATTGACTTAAGTGTAGAATAAAAATGAAAATGAAATCAAAGAAAAAGTTAGAGATAGGAGAGATGTTTGAGATGGCCGATGACTTCGACTTCATCACTTGAAGGCCTTGACCCAAGTGTTCTAAGTTTCAAAGGCTAGTTGCCCTTAATGAAACGTAGGGGCACTTGAAGCCTTAGTATAAGTCTTCTTCTTCTTCTTCTCCCAAGTTTCAAAGGATACTTTAATGGAGGAGGGATGTAACGAGCTTGAATTTGACTAAATGCTCTAAGCTTAATAGTGGTGGATTAGAGAATCCTCCACAAGCTTAGAGTACCTAGGGTTCCAGCTCAAGCTCCACCAAAGGTCCTCTAATGGTGTGGAGAAAGAGGGCTTTAATAAAGGAGATGATGGGTTGGATGGATGCTAAGTGAAAGAGTAGGTGAGATGAAGGGTTAAGATGGGTGTTGGATGGGCTAGAAATTGCCTGCGTATCAGGCCTGGCCACCTGATTTGCGTTCTGAAACCAATCAGCCCAAGTGGGGACCAAAAAACCAGGCTGTCAGCGCTTCAGACTGAGTGTTCAGTGGGCGCGAGAATACAATGCATTTTAATGGAATGATAGTAGCAGCAATTGGTTGTTGGTACTATGAGCAATTTGAGGCACATAAGTGGGAGCAAGGTTCCAAAGTGAGAGTGGCAACCTAAATGGATGATTCCTTCTAGTGAGTTCTTATCAGTCATGTATATATCTTTATCTAAGCATCCGTGACGGTGTCTTGTTGTAAGTTTAGTGACAATTTAAATCTTTTTTGTGGAGGCAAGCAACTCCAGGATTTGACTGAACTTGGTATTGTTTCAAAGAGATCAGTGAGTGATCATTGAGAGGATTACTCTTGTACGGTGGAAGTTCGGGGTGTTGACAGTGATGTCCACGGTGGTAAATATTATCCTGTTTGAATGCTTAAAGGAATTGCAGCTAACTTTCGTATTGATTTATGTTCCCACAATAGTAATTTCCTGGCATTTAAACTATGAGCATAAATATAATTTTAACAAATTGCTTTTTTTCTCCTTTATATCTTAATTAATATGTTTAGAATGTCATGCTGTTCCATACCTGAATCCAAGAATTTACACTTTTCAATGGTAAATTTTGCAGATATTGATCCAGTCATCATTGGCAGCTACAGGCGGCTGGTTTGCCATTTTACATCAAGTTCCTGAAGGGCATGTTGGTGTGTATTGGAGGGGGGGTGCCCTTCTGGAAACAACTACTAATCCTGGTATGCATATGGTGTTTTATTAGACATTCTTTAGCAAGAATAGGACCTAAATATTGCTTGAGGTTATCTGGATTTTATAGGTTTTCATGTGAAGATGCCTTTGATAACCCACTTTGAGCCCATTCAAGTGACTCTTCAAAAGGATGAGGTTAATACTACTACCTTTTATTTTGTTCTTTTTCTTTGTGATTAGGGATGAGGATTTAATCCTGAGAGTCCTTTTCAAGGCTTACAAGTACGTAGACAAACATCTTGCTAATGTAGTGACCTTCTATAGTACTTTGGACTTTGGAATTTGGACTTGTATTGCGATGCTCAGTTAGGATTAACTGTGTTTCAGGGTCTTGGTGAACTCGTTTGGATAGTCATGTTTCCGGTATTTTTATGTGTTTCTGTTTAGACCAGTAACAAAAGTTCTGTAGTTGATAGTAAGTACAAATTAATTATTCAATAAGAAAAGTACAACCTGATTAATAATTTCGGTTTTGATAGACATACTATTTCAGAATATTTTGATATCCTTATTTAACAAATACATTTTCATTTTTTCTTCTGTACAGGTTAGGGATATTCCATGTGGTACAAAAGGTGGTGTTATGATTAGCTTTGAAAAGATAGAGGTACCTAACACAGCGTGGATAGTTTGTTCTTTATTTGATATTACAAGTTGTGCAAGTGTCACGTTTACCCTAGTTTGGTTATTGTAACGCGCTGAAGATTATGTTTTTAATAAGTTTTATATTTTTATAATCAGAAATTTTCATACAGGTTGTTAATCGTCTTCATAAGGAGTACGTGTATGAGACACTGCGTAATTATGGTGTAAAATATGACAAGGCATGGATATATGACAAGATTCATCACAAGATAAATCAGTTCTGCAGTTCTCATACATTGCAACAAGTTTATATTGACATGTTTGATCAGGAAAGTAGTTCAACTATATTGCATATTTTGTCTTCTGATCAGAAACCACTAGAATTGATTCAAGTAAATTTTGTTAAAGCATCAGTCATTCACCAAAATAATCAAATGAAAATGTAACAGATTGATGAAATACTGAAAGAAGCTATACAAAGTGATTGTACACGCTACGTTCCTGGTATTGAAATTATAAATGTGCGTATCACAAAGCCAACTATCCCCGCTACCATAAAACGCAATTTTGAGCTGATGGAAGAGGAACGCACTAAGGTATATGTTTCTCATTTACTTAATAATAATTTTGCGAATATGCACTTCTTTCGCCTTGGTTCAGTTATCAACTTCGTATACCCGTGTGATTATAGAATCCATAATATGATTATGTATATTGCATGTTGTACCCGTGAATGCAATAACTTTGACTTGCGATAACCAGTTAGATACCTTTATAGTCTAGAGAGGGATATCCTTAGTTTTACATTTCAGGTAATCGGAATGAACATTTTTTAAGACAATGGAAATCCTCTCCTGGTGTACCTCTTTTTCAATTTTAAACAAGGTTCAAAATATTAGTATCGGAGGTAGTATCGGCCTGCCTTCAGATTGATACAGTATTGGTATCTATTGAATACACCCAATATTCTGAGCTACATTTACTCCTCCCAAGAAATATGTCAGCCTCTTTTCTCCTTCTTTACAAAACCTAACCCTAAACCTTCAATCATCTTAACCTGTATTACTTTTCACTAATCGCTTCTTAATCCTAACCTTCCCAGCTATTTCTTTTCTCTCCATACTTGGCCTTTATGGTATTAATTAACCCAAACTTTACATTCCATTAGTCTTACGTTTTAGTGTTATTTTTTTATCAAAGAATATTTTAGTTTTGTGTTTAGTGCGGTTTTTATGTTGTGGGTTGGGTTCTACATTGAAAAGTGATAGAAACTTGTACATATCTAGTCTGTAAAATGAAGGAACTTTACCACTTAACTTGGCACCTTAGTTAGTCAAGATGTAGCATTTCGTTCCTTGGGAGCTTCAATCTTTCAGAATGTCCTAGCTTTCTCGTAATATGAAAATATTTGTTACTTTCATCTAATTTGAATGTTCAGTTTTTTGTTTATTTTCCATGCAGTTAATATTCTGTTTTATCCTTCCAAACTGTTTTAGGGTCCAACAAATATTCAACTTCTACATTTAGACTTTTGAATTCGAATTAGTTTGAAGATACCATTTATCGACCATCCAACCTACCCATCGACACAATCTGCCCAACTGACAGACATGTTGGATGTACAATAGACAAAAATTACACCAATTTTATGAAATTAATTATCCAGTCAGTATATTATTATTATTATTATTTATTATCATATTTTATTAATTGTTATTTCCCTTTCTATATATTTAAGAACCTACATATAAACCAAGAGGAATGCTTTATGGGTGCAATTGGTTGGCATGAAATACATAAATCTGGGAGGGACAAGAGATGCAGAAGAGAAGAATGCCATTTGGATCCTATTGGTGAAGGGTGGTTTGTGGGTTAAGCAGCAATTTGACTTGAGCATCAAATTTAAGGTGGGAAATGGGAACGGGGATAAAGTGACCTTTTGGGAAGACCAATGATGGGGGGAAATATGTTTCTCTAAGATATTCGAACATCTTTATAACATCCCTTCATCAAAGATGGTGCTTGTTGAGGAAATAATGAACTGAAATGGACAGTGGAATATGCAGCTGTGGGGAACCTCAACGAATATGAGATTGAAATGATTGCTGAATTGCTGTGTATTCGTGTGAATTTCATTGACAGGCTATGGTGCTGGTCGGAAAATATGGTCTAAGGAAACGAAGGGACTTTTCTTGGTCAAGTCCTTTTACGAGTTCTTATGTAGAAGGAAGTGGATCGATCTCCATTGGACAAAAATATTTGTTCAATCTATATTGAGCGGACAGCTCATTGCAGACAATGAGCTACCCTGACCTTGGGCTGTGTTGTGAGCTAGACCTTGAGATTGCACATACTTTAATGAGCAAGGATATCCATTCACATCTCAAGACTTAGCTCATCACATGGCTCAAGGCAGACAGCTTATTGTCTGGTTAGCTCATCCACATTCACTCTTCGTCATATGGACAAATTACTGGTGATAAATAACTTGACAAGGAGGGATCTGAAAATGGCTAATAGGTGTGTTACATGTAAAGCAAATGAAGAATCTATGGAGCATCCATTTTTCACTGCTCAGGGACCTAACAGATCTGGGAGTACTTACTGTTTCAGATTGTTTGGAGTTCAATGGTGTTTACCTCAGACTTGCACAATGGGCTAATGGTCTTTTAGTTTTCAATGGGATTCAAATACATTTGAGATGTCCATTGAGCATGTGGCTGGAGAGAAAGAATCTTCAATGATTATTGCCGCTCAATGGATAGTCTGAAAATCAAAATTAGGGGCCATCTTATCGGCTGGATAATGGTGTCTGCACTGTATTTTGGCATTCAGCACTTAGTTTCTGCACATGAAAGGACTATTTGTGTATTTATGTCTGCTTTATATTTTTGTTTAGGGTTGTTTCGGGCCTGCTATAAGCACCTTGCTTTGTAATGGCCTCATTGTTTCTCTTTTTTGACCGAATCTGTTCTAATCTATATGCATCTTTACAGATTTAAAAAATGTAAATATAATTCATGTAGTTATATCTCTTTTGTGGGTGATGCTAATTAGGTCTTAATTTCTCTTTCGTAGGTCTTGATCGCCATAGAGAAGCAAAAGGTAGCAGAAAAAGAGGCCGAGACACAAAAGAAGATGGCTCTGACTGAAGCAGAGAAAAATGCTCAGGTTAGCAGAATCCTCATGGAACAGAAATTGATGGAGAAGGACAGTGCTAAGAGACAGCAACAGATTGAAAACGAAATGTACATGGCGCGAGAGAAAAGCCAGGCTGATGCAAATTTTTACAGGTAAACTCTTTCTCCATTATCTCTTTTGGAGTCCCAAACAATTTACAAATTACATATATGAATATGTGTTTTTCTAAATGAGTCAGTGGTGGGTCCATGGCCCCGAGAATCACCAACCTTAATGCTAAGGTCATCTTTGCATTGTACGCATGACACATATCCTTAAATTCAAATTGTCCAGGTTGAGGTTCATAGTGTCGATGGAACTCACCCAAAACACTTTTTTTGGGGGGATAATTAGTGACTTAGGCTGTGTTTGGCATTGGTCTTTGGAAGAGTACTGCTGCTCTTTGTTGTTGCAAATGAATATGGGGAGATAGAGAATGATTGGAGGAAGAAAAAAGGGGAGGCTGCTCTTTGAAACATGAACAACATCCCTCTTTAAAAGAGCATGAAAAGTCATGCTCTTTTAAAGAGGGCTGTTTTTCCTATTTCAAAGAACACTCTCCCCTTTTTTCTTCTTCCAATCCTTCTTTCTCTCCCCACATTTCTTTGCAGCAACAAAGAGCAGCTGCTGCTCTTTTCTACTCTCCCAAAGAGCAGTGCCAAACACAGCCTTATTAACTCAGAAAAAAAGAGATACAATGCAGCATTAGCTGAGACATTGCCTTTGCTGAAGAAAGAGTACAAACCAACTAGCCACAATGATATGTGCAGAAAAACAGTAGTAAATGAAGCCTTAGCTGGAAAATGCCCCCAACTAAGATAAAAAACCCAACCTAGCCAAAATGACTGTTGGAATTTGAGGGAAGTTTGAAATAGCGACACAGGACTGTGCTATTTTACCAATTTAAAATGATCATAAGTTGAGATCTGAAGATCGAAACAATATGATTCCAAAATGAAGGTCTAAATATGTCCCATAATATAAAATTAGGAAACAGAATGGAAAACATGGATAGTACTACCGAAATGCAAAATTTCTGCTTGTTGGACTGTTGCATTTTTTTCAGGACAGTAAGTTGGACTTAGAATTTTAACTTTTATTTTCAAAAAGAAATAAATACATCTCCAATGGATATGAATTTAGAAGGTCGCTAGATGAAATATTAATAACAGGAAAATTTGAGAAATTTTTTTTAGGACTAAAGCACTTGCGAAATCAAACTCAACAGGCAAATAAAAATCTGCACTTACAGATTTGAATAGAGAACCAAACTCAAAACTATGAAAAAGTTTGCAGAACTGAACAAAAACTTGATGAGAGAAGCATCCCAGATGGAAGGGAAGAGCTACACTCACGGAGCTGATTCAATTTGAATTTGTAAGTTTTACCATATTTTCTTCGCCTATTAAGAAAGAGACTATAACAGAAATTTGTGCCAAAGGCAGAAAGGCTTTTGAGCAACTACAAGTGCTCTCTTCGTAGTAAAAGCTCTTCTAACTATCAGTTACTTCATCCAGCTTACATGTTAGATATTTATAAACTTTCTCGAGTCTCCACATTCTTCACGTTCTCCAAGCTGGTCATCTCTGATTTAATCATATAGAATACACATGAAGATTTTCAAGAGAGTTTATAAATAACCTCTTAACCATAATTCTTGAATTTCCCAGAGGTTGCATGATTCTAACGTCATAAATTTGCATGTGCATGACAACAAAGGATTATGTACAGGAAACTTAGTGACTTGAGAGAATTCTATGAAGATTTGGACAAAAATATTGCACAGCTTACCTATCAAAAAAAAGAAACGATATTGTACAACTCATACTATGTATAAACATGTAAGATGAACCGTTCATATTCGTTTATATATTGAGTAAGCTCAATCTTGTCCTATTGATCAACTGGGGGCTCCCTTAGTTCTGATGAGACCAATCTTTTAACATATACAAACCATTTTACTAATCTAAGTGTCCCTTGGATACTAGAATTTGCACATTTTTAAGCGCCAGGATTTGATTGATAAAGATGGGATACATTAGAAGAAATAATAATAATGGTTGATGATTAAATAAGAAAGAAGTAGAAGGATGTGAAGTAGAGGAAAGAGGAAGAATAAATGTGGAGAGGAAAAAGATTAGGTCTTTCTCCTTTTACCACTTCTGTATTTGTGTGTTAAATTACAAGTATGACCCAAAAAGCACAACTTAAAAATTGTTGTAAAAAGATGCCATTTTTTGACAAACTAGTAGTTTCACAAGTCACAAATTTCCCCCCAAGTTGGACCATATATATCGACCATGCCCAGCTTGTCATAAAGTTTTTGAAGACGAGATCCCAGTTAACGTCAGAATCTGGTAATGTCCAGGTGACCATTTTAAGAGTACAGGATACCATGATCTTGACAAGACTTAAGATACAAAAGGATATGATACACCTCATCAACATGAAGCATCTGAGGGGAAACTAACTAACGACACTCACAACTTGAATGATATGCAGTCTCAGTTGTTTAGGTAGGTCAATTTCCCACGTAATTGTTGATGCCTGCCTGGATAAAAAAGGTGGTTCCTCTTAGCAGCATGAAGTGGGTTGACGAGGCTCCATTGGAGAGAATGCAGGGCGAGTGCCTAGTATCCCAGTCTCACTCAGAAGATCGTAACAATACGTTTTCTGAGAAATGAAAATGCCTTAAGTAGAGCGAGCAATCTCTGCCCAAATGTGCGACTCATAGTCTTCTTTACTTGAGTAGAGAAGAAAGAATCATCCCCTCTGATGATACTATCATCCACGTACACTAGGAGAATGGTGTGACCCTTCTTTGGAGAGTGCACAAACATAGTGTGATCAGACTGGCAACATTTGAAACTGATATCCTGAACAGCTTTGGTAAAGGGTTTGGGCATCCCAACTCAGTCATTGGGTTTACTACTATGGACAATGTAGGCATCATTCAACGGACATCAAATAATTTTAAGAAGTAAGCCGCCCCCATACCTTTTCTGCTATGGACAATGTAGAAGCAAATATAGTCTACATCTTCTTCACTGCTAAGGCTCATAGAATACTCTGATACTTCAAATGGTTCACAGTTAAAAGTGCTTGTCAAGGGCTGCTTTCCACTTAAAATACCCTACTCTTGCAGGGCAATGGCCTTCCAAATCCGCCACCATGGAAATACTGGTGTGTCCTCCATTGTCAGTATCTTATAGCAGTCTTCATTATGGCTAGAATGTACACTGCAAATAAAGCCCCAAATAATTCAACAAAAGCGTTTAATTTATAAAATACCCAAAGCACTTTTTAGGAATCAACTGCATACTCGTCTATATACTTTTTAAGTTTTAACCATAGTGACGAAGTACGAATACATGTTTAATATGACGAGAAAAATTGTGAAAAAAGGAAAAAAAATGGAAAAGTCGGGAAAAATGAAAATAGTAAAATATTAAAAAAGTATTGAAAATTATTAAAAACTGTGTTAAAAGTTAATTTTTAACCCATTTTTTTAGCATAATATTAATAATACACTATTGAATATTAATATCAACTATTAAGTGAGATTGTGATAAATTAACATCCATGATCCATCATCAATAGACAATATACATGCTAAGGCAGTAAGACAAACATTAAAAAGCAATAACTATCAATCTATGATAGATAGTTAAGAATTAATAACCATAAAAAAATTTGGGCATAAGGGACTCCATAGTCATAATCCATATGCATAAAGTCATGGGACACATACCAAATTATAAATTATAAATCATACATTCAAAGTTTAATTGTTTTTAAAATAAAATAAAAGGGTGTTATGTTTTTAAGTTTAAACTATGTATAATATATATTTTTATGCTTAACAATTTTTAAGTATTTAAAATATGGGATAAATACGTTTAAAACGTAAAAAACTTGTTTTTTTTTTAAATACGTTTAATACAGGTTTCATACATTGTAACAAAAATATGTGTATTAAATGCATATTTTAAAAAAATGGAGTTCTTTACTGATAAAAAATGGAGTTTTTTGTCACCTTAACCATCCATTTGCAGGCCCTTGATCAGATGGTTGAGATTGTCCAAACAGTTTGATTTATGAGCTGAGTCCGATGCATGATGGCCCGCTCATTGGTCAGTTTGGATTGACGATCATATGTGTCATCCATAACTCAAGCACCTAATACCAACTTCTTTTTCATTTTACTGCCAATTTTCTATCAGGCCCCATGCAAAATATATTAAAAAGGGCGTTTGTACACCGATGAAAATATGCTCAATGTTCAAAAATTCAATGCACCAAAAAAGGAGGGTATCACCCTATATTTGACCAGTGATTTGAACGGCGCAAAAGGCTTACAAATATTGTTCTTTTTAAATCACGTGGCTGACTCCAAAATAGGTGTTGTTTTAGAGGTCTCGTGATACGTGGGTAGCGCTCTAGCGCTACCACTGTGGGTACCAATATAGAAAATGATCTCCTCACTTGAGTCCCATGACTCGAGCTCCTCTTGGCTGCTTGTCACATCAGCCAACTCTAAACGTATACTGATGTGAATGGTAGCTCGATTCATGGGCTTATGTCCCATGATGAGAGAGAGAGAGAGAGAGAGAGAGAGAGTGAGAGAGAGATTAATGTCAGGTGATTCCCTTTTTTAGGGTGGTGAAAGAAGCAGAAGCTAACAAATTGAAACTTACCCCCGAGTTTCTCGAGCTCAGATTTATCGAAGCCATTGCAAATAACTCAAAGATCTTCTTTGGAGACAGGGTATTTCTAACTGACCCATAAACTTCCCTTTTATTTTTATCTTTTTTTTTTTTTTTCTCTTTGTTCTTTTTATGCTATGGTTATCTCCTGAAACTTGAAAACGATCGTATGCAGGTACCAAACATGATCTTCGATCAGAGACTCCTTGGTAACTTTCTAAATGATGTTTTAAGAACGGTAAACACATAATCTAGTTTTCCCTTGATTCAGTTTCAGGTACCTATTTGGAAAAGGCAGAAGAAAGTAAAAACAAATTATATTGGCAAAAATGTGTCCCTCAGCTTCTTTACACAAAAAGGGAGAAGGAAAATTTGTTTGATTTCTTTGATTATTTTGTTCATTACTGAATGACACTGTTTTTGTTGTTGTTGTACCTGTGTGTCTATTTTACGCTTACTTCATGAACTTTTGTAAGACAAAATGTGGATCCTGTGTTGAGTCTAATATGAGCAAATTGTGGCTGGTGTAGTTCTTGCTATTCAATTGCTACTAACCCAATAAGTGTACCATTTGAATGATCCTTCTTGTCTGACTTGATCGATACATATTCCAATCAAAAAGTTTTTTTTTTTAGTTATAGGTAAACAGGGATTGAACCTGATGGTGCTCAGCACAAAGAGAGTTCACCACCTGCTCCGGTGCTTGCTGCTGACATTTCAATCAAAGGCTGCACTTTGGTTGTGCTGAGACAATGCAATGCAAGAGCAGAATGGGTGCACTATCATCTCACAGCTCTCAAGACTACAACTCCAGATTCTAGATGAGAAGGAAGACAATAAGATTAAGTAACACGAATGGTTGGAGACTTGGGTAACGATGTTGATACAGCTGATGTATCAGCAACTCTCAGTTTGTGTTTCATTATTTACAGCTTACTTCTAGGGCTGTTGATATGATGGTGCTAGGTACCACGATAGTGTCAGTGTGCCTGTACTCTTGCAATGTTTGGGCCCTGACAGCAAAAGGATTATATCGTTGGGGTTTAGCAACAAGCAGTTATTTATGAGCACACAAATCAGTGAAAATATGCTTTTGACCATAGACTGAACTGGTGCTAAAAATATCTGCATTTCCATGTTGGCGGAGGGTGATTGGCCTATGCACCACTTCTTTTTTTCTTTTTTTTTTTGATAACCTGGGTATTCAGGGCCTATGCACCATTGTTAGTGCACGGGTCGAGTACCTAATAGAAGGTCAATCAACAATTTGTGATTGAGTTGGTATAGAGTGAACGGGTCACTGATTCTGCGTACATGACACCATTTTGTTGGCATGTGGTTTGCCAAATGGTTCACGGTGCCAACATATAAGATGAGATTCAGCCCTAAAATTGCATAAAGAAATTATCTCTACTATGCGATAAAGAGATCACAAGAGCAAGAAAAGTAATAGATAAAGCGGATAAGTGGATTTAGGAAATTTTGCAGGGATAGCAGTTCATTATGTGGCGCACTTTGATGCACTTATATGGTGCAGATAGTGTTTAAATGTCCTCTTTAGATGAATCTAATTATATGATGGCCTCATGAATCATGTGGCATAATTGGCCTTAATCAATTATGCGTTTAGGAAGCCATGGACGACTCAGTTTACGGAGGACCAAATTTCCATTGGTGACCCATATCCTTAATTTCTTATTTAATGATGAAATAAAAGCCTTCTCAAGGAGAGAAGTTTTTCCATATGAAAATTGATCATGTTACAAAAAGAACAATTTTGTACACATCAAGCTAGTATCAGAAATAAAACCCATAAAAAGGGTTAACCACAACAGCAATTTGCATAAAATTATTAAGTAAATAATTAGGTGACCTCAATTCTAATCACATGCATCAAGAAAAATAGATAGATACCTTCAACATCATCTTATATGTGGCGTTACAAGCCATATATATATATATATATATTTTAGTAATTCATTTCATCCAAGTGGTTAAATATAATATAAACTTCACATAGCCCAAAAAACATCTCTATCAATAGATGGGTTCCATCCAATCCGAGTTTAATATGAACCTTAGGTTGGATGTGAATAACATCTATGATAAATTGCATGGACAATGGTTTGACTCATCAGTCGTGGGCATTTATTTATTTATTTATTTTTCGGATAAGGTGAAGGGAGCAGCCTTTTTTTTTTTTTTTTTTTTGATAAGGCGAGCGGTTAACGTCAGTTCACATGGTGTTACGCAACGTAGTTGACTTGGATTCGTCAAAGGTGTACCCATCATGACATAAAAAGAAAGGTTTCAATTGGGAGAGAAGCCCCTTGTACTTAAAAATTAAAGGTTTCAATGGGGAGAGAAGCCCCTTGTACTTAAAAATTAGGTCATGTTCGGCAACCCTTTTCAAAATCACACTTTTCAAACGGAGTAAAAGGCTCGTCATGTGTTGATTCTCAAAAAAGGGTTTATTGGCATTTGAAAATATTGTTGTGTGAGAAACTAACATGAGCAGCTTGTCAGCGTAACACCATTTTCACTTAGTGATGGCCATCGAATGTGCTCGACCCGATCCATTGATAGCCCAAACCAAATCGGTCTCTTCTCAAATCCCTAACCCAGTTAAAAAACAGCAATGATAGCTTACTACGCCACTTAATTTGCTGTAGGAAAACCCCAAATCAGAGAGAGAGGAGAGAGAGAGAGGGAGAAGGAGAGGGAGAGAGAGAGATGCAGAGAAGAATTGCACTTGCATCTTTCATCTCATTGAAACACTTCTCCTCCACTCCTGAATCCCCAACTCTCTATTCATTCCTACAACCCACCATCTTTGCCCTTAAAAAAAACCCACCACCACCAACCCCTCAACCACAGCAAATCATAGACAAAACCCTAACCCTAGACCAAAAGGCAAACCTAGAAATCCACCTTCAAACATCCCTTCACAACCACAACACTGATGAGGCTTGGAGGTCCTTCAAAACCCTTACAAACAACTCCACTCTCCCAGCCAAACGCTTATCTAACTCTCTCATAACCCACTTGTCATCTCTCAAAGACACCCACAACCTCAAAAGGGCTTTTGCTTCTGTCATTTTCCTTTTAGAGAAAAACCCACAAATCTTAACTTTAGAAACCCTAGAAATCATCTTCAATGCCATGAAATCTGCAAACGCGGCTGCCCCAGCATTTACTCTCATCAAATCCATGTTCAAGAACAGGTTTTTCGTACCTTTTTCTCTCTGGGGCCATCTACTGATTGAAATCAGTAGGAAAAATGGTAGCTTTTCTGCTTTTTTACGGGTTTTCAGTGAAAATTGCAGGGTTTGTTTCGATGAAAAGTTGGATTTTATGAGACCCAATTTGGAGGCTTGTAATGCAGCTTTGGAAGGGTGTTGTTTTTATATGGAATCAGTTATTGATGCCAATAAGGTGTTAGAAACAATGTCTGTATTGGGCCTCTCGCCTGACGAATCGAGTATCGGGTATCTTGCTTATCTCTATGCTTTGAAGGGTCTTGAAAAGAAAATTGTTGAACTGGAGACATTGATGGCCCATCTGGGTTTTTCTCAAAAGAGGATTTTTTACACTAATTTGATAAGTGGGTATGTTAAATCAGGCAATTTACAGTCTGTTTCAGTCATTATTGTCCGCTGGTTGCGTGATGGAATAGATAAAGATACGAATTTAGGAAATGAAACATTCAGAGAAGTTGTTAAGGGGTTCATTGGCAATGGTAGGATCAAAGATTTGGCTAAATTGATTCTTGAAGCGCAAGAATTAGAGTCGTTGCAGCCGCTGATTGGGATTGATCGCTCCGTTGGGTTTGGGATTGTTAATGCCTGTATTGATCTTGGGTTCTTAGATAAGGCACACTGTGTTGTGGATGAGATGAATGCACAAGGAGGTAGTGTTGGCATTGGTGTATATGCGCCTATATTGAGAGCTTATTGTAAAGAGCATCGAACCGCCGAGGCTGCTCAATTGGTTTCTGAGATCAACAATCTTGGGCTTCAGTTGGATCCAGGCAGCTACGACACCCTAATAGATGCATCGATGTCTAGCCAAGATTTCCAATCGGCGTTTTCTCTATTTAGAGACATGAGAGAGGCAAAAATAACCGAATTGAAAATGAGTTATCTGACAATAATGACTGGTTTGACTGAGAACAATAGGCCTGAGTTAATGGCAGCCTTTTTAGATGAAGTGGTTGAGGATCCGCGAATTGAGGTCGGCACCCATGATTGGAATTCGATTGTACATGCATTTTGCAAAGTCGGGCGATTAGAGGATGCACGAAGGACGTTTAGAAGGATGGTGTTTTTACGATTCGAACCCAACGAACAAACCTACTTGTCTCTCATCAATGGGTATTTGAGTGCGGAGAAGTATTTTAGTGTTCTGATTCTATGGACCGAAGTGAGAAAACGGTTACTGATTGATGGAGGGAAAGGAATCAATTTCAATCATAATTTGGTTGATGCCTTCTTATATGCTCTGGTTAAGGGAGGATTTTTCGATGCGGTAATGCAGGTGGCGGAGAAAGCGCAAGAGATGAAGATTTTTGTGGATAAGTGGAGGTATAAACAAGCATTCATGGAGTGCCATAAGAAGCTGAAAGTAGCTAAGCTTAGGAAGAACTTTAGGAAGATGGAAGCTCTTATTGCCTTCAAGAATTGGGCTGGCTTGAATGCCTGAGACTGTAGTTACCGGATTCGTAGTTCGGATTCGTGCGTATGCTACCACTAATTGGACTAGTTCACGATGAAAATTTGTACAGTTCACAGGAATTTTAAATGGATACGCTTTGACCGGCTTCACACTTGCCCGATTTACAGTGATTTCCATTACAGTCTGCAAGAGCTCACACATTCAGAATAGGGTTACAGGAGAACTCCACGGCTGTTTACCTACAGAAATTAGGAAGAAAACACCTCTCTTGCAATAATTCTTGAATTTTGTCGCGAATTGAAGATGGTAATGTTGGGTAATTTATCTCCCAATGGTGTCCCTGCTTGCCTCTTTCAAATTCATGAAAGGCCTTTTACTTGAGTGATGTATAAGAATGGAGTTGGTTGCATGTACTTTTTGTGTCTGTAAGTTTCCTAAAAAGATGAGAGGCTTTCCTTGTTGTATATAACTATATCTGAAACTTGTAATTCGTTTCATGTGGAACAGGAATGAGATAGAGTGAGAAATCTTTGGTTTGACTTCCTGTAGATTTGCACTTTCAAAGATTATTTCTGTTTGCAAACTTAAAGGGATAATGGCTCCTTACCGACATTCAACACTATATTTTGGTTTAAATGATCTTACACTATTATCCTGCCACTTAGAGCACCCCGCACCCGACTAAAGTCCCCGAGTATGTGCAACACCCTCACATCACACGCACCCGTCAGTAGAGATCAATCCCTGCGAGTGGCCACCAAAGGATGGGATTCGAACTCAGCATACCCCGTGGCTTACATCTGTGGACAATCTAAAATTTTCAAGTGTCAATCCATCTTTGAAACATGTCTTGGCCAAGAAAATCATGCTTATAAGTGGATTTGAACCAACCCTTTGGTGAACTTTAATACCAGCCATTAAAAAATAAGAACAATGGCTGATATTAGTTTGCACAGATGGGATAGTTAGAATTAGTCAAAATCTGACTTTCACATATTCAAAGATAAGAACAACGACATGGATTATCCCTGATACTGAACTGAGAGGAATACGAAGGGTAGTTATACGGTGGATAGGTCAATCATTCAATATTAATTATTCATTCAATATTAATTAGACAAAAGATGACTTTCACATATTTAAAATGCATCAAAATTTCTGCAACTCTGCAAGGGTTGGCTGCTGACTTTAGCACGGGCAAGTCAGTGCATGATTAACCTGGCACCGCAATTGGTGCATGGGCCTGTGCACCTAACACCTTCTCAGACAAATGTACAATCTCTCAAAAGGGCGAAAATAATCCAAGATCATGCCACAAAGCTAAGAGCATCTACAACAGGTATCCCAAAATTGGTTGGTATCCCACTTTTGCAATTTGGTATACATGTGAACTGTATTCCAATTTTATTTTTTAATATATTTTTTATTCTACTCAATAATATAATTTTATTAGAAAAAGAAGAAAACTGATAAACAGAATAAAATATTAATTTTATTCAAATTTTGGGCTACTTTTGAGATTGCTGTAGATGCTCTAAGCTACTGTCTCCCTCTATAAGACAGGGAAAACCACTATGAGTTACCTTCTACCCTTACTGCCATACCCTGTTTTGAAGTTGGACACCAAACTTTAAGAAAACCTTCTCCAATCTTACTCCACTTGGACACCAAACTTAAGAAAACCTTCTCCAATCTTACTCAAACTTGGAGTGACCATATCAAAATTTGATATGACAATATGTTATGACCCAAGTTTTGAAAATCAAATTGCATGGTGTTAGATGGCAGAGCACCAAATACAATATGAGTGCTCGACACCCTATCATGGCCCACTCTCTCTCATTCCCCAACCCCACCCCCCCTAGTTTTAGAAACCAATTAGAGCCCTTTAGGCCTCTTGCCTTCTCGAAAACCCAACTCCCCAAATCACCTCTCTTTAGTGGAGTCCTTGTCGACACTCTCTCTCTCACACACACCGAGACCCATGCAGCCAGAAACCCAAACCCCTCTCTCTCTCTCTCTCTCTCTCTCTCTCTCTAGACCGCCCATCCATCGAGTTAATGCAGCAGTAGCAACACCGGCTTATGCAACAACACTACCGAAACCCTTCTCTCCATCTTTCTCGGTTCAGTGCACAACAACATCATCAACAATCATCAACAATAAAGCAGAGCATTCTCTTGCTCTCTTTTAACATACAGTAGCGTGGAAAATAAAGGTGCAGTTTGGAGCGTGTTCAAACCTTATATTTTTCACGCCAAAAGCCATCTCCACACCGATTGGACCGAAATCAAACACAGTCACAGGCTGTGCCGCAATCTACCTGGGAAGACGGGTTCTTTGCCGACACAGCTGGTATGATTATCAGGAAATGGCTAAAAATCTGGGCCGAGGTTGTATCAATATTATCAGCAATCGGACTATACGAAGCCCAATGGAGCAGTTGCACATATTAGCTGGAAGGAATAGTTAATATGGGCAGTCATTCACCTACTTTCTAAATTTACATATGTACACCTTATATGTGATGATTTTATGTTGCTATATTAAATTAAAGGAATTTCAAGGAAAATTACATTTTCTCATTCTTACGTTTTTGCATAGATTCGCAAAACTGTTATGGTCAAAGGGTTGATCCTTTGGTCGAACCCATCGGCCGATAACTAAAGGATATTACCCTTACATATAACACACAAGTGGGCCAACAACACAGACCCTAAAGACTTCAAAATCGGGCACCAAGTTTTCCAACACATAACAGAGACATTCGGTTAATAGGCTACTGCCCTTATAATTTTGCGCGCTTATGCTAGGGGTCCTGTTTGACCCCTTGACTATAGACCATTGGTCCAAGGCCATGGGCGAAATCTTATACTATCTGACCATCTATAAAATGAATGGTCATATCCTCCTAAAAATAAACATACCTCGGCCTTAGTGCCACTTCAAAAATGAAAAAAACCTCATTACTATTATATGTGTGTGCCACTTGAAATTTTAAGTTAGGGTAATTTTTTATCCCTCAGGTTGAATCAACCCACGTATCCGAGTTTATAATGATCTCGACAAAAACTTAATTAGGTTAATCGGATCAACAATAATCTCATCGCGTTTATCGACATGCTTTTGAACACGCGGAAATCTAGAAAGAACTAAACTAAGGGATTTAAGCCTTTCTACAGTTAGTGTAAAATGGTATGTTTGACTAACTTTTTAGTTGAACCAGTGAATTGGCCAAACACAGACCCCACCTAATTTATGGATAGCGTTATCGTGCTTGGCCTGATCACTCCAAAAGCAATCTGATAGCTCAAAAAAGTTGCATAAATTTACATGTGAGCCCTTCTTATTATAAATCAGTAGGGCACCATTTCATGTAGATTCTTCCACATTCAACAAAAGTTTAGTAGGAGAAAATATCTATTTTTTTACCGATCTAGGCCAATCACAAATTCATATTAAAATCATTCACATATCTTGAGATGCGTGAAATGCTAGTTCCATAGCCATAAGAGCCATTATTAAATACTAGATTTAAGGTTATTTTATAGCAATTAGGCCATAATCAGAGCATATAAGGCCCATACCATTAACCATATGGGTCTTTCAAGACCCTC
The DNA here is from genome assembly GCA_021018995.1 of Chloranthus sessilifolius. Taxonomy (NCBI): domain Eukaryota; kingdom Viridiplantae; phylum Streptophyta; class Magnoliopsida; order Chloranthales; family Chloranthaceae; genus Chloranthus; species Chloranthus sessilifolius. The sequence goes on from CM037590.1 coordinate 43,867,629, forward strand.
GATTATCATAAATGCACATGGGCCATCTCATGGTGGCTCGTCTAGTCTATGAACCCCTAATATGCCCATTTATCCTAGAAGAGTCACTTACTCTTTTATGAGAAACCAAGGTCCAACCTCTAGGGTAGGCTCAACCCACCTTTAAGATTAGGAGAATCTTCTAGATAATATCTTAAAATCATGTCAAGATGTTGTACATCACTCGATGATCATATGATGATACGATCTTAATCAAAATCCTAGGCCATTCAATTAATAATCTAAATAATCAAACCAATAGTAGCAATCATAGGTATCTAAACATCCATTACACTGATGACACCGGTAGGATTAAATTATTTTAAACTCGATCGCGTTTACCTTAAAATACGTGTATCGAATATTCGATGGTCTATAAGTGATTTAGTCATATAGAGACTAAATCTCATCAAAATCACATAAACGACTAGCCCGTTTTCATCAGATCGATCTAATGAGAACAGTCTATCATCATGTTGTAACACACATCCTAGGGTCATGTATTAATTTACACGTGACCTCTTTATATTTCTCTTCTTTAGTAGAAATTGAGTGTCCCTAGGAGACTCTAAACTACTTTTTTGTCTGATTAAGACCTTAGGTCTCCATCTAACGTTATAAGTCAAAGTTTGACTTTTGTTATAACTTGTAATTGACTTGTGATCAGTTTACAAACCTTTTTATTCTGGTATATTACTTATTTGACTTTTATGTGACTTATCAATAGAATAAGTTCTTTTTATGATTAAGCTTTAATTATTGAAATATGTTGCTAGAGTTATATAAGATATATGTTATATTAAGTGTTTTCATCTGTACTGCATTACATTCATATTATAAAAATATGATAGGGCATACGCATGATAAGTTAAAGAATAAGATATGACACTCGACTTTTAAAGCTTTCGTCATTGTGGGATTCCTTTTACGGTCACGTGAAACTTGGACTATAGGCATCAATATATGGATGCAGCAACTCTATGAGAGTATGGGCTGTCACACGAAATACATCCACTACGAAACTCGTCCATGGGAAAGCGTGATTTAATAAAGTTTATTACACCATAACTTACTCTAATTTAAGTTGTATACAAATGATAAGAAAATACAAATATAATAAGATAAGATACGAATACGATAAGATACGTTGTGAAGGTTAGTTGAATATGGAATTAAATTTTACACGTGTCATATCTTACAAACCACCGTATGGGTACAACATCTGCAGCCAAGAAGGGTTTTAAGGACAATATGATACAACAATGTCTCGACGTGCGACACTGATTTTTATGTGCGCAACCTCATCCGGCTGGATGGTGGTTTACGATATGATATGAAGGTTAAGTGATTATCTACACGTGAATCTCGCGTGGTAGGCTTAAGCATCGGCTCTAACACAAGTCGTTTACGTAAAGTAGGTATGATGTGAAGTATGTTGTGTATGTGGATGGAACTACACTAAAACTTAATATATGCTACATAAGTTAAGTTGACAAGACAAGTAAGAAAAGTAACAAGCATCAGAAGCATAATATGCACTGAAATCTATTACGTCATTTTAGCTTTATAGTTATGAAATATTTATGAGAATATTTGTTATTTTGTTTATATGAAATTATAAATTATTCACTTCTACTCATGAGGTTACACTCACGATCACCTGGGTAGATTGTGGTAGATCGATTGTGCAACTCACTGAGTTTACGTGACTGAGTAAACTCATCTCATGAAAAACTAACAACTACAGGTGAAGATATGAACTACACGACTATACTGCCCCGATAGACTTGATGTACTGGTAGATGATACGATCTATGAGGGTGACGACGTGTATGACCAGTTAGACAATATCATGTATATACTAAATATTTGAAAAGACTTTCCAGTAGTTAACCTGTACCTTTATTTTTGGTTAGTTGTTATAATGGACTCAAATGTCAATGTAAGCTTAATGAATTTTTTTTTTAATATGAGCAGAAGATTTGATTCATGATTTTTGAGAGCTTAGTTTTACATAAGATATGTATATCCGCTTATTGCCTTAACAAGCATGATAACATGAAATTCTAGGCCCTCGAAATCGAATAGAATTTTGGATCACAATAGCACAATCAAGTCAAAACAGTGCAATGATAAAAGACAATTGTTTATTCTAGTGGATAAATATAGGTTGTTGTTATTAGCTCACCACCTTATATTATAGCCACTTCACTTAAGTAAAGTAAAAATTGTTGGCTGTTTTAAATCAGATGATGGGAATTTTTATCATCCCAACTTCCAGAGAATAGATCTTGAATCATAAACTTTACCAGTAGACGGTCAAATATTGATTCCATGTGGCACACATCTTAAAAAGTGAATGTGATCATAGTGTATCATTAAATGTGGTTCGCATTTACTTTTTGGAAGTGTGCCACATGAAATCAACATATGACCGTTTGACCGTAGCCCCATGATCTCAAGGTTTATTCTGTGGAATATTAGGACAAAAAAATTATCTTTATAGTTTATTGTTTGATTAAAAGAAGTTAACTGTTTTCTGTACTTTGCTCATTTGAAGTTGTTGCACCGTGGTAGTAACACTATCCTAATTTAAATATATATACATAAATATCTCTTTCTTATACAAGCATGGGCATTTGGTCTAGTGGTATGATTCTCGCTTAGGGTGCGAGAGGTCCCGAGTTCAATTCTCGGAATGCCCCACTTTGGGACTCTTCTTCCTAATTTGTGCGGTTTTTTTTATTAATTTCATTGAAAAGGTATAATTTGTTCGTTTTGGTTGTATATAACCTTTTTTTTTTTTTTTTTTTTGAAACAGTTGTATATAATTATATATAAGTTCTATAAAATATATATATATATATATAAGTTAATATGTTAAAGTAGGTTAGTATGAGGTGTCTTCCATCTACAACCTAACATACTTATAACGTAAATCTATCACATGCATCAAACTAGTATGAACTAAAAACCAGTCACAAAATTGCTGTTCTCTTTTCCGCTATTAAGAGAACGGGGAGAATGCGTCAGGAAACGGGGATGGATCCCCTGTGCGGACGCGATATCATATGCCATGTGGTCTGTGGTTTAATGTTGGTTTTTTTTTTTAACTACTTTCTTTTGCACTCATTTGATATGTCAAACAGATCATATCGCTCCACATATCTGATGCATTAACTTTAAACCCCATTAAACTTAAACTCATTTGACCACATTTTTAAAGGTGGATACAATCCAATCATTCTCAAATTTTTTATATAATACTGGATCGATTTTATCTAAGTGACTGTGGCACCCGATCATCATTATGGTGTCAAACGATGCTCAGATTGTGTGGAGCACGGATCATCCATGTCGGGCCGCATAGTCTCAGACCTCTTAAACTTTTATATGGAGATCGGCTCCAATCACCATCTCTATCTGATTAAACTCGGAATGTAGTAGCCTATAAGAGATCGGCTTCAATAGATCTATATATACTGAAGTTGGTAATAATCAATCCATTGACCTTCTCTATATGTTCTTGGATAGTTCTAGAATTTTAGGACCCTACTCTCCTGTCCTTAAATGATCATACACCATCAATGGTATAACATGTGAGTGATCTGTACCGTCAAAGTGACAAATCATAGATTAAAGTTCACCATGCCCAAAAATAGTGTTTTAAGAAGTTTTAAACAATCGGATCTGTTGATTATACTATCAACTATTATTTTTAATTTTAATAATTAATATTAAAGATCATTAATCAGATGGTTAACATCTAATTATAGGCATGTTTCATTGAGTTGAGACATGTTCCAATGATAGATTACCATTTTACAATTTAGATTGATCAAAGATTAGGCATCTTTTTTTGGGTTGAGACATTTTTCAATGATGGATTACCACTTTGAAAATTTAGATTAATCAAAGATGTGCGCCACATGACATAATAATAAATCACACTTCAATGGTGTGAGATAAAAGTTGTAATATTGATGATGAAAGATCATTTAAACACGACCATTTAAACACTATTTAAATGTCGGTCAAAGCTATTATCCTCTTTTCTTTTTTTTGAACTCGCTGTTTTTTTTTGTGCAAGATTTATTTAGATATATTGAAACAAAATAGTGCGAACTGCGAACATATTATGTTCTATTAATTCTTGGGTTTGGCTGACGCGCTGTTTTCTGTGAGAATTTAATGTAGCACCCCAATGCTCAACAACATTATTGAAAAACATACAAAAAAATAATATAGATTTGTGCAATCAATAGTGCCAATAGGTCTATTATAAAAAATAGTGTCGATAGGGCTGTCAATTGGCCCAGTCGGCCCCGAATCCGGCCCAAGGCCAGCCCCTACATATGGCCGGGATTAGATATTGACAGCCCGCTCTAATCCGGGTCAGGTTAGAGTCCAATGATGTGTATCCCGCTTAAGGCCGGCCATATATATATATATATAGAGAGAGAGAGAGAGAGAGGAATAGGGTTCCATCCTTCAAGATCCTATATGGAGCTCCATGTGGCACTTATAACATTTTTTTTAAGTCACATGAAGGACAAGTGTATTGCTTAGATCATTTTTGATTTATTTTATTTTTAAACTCATTTTTACTGTAAATTTTTTTAGCCATAAGATTTGAGCCGTTGAGTTGATTAGGTCCTCCAATGAAGGACGGTGACCACCCTCCAAGATACACGTGACATTCAAAATACATTTTGGGAGCCACGTAGAGTACGAGTGCGTTGTTTAGATTTGTTTTCTTTTTTTTAAATCTAATCTTTTTAATAAAGCACAAGTTAAACTTTGACTAATTTGAACAATCCAAATGTTATTGCTAACGAAATATATGGTAGAAATGAGTTTTCAACTTTTTTTTCTCAGAGACACTCAAAAGCTATGCACTTGTGCTCCATGTGGCATCAAAATAATATTATGGAGCTCCATGTAAAATCCTGTAGGTTGTGTCTTTTAAAATTTGACCCATCAAATCGGTCAAGTTTGATGAAATCTTGATTCATGAACTTTACACTCTGAGTTATTAGAATGATCTATTGTCTTTAAATTGTTAATCAATACAAATTTTGATCAACAATTTAAAGACAATAGATCGTTCTAAAGGCTCATAGTATAAAGTTCATGAATCAAGATCTTATCAAACTTGATCGATTTGACGGGTCAAATTTCAAAAGAAGTCAGCAAAAAGTGTAATTTATCCTGCGACAATTCAAAATTTCTTATGTCTTCAATATATCATGTCCACTAGTTTCTGTAGCGGAAACAACAGAAAGTACGACTAGTAAAGAATCGAATGCTCGACTCAAATGTCTGGAAGATGATCTAGATTGTCGGGACCACATCCTCAATGCATTAAGCGATAGGTTGTTCAATACTTTCTGTAATTGCACTACCTCCAAATATTAATATAATTCTTTAGAAAAGAAGTATTTAACTGAAGATACCGGAACAAAGACCTTTTTAGTCTCTAAATATTTTGACTTCAAGCTTATTAAGGATAAACCTACTTTGGAATAAGTTCAAGAATTACAGTTTATCGTCACTGAGATGGAAAAAGAGAACATGAAACTTCCTGAAAGTTTTCAAGCGGGTGTCATTCTTGCGAAACTTCCTTCTAGTTAGAAAGATTATTGAAAATCTATGACCCATAATTAAGATCTTCATACTCTAGATGAGATTTTTAAGGGTCTTAAGATTGAAGAAGAGAATAAAATTAGAGACAATAAGGTTATTGTTTCAGAGCCTCCAAGGGCTCACTTTGTTGAATCGATATCTGAAGAGAAGAAGAAGGATAACAGATTTTCTACTAAAAAAAATAAATTTAAGAAGAATTTTCAGAAGAACGGTCAATCTAAGATGAATGAAAAGAAAGAAGATTGTTATGTCTATGAAAAAAGGGGACACTTTGCAAGAGTGTGTAAATTTTGTAAAAAATCGAAATTGAAATCTAACATGATCGAAAATATAGTTATTGCAGTGGTATCAGAAGTCAACTTGAATCTAAAGGCCATTGGTGGGTCGTCTCTGGTGCTACTCGACATGTCTCTTTTGACAAGTCTGCTTTTAAGACTACAAGCCTCAAGGAGAAAGGCAGCAACTATATATGGGGAATTCTTCTACCACTGAGATTGCTGGAATCGAAACAGTGGAGTTAAAATTATTTTCGGGAAAGACTCTCTTGTTGAAGGATGTGCTCCATGCTCCACAGATTAGGAAAATTCTTATTTCTGCATGTCCCTTAGACAAGAATGGGTTTAAATTAATTCTTTATTCTGGGAAGATGATATAATCCAAGAATGATATTTTCATTGGGAAGGATTATGTTGTAAACAATATGATCAAATTGAATATTATCAATAAAAATAATTCTTTTGCTTATATTTTAGAATCTTTTGATTTATGACATCCTAGATTAGGACATATTAATTCTCAAGCGATGAAAAATATAATGAATTTAGAATTAGTTCCTAAATTTCGAAATACCAAAGATGAAAATGTCAAATATGTGTGCAATCTAAAATAGTGAAAAAGTCACATAATAGTGTTGAAAAGAATACTACTATCTTAGAATTAATTCATTCTAATATCTGTGAATTAAATGGTGTGCTTACCAAAGGTGGTAAGAGATATTTTATAATATTTATTGATGAATATAGTAGATATTATTATATATATTTATTTAAATATAGAGAAGAAGCTTTTGAAGTATTTAAAACTTATAAAGCAGAAGTTGAAAATCAGTTAGAAAAGAAAATTAAAATATTTAGAAGTAACAGAGGAGGAGAATATCTTTCTCATGAGTTTGATAACTTTTGTGAACAATATGGGATTATTCATAAAGTAACAGCCCCTAGGACACCACAACAAAACGGTGTAGCCGAACGTAAAAATAGAATTTTACTAAAGATGATTAACTCTATGATATTATATTCAGGTTTATCTATGAATTTATTGGGTGAAGCTATTTATACTGCATGTCATATTTTAAATAGAATACCTTACTACAAGAATAATATGACTCCGTATGAGTTATGAAAGAATAGAAAACCTAACTTAAAATATTTAAGAGTATGGGATTGCCTAGCCTATGTTAGAAAATCAGATGACAAAATTAAAAAGTTAGGATATAAAACTTATAAGTATGTATTTATTGGATATGCTCACAACAATAAAGCATGTCGCTTCTTAAACATAGAAAATAATGCTATATTAAAGTCTATAGAAGCATATTTTTATGAAAACCTACAACCTAAGGATAATGTCTCAGATTTTAGAAATTCTAACCAATTGAAAATAAAAGATGAAACTTATTTTGATAAAGTCAAAGAAAAAAGACCAGTTGAAATTAATATAAAACAAAGACACAGTAAAAGAACTAGAAATGATCCACATTATAATTTTGGATCAGATTTTGATACGTATGTTTTAAAAGCATGTCATAAAACTTATAAGGAAGCTATAACATCTTTAGATAGTATATTTTAGAAGGAGGCAATGGATGATGAAATAGAATCTATTAAAATCATGGGAGTTCGTAAATTTTTTATCAGGTTCTAAAATTATAAGAAGTCGGTATTTAGGAAGAAACTTAAATCAGATGAAAGTTTAGATAAATTTAAAGCTAGATTAGTAGCCAAAGGGTTTAAACAAAAGGAAGGAGTAGACTATTTTGACATTTTCTCTCAATTTTGCACGGATGACATCTATTAGACTACTAATAGCTTTAGCATCTATATATAATTTATATATACATCGAATGTATGTAAAAATCGCTTTCTTAAATGGAGATTTAAAAGAAGAAATCTATATGAATCAACCTGAAGGATACATAGAACAAAAAAAAACACTCATGATATGTAAACTAGTGAAATCACTATATAATTTAAAATAAGCACTAAAACAATGGCATAACAAATTTGATAAGAAAATAAAAGATTCTAGCATTAAACTAAATGAAACTGATAGGTGCATATATAGTAAATTTGTACATAATAGAGGAGTTATTATATCGTTATATGTAGACGATATGTTGATATTTGGTACATATCTTGATTTAATATTAGAAACTAAAAAATACTTAAAATCAAATTTTGATATGAAAGATATGGGAGAAACGGATGTTATTCTTGGAGTTAAAATAATAAGAGACGATAAATGTATCTCTTTATCTCAAGAACATTATGTCAAAAAAGTTTTAAGAAAATTTAATATGTTTGATTGTTCACCTTCTCCTATCCCAAGCAATCCAAATAAGAAATTAATAAGATATTCTGGTAGAGCAGAATCTCAATTATAATATTGTAAAATCATTGGAAGTCTTATGTATTTAATGAAATGTACTAGACCCGATATAGCATTTATAGTGGGGGTGTTAAGTAGATTTACAAGCAACACAGGGTTAGAACATTGAGAAGCTATTCGTCGGGTATTGAGATACTTAAAAGGAACTATGAATTATAGTTTATAATATATTAGTAAACCTAAACTCTTAGAGGGGTTTATTGATGCTACTTAGATTTATGACTCCTCTGATTCAAAATTCACAAGCGGATGGATTTTTACTTTGGTAGGAGGAGCAGTATCGTGGGGGTCCAGAAAATAAACATGTCTTTCTGACTAAAGTATGAAATCAGAATATATAGCATTGTCTGCAAGAGTAAAAGAAGCAGAGTGGCTTTGAAGCTATAAGACAAATTCCTTTGATTCAACATACATATGCAATTAATAATTATTGTGATAATAAAGTTATTTTATAAATTTCAGATAATAAGAAATATAAAGGTAAATCAAGGCATATAGGCCTTCGATATAATATCATTCGACAGATGTTGAGTGATGGGATAATCGCGTTGGACTACATACCAACTTCTGAGATGCTTGCGGATCCACTTACAAAAGCACTACCCAGAGATTCAGTGTTGAAAACATTGAGGGGGATGGGCCTAAGACCGATATTTTTAAAGGCACAATAGTTGAACCTCAACTTAGTAGAGTTGGAGATCCCAAATCCTGATTTCAATGAGATAAGAAACTAGTCTGTGACCCTTAAAAGTGTACAAATGTATGTTACCTATTAGTCATCCCTACGGTGTTAAATTTTGTCCACATCTCTTGTAACATGAGAGGGTGAGTTTAACTCTTAATGATTTTGTAGGCATTCATTTGCTGAGGTGAGAAAGTAGTTACAAGAGCACCCATGACAGATTCACCTATATGAGTATGGAAGTGAAGCCGCTTCAACAGAGATTCGGTCCTCTCTTTGAGATACTCATTAAATTAGGATTTTAACGCATGACTGTAAAGCGCAGACCTTATGTCACTAATGTTTAGGTCATAGTAAGTGTATATATAATTTCGGTTTGTTAGACAAGTTTTAAGCGCAAAGTTATAAACTACTTAAAGTCATTACAAACTTTGAGTTGTATGTACTAGTCAAAGGTTTAAATCAATCGGTACCTCTGATGATGCTTAGTATGATTGCTCTGATACATAATTTATTTATTTTTTGAAATAAGTGGGGGAATGTTATATATATTAGGATAGTAATATATATTTTTGTGTTTCAAAATTAAGGTTAAATTATCATTAATAATTCAATGGCATACTTGTAAATATTTACTCTCTAAAGTATTTTTTTTCAAAAGTATCTTTTCAAATTTTGAATTTATCTTTTTACCGTTTGTTGAAAAGACACAAGTCTGGCATCTCTTCACGGTGAAAAGACACAGATTTTTTCAAAAGTGTCTTTTCAGCGTAAATCTGAAAAAACACAAATCTCTTCATGATAAAAAAATACAATCTTTCAAGATTATCTCTATGTGTTATCTGACAAGACACAAATCTCTTCACGGTGAAAAGACACAATCTTTCAAGATTACCTCTATAAATAGAAACCAGATCCAGGTTAAAAGATACGACATAAATAAGATATATTTCTCTCAATCAAAAAATCTGTGTGGCAGGTTCTTTTTCTAGAAAGTGCAATCTAGAAAAGAATATACGGTTCTTGGCAAAACCGGACTCTATTGTATCCTGAAGGCAGATTCGCTGGAAACTCTATTGCATCTTCGTTTATCTAACGGAGTGAGGGAGTCCATTATCAATACCAAATTTTTATTAACAATTATATATATATAAGAATTACTAAACTATCCTCAGAATAAATTTTTCACACATGTTTTTGAGGATATTTTAGTAAATGAGTTACATACAATAGGTGTCCATCTATCATGTGCATTAAAGCAATTCACACATTTGTGTGATCAATGAAGTCACCGAGTCTGCATATGTCATGTAGTCACAGGGAGGTGTGGACTGCCGTGTCTACCGATGATGGGTGGACACTCACTCTCAGTGAACTCTTAGTAAATACCCCATAACTTAAAATTATATATTTATCTTTATTCTTTAGAGATCTTCTATTTATAAAAAAAAAAAAAAAATTTTACTTATTTCTCTCTTTTGCCATTGTGCTTGTATCAAAATTAGATTTTTAATTTGACTTTTTTTCAAAAAAAAAAATTTGTTTATTGTTTACGCATAAAATAATTATGTATGTATTAAAAAAAAATTCAGGAGAAAAATGACCCACAATCTGAAAAAGGTCGGGCTAGGCTACAATTGATCCCTTAGCGGCCCAGCTACAACCGAGCTAGAGCCAAGCATGGTCGGGCCTTATCCCAGCCCATTGATAGCCCTAAGAGTCAACTATGGGAAAAAGAACATTTTGAAATCAGTTTATAGACAAAATTGTGTGGTCAACTATGTCAATTGTAAACCCTAAGGGTGTAAATTCTGTTAGCTAAACTGATCTATTCCGAATTGAAACCAAAATTCGGTGTTAGTTCACGCAAACCGAACTTGAACCGAAAAGTTTCGATTTCGATTATCCAAACTTCTCACCCCCTGAACCGATCCGGTTTCGATCGGTTTAGTTCAGTTTTTGGTTTTTTCCAAATTTTTCATTTTGAGCGAGAAATTTTAATTTTTTAATTTTCAATATTTTTATTTTTTTTTCAATTTTTTCCATTTTAGGGTTGGTTTTCTCATCCAGTCATCCTAAATAGCTAGTTTTAGGCGTTCAGGTTCCAAAACCGAACCAATTCAATTCAGTGTCGATTTTCAATTGGTTTTGGTTCAATTCGAGCTGGCTGGGGAGCCTCGATTTTCAATATTTTAATTTACACTCCTAGTCAACCGTGCACCTAACAAACGATGAAATCAAAATAATGAAATCAAATATAATCTTGATCATCCAGGCGCTTTTTCATGTGGCAACTTAACGTGGAAGCAGATAACATACCTAGTCCACCACATATATCTTATAAACAAAGGTGCTCCATTGCAGCAATGTAAAGCTAGAGATTGGATTTGTGCGAGATGTAGCAACTTAAACTTTGGGGAAATTAGAAAAACAACCTCCGTTTCCAAAGGTTTTAGGGTATTATATTGAAACGAAAGTTTTCAGCCAATCAAGATTTCACATTTTTCTAGGACTTGGGGTTTTGTAAATTCGTTATTCAAACCAAAGTCAACACATGGTGTAATACCCCTTTCTTCTTCCTCCCAGCGATTTTGTAACAAACCCCAAAAGATCGTCTTCCCAACGAGATTGGGAACTTCAACCTGCATAGATCAACCTCGACTTCCAATCCCTCGCGAGACTAGGAACTTTGACTTGCGTAGATCCATATAATAAGCTTGATGCAGAAAACCTAATGCATAATTTACGAAATCAAAATAGGTCGACCTCCATTAATAGTGGCTTAATGCTTTCTCCATTAATGGTGGCTTAAAGCTTTCACACTATTAATGGAGGTTGCTTTCTTTTCCAGAATCATTGGGAGGACAATTTATGCAGAAAACATGAAGCGATAATTAGTGGATTTTCGAAATCATAATAGTTTGATCTCATTAAAGGTAGCTTAAAGTTTTCATACCATTAATGGAGGTTGTTGCATCAATGAGAGCTTGGTTCTCTTTGGAGAAGAAGAGACGATTGTTTTGGGGGTTAGGATTCTTTAAATATGAGGGTACTTGATGAGTACTGAAAAATGAGGATATTTCGCCCCTAAATACCTATATTTAGCTGTCCGATGAAGGCTATCTGATGAGATTGATTAGATTTGAAGTGTTTCAGGTAAATACAAGCCAAGTATAGAAAACAGTACAAGAATTCTGAATATAATGTCAAAACACTGCAACTTCGGGTAATCAAGAACTTGGTACGACTTGCGGCTAAATTTGGACCTTCAAGACGGTCGAATTACGAAATTGTCAAAACATGAAAGTTGTAGATCTTTTCGTCAGCTTTCCAACGGCATAAGCATCGTCTCAATCCGAGTTCGGGATAGAAAGTTATGGCCAAAATACCGAAGTAGTGTCTGAACCAAGAAGAAGTGCTGAATTTCACGGATTTCTGGGGTCGATTAATCGAGCCAGAGTTTCAGTTTGACACGAATCTGACACTAAAAGTCTATTTTTTGGGACTCTTGGTCGGCTCGATGCATCGACATCCATTGGTCGATTAATCGACCCGGAAAAGTAGGCTTAGGAGACCTCCGCACGACGGGTCTATTTAAAGTGACTCAAACACTTCGGGGAAGAGGAGATTAGAATTAGAGTTTTTTTTTAGAGAGTTTTAGTTTTTAGTGTTCTTAGTTTTTAGCCATTGTTTTTCATAGTTAGACCTAGAAATAGGGAAGTTTTATTATTTCTTTTTGAGAGCTTTGTTCCCTTTAATTTTTCAGTACTCATTCCTTCAGTTTATAAATTTTGTTCAAAGTTTATTCTGCATTTATTTCGCTTTAAAGATTATCATCCGTGTGGATCAACGTAATTTATTTTGAAGTTTGAGGTAATTTTAATTAATGTTATTTTCCCGTCTTTATTTATTTATGTCATTTACTTACAATATGTGTGGCTAAATTTATAGGGATGGGGATCTAATGATTCCCATCCGAGGGATGTACTTTTAATAATATAAATTTAGGATTAAAATATGAGATTTTATTTTTATGGTTGTTGTGCTATCATGAACGGATGAAATCCCCGCCACTAACCGGGATCGCGTGTGCCGAGCCATGCCCGGGATCTCAGATCTGTGACGGTAATTTTACCCTATCATTGTTATGGTCTTTGTGTTTTCATTGTGTGGATCTAATTACGATTATGTTCTGGGATCGAGTGTGCCGAGCCATGCCCTGGATCTTGGTTCTGTAATGGTAATTTTATTTTAAATAATCCCTAATCTGAATAAAGTGTGCCGAGCCATGCCCTTGATTTCAGATTTGTAAGTGGTATTCTTGTTGGAATTTTCACCCACTTTGGGGATGGTTTTTATTTGAACCTGAGATCATGCGTGTCTAGCCGTACCCTTGATCCGGATCTAGATATATGAAAATCATCTAAGTCGAGGTGGATGCAACATGGAACCTATTAGGGTGTTGACCATTGATCTTCCATAAAAGATGTTTGTTACTAATGAAATATCTCATAATTTAATCCTTAGATTTATATTATAGGAAGAACGGATCAAAGATGGGAGGATTTAGTATCTTCGTCTTTATCATCATCTTCACTTTTATTTGTGAATCATCAATTGAATTTTAGTTTGTAGTCATTAATTACCATCAACCACTTAAATCATAAAACTGGTAGAATACTGTTAGATCTTAATAGATTTCTAGAATTGTTTGTCTCTTTTAGGTATTTCAAAATTAATCCTCGTGGGAACGATCTCGTACTCCGCACCCACTATATACAAACCGATTCGTGCACTTGCGAGTAAAACATTACATTAAAAAAACACATCAAGTTTTTGGCGCCGTTGCCGGGGATCAAATTGAGAAAATCTGAATTTTTGGTAGACAGTAAATTTTAGGAATTTTCGAGGATTAAAATAGTATTTCTGCTTAAAAAAAAAAAAAAAAAAAAAAAAAAAAAAAAAAAATTCGAAAATTTCAAATTTAAAAATTTTAATTTAAAAAAAAAAAAAAAAAAAAAAAAAAAAAATTTGGAGTCGATGCATCGACCCCTATTGTCGATGCATCGATTTTTAGTAAAAAAAAAAAAAAATGTTGAGGTTTTTAGAAACCTCCACTGCATGTATTTGCATGCACACTAGGTCTTCTAAAGAAAGAAATTTAGAAGTTAAATTTCGAGATCGAACGTGCTGTCGGTCCAAATCGTAAGGACGCTAGATCAAGGCGTAAATTTTAAGTGAATCATCCACTGAAGTCAATATGACTGACAACATGAATGGGCAACTCGAACAAGAGGAAGAACCAACATTGAGAGAACTATTTTCTCCGATAACTACAAATACCCCATCATGCATTGTATACCCCGCCACACCTGGTGGCCGATTTGAAATTCGGACAAATGTCATCCAAATCCTTCCAATCTTTCATGGCATGGAGCGAGAAGATCCATACCAGCACGTTAAAGACTTCGTCGAAGTCTGCTCATCTGTTTACCAAAATTTCAGCGAAGAATCTGTTAGGCTGCGCTTATTTCCTTTCTCTATAAAAGATAAAGCAAAAGCATGGTTAAATTCTCTACCATCGGGATCCATAACCACCTGGGATCAGATGGTCAAAAAGTTTCTGTCAAAGTTCTTCCCTATGGCGAAGATTTATCTTAGACGTGAAATCACGGATTTCACGCAAGAGGAAGATGAGAGATTATATGAAGCTTGGGATAGATTCATGGATCTCTTACTCAAATGTCCGCACCATGGATACTCAAAGTGGAGACTAGTCCAGTGTTTCTACAATGGATTAAATCAACCAAATAGACATCCGGTGGAGTCAATGAATGGCGGAGGATTCCTGAGCCTTAAAGAAACCGAATCTTATGCTTTCTTAGAAAAGCTAGCTGAGGATTCTCAAAGATCGATTTCACAAAGACTGAACAAGCTCAAAACCCGGGATCAAGCCGGAGTTCAACCAAGAAAGGAGGACTGTACGTAGTAAAGGATTCCCCAGATCTGATTGCTAAAATTGATTTCCTCACTCAACAAGTGGAGGAATTGAAAGTAAAGAAGAATGTGCATATGGTCAATACACAACCTGAGCCATGTTCAATTTGTGCAAGTCCAATGCATATGGTAGATGATTGTCCTTCAATGCAGAACTATCATGAAGACACATCTGAACAGTTAAATGTTGTGAATAATTATGGGCGGAATTAAGGAAACGTTTTCAATGAGAATAACCCAAATAGCTGGAGATACCACCCAAATTTCTCATGGAAACAAGATAATCAAAGAATGCAGCCCAGGAAACAGGGGACGAACTTTTATCCCCAACAAAATTTCAATCAAGGACCGCAGCAGAACTACGGTCAAGGGCAATTTCAGCAGCAAGGGTTCAATAACCCGAATCAATTTCAATACAATCAAAATCAGGTTAGGCCCACGGCAAATGAACCAGAATTTTGGTTTACACCAATGGGAGGTTATCAAAACCAACCACAACAAAATTTTGTGCCGACATTTCCACCACCGGATTTAACAACCCACAGTGGAAATCCACCAACGCCCTCATACACAAACCCTTCATCGAGGATCTGATGAAACTCATCCATTCTCACACGTCCTCAATCTCTAAAATAGAGACCCAAATTGGGCAATTGGCATCCTTTCTCTGTGAGAGAGAAAAAGGTTCGTTTCCAAGCCAACCTGTTCCTAACCCAAGGGGCCAAATGGTTGTTGAACAAACATCAACTTCAACACAAGAGGAGAATCAACAACAAATTCGGGCGATCACAACGTTGAGATCTGGAAAGCAGGTCGATAATAAAGTAGTGTTGCTAGAGGAGGAGGAAGAGTCTGATGGAGAGAAGAAATCTGAAGAGAGAGAAGAAATTGATGACAAAGTACAAGCAAAAGAAATATCATATGACAAGAGTGAACCGAAGAAAAGTCTAGTTCCGAAAGCACCGTACCCGCAAAGATTGATGGCACCATCGAAATCGCGATGTGGAAGGAATAAATGAGATTTTCAAGCAAAAATTAATATTCCCTTCTGGATGCCATCCGTCAAGTACCGCTTATGCTAAATTTTGAAGGAATTGGTCACAATCAAAAGAAAGACCAATATTCAAAAAGGCTTTCTTAGCCGAAATGTTAGTTCAAGGTTGCAAGCAAAGCTCCCAATCAAATACAAAGACCTGTGTTGTCCTACAATCTCGATCATTATCGGCGATAACCGTATTGATCAGCCCTTTTGGACTTAGGAGCAAGTGTCAACTTGTTGCCTTATTCTGTATAAGGAGCTCGAATTGGGAGAACTTAAGACCACCTGCGATGACCCTTAGTTAATGATCGGTCGTAAAAGATCCCTCGAGGAATTGTAGAAGATGTCCTCATCAAGGTGGATTCTTTCTACTTTCTGTAGATTTTGTTGTTCTAGACGAACCAACATCAAATTTGAAGAATAATATTCCGGATTCTAGGAAGACCATTCCTAGCAACCTCCAATGTTGATCAATTGTCTAAATGGGATCATGAATCATCATTCGGGAATATGACAAAGGAACTCAACATTTTAATATTGCCAAGCAGCCCATGGAGGATGACGAACATGCACAAGCATGCATACTCGATGAAATTGTAGAGGAAATATTTAATGCATCTGAATCTGACGATCCTCTAGCAGCTTGTCTTGCGCATTTTGGAGAAAATTTCGATGTGGATCACCTAATCCAAGAAGTAAATCACATGTTGGATTCCACACCACGTCTGGGTGAAGAACAGAAAATAGAGTGTGGAACTCAAATTGAATTAATCAAAGAAAAGCCGAAAGAGGAGGAGAAAGTGTCCTTAGAACTTAAACCTCTTCCGGAAAATCTCAAGTATGCCTACCTGGGGGAGAATGAAACTCAACCTGTTATCATATCATTAACACTGGATGCGAATCAGCAAGGCCAACTCATGAATGTACTCAAAGAGCACAAAAGTGCCCTCGGTTGGTCGATAAAAGATATCAAAGGCATTAGTCCGACCAGGTATGCACCAATCCATTTGGAAGACAATGTTGTTTCTAGGGAACCACAGAGGAGACTGAACCCTATAATGCAAGATGTGGTCCGAAATGAGGTAATCAAACTTTTAGATGCTGGAATCATATACCCCATCTCGGACAGTAAATGGGTCAGCCCCACACAAGTGGTCCCTAAGAAATCGGGAATCACAGTGGTTAAGAATGAAGAAAACATACTGGTCCCTACAAAAATTCAAACAGGGTGGAGAGTGTGCATTGATTATCGGAAGTTAAATTTGATGACGAGAAAAGATCACTTTCCACTTCCGTTTATCGATCAGATGTTAGAAAGATTGGCCGGGCATGAGTACTATTGCTTTCTCGATGGCTATTCCGGGTATAACCAAATAGTCATTGCACCGGAGGATCAGAAAAAGACCACTTTCACATGTCCTTTTGGTACTTTCTCCTACCGACGAATGCCGTTTGGGCTTTGTAATGCACCAGCTACATTCCAAAGATGTATGCTGAGTATTTTTTCGGATATGGTCGAGCGATTCTTGGAAGTCTTCATGGACGACTTCTCAATACATGGAAACAGTTTTGCTGACTGTTTGAATCATTTGTCGCTAGTGCTTGCACGATGCCAGGAGAAGAATCTTGTTCTTAACTGCGAGAAATGTCACTTCATGGTTAAAGATGGCATTGTTTTGGGACATATCATATCGTCCCAGTGTATTGAGGTCGATAAGGCTAAAGTTGATTTAATTGCCGACCTACCACCACCGAGGACAGTTAAGGAAATCAGATCTTTTCTGGGCCACGCTGGTTTTTACAGGCGTTTTATTAAAGATTTCAGTAAGATAGCACGACCTCGCTTACTTTCCAAAGATGTCCCATTCATCTTTGATGATAAATGTTTGCGGGCCTTTGAAACCATTAAGGCCGAATTAATAAAAGCTCCAATAATTCAATCTCCGAACTGGGCCTTCCCGTTTGAAATTATGTGTGACGCCTCTGATTATGCAATTGGAGCTGTTTTGGGGCAACGAATAGAAAAATTACCGCATGTAATCTACTATGCGAGTCGTACTCTCAACGATGCCCAGTTAAACTACTCGACCACTGAAAAGGAACTTTTGGCGGTAGTTTTCGCGTTGGATAAATTTCGATCCTATTTATTAGGATCTAAAGTTGTGGTATTCACAGATCACGCTGCTCTGCGATATCTGTTCGCTAAGAAAGAGGCTAAGGCACGTTTAATTAGGTGGATCTTGTTGTTGCAAGAGTTCGATCAAGGACAAGAAAGGTTCGAAAATGTGGTGGCGATCACTTGTCACGAATAATTACATTACGATCTTGGAGCACTTCCTGATGAACAGTTGTTCAAGATTAATTGCCCACCTTGGTATGCGGATCTTGTCAATTTCCTAGTCACCGAGAAATTACCTCACCATTGGTCAAAGAATGAGAAATCTATTTTCTTAGCTCGGGTGAAACACTATTTTTTCGAAGATCCGTACTTATTCAAATACTGTCCTGATCAAATCATACGACGATGTATTCCTGAATCTGAGCAACCACAAATCATCTCGTTCTGTCATGAGTTAGCTTGTGGAGGTCACTTTAGTTCCAAAAAGACTGCAGCTAAGATCTTTCAAAGTGGTTTTTACTGGCCGACGATATTTAAGGATTGCCATCAACATTGCAAATCCTGTCACAACTGTCAAATGCTAGGCCGAATCTCAAAGCGCAACATGATGCCGCTCAATCCAATTTTAGAAGTTGAGTTATTTGATGTTTGGGGGATCGATTTTATGGGTCCTTTCCCGAATTCGCTTTGGAAATACGCTCATTCTTGTCGCTGACTATGTTTCGAAATGGGTAGAGGCTGTGGCTTGTAAATCTAATGATCACAGAGTAGTGATCAAATTTCTCAAGGATCAAGTATTTTCACGTTTTGGCATTCCAAAGGCGATAATCAGTGATGGTGGAAAGCACTTTTGCAATAAAGTGTTCACCCAATTAATGAAGAAATATGGTGTTACACACAAAGTTGCTACACCATACCACCCTCGCATAAGTGGCCAAGTTGAAGTCTCTAATCGAACTTAAGCGAATTTTAGAAAAGACAATCAATCCAAACCGGTCGTTAAAAGTGAATGACGCCTATGGGCGATAGAATCGCATTTAAAACTCCGATTGGTATGTCGCCAGACGGTTGGTTTTTGGTAAAGGATGTCACCTCCCGGTTGAATTGGAACATCGAGCATTTTGGGCCGTTAAGTCATTGAATTTCGATTTCCTGAAATCTGGTACCCAAAGGGGTCTCCAAATAAATGAATTAGAGGAACTCCGTGCTGATGCATATGATCGTTAAATCGATAAGGACCGTATGAAACGGGTTCATGATCAATCTATTCTCATGGAAATCGTCGTTGTTGGTCAACTAATTCTACTCTACAATTCGACTTCATCTATTTCGGGAAACTAAAAACCCGTTGGAGTGGTCCTTTCAAATCTCTGAATACTCCCCAATGGGCAAGAGATATTATAAACCCAAAACACGGAATGTTTTCAAGTTAACGGTCGATTGAAACGTTCCTTGAGAATGCGATTGCATTCTCCGACACTATTTCTTTGGGTGAGCCACTTTGGCTCACCCCGATCGAGCAATTCCCAAGGTCGAAGCTATCGACTTTAAACTAGCGCTCATTGGGAGGCAACCCAATTGTGTAGTTTTCGTTTGGTTTAGGATTTAGGATTTTTAGTTTTTTTCTTTCTTTTTGTTTTGTTGTGTTTAGTTTGGATTGTTTTTTAATTCCTCAATAGTGTAACCATATTCCCTTCAATATATTTTTGTCATGTTCCAATTTGATACACATATTCTACCGATCTTTGTGTTGAGGTACTTTTTCAAACAGTGTTTGGGGTGCGCTTTCTTTTCACCAATGAGGACATTGTCATCTTTAGGTTTGGGGTATGGTTAATTATTTTACGTCATTTATATGTTTTATCTGTAAAAAAAAAATAAATTATTTTTGAAGTCATCATGCACATTATTTTACGATTGTTTTCAAACTTTAGTTGATGATGCATGTGAATTTAATTTTGAGAATACTAGTGTCATATTTTGATTACTTGTATCTAAGATGATGAAGCTTAATGTGATATGTTGTGGATAATTTTGATATTAATACCTAGAATTTTTACACTTATACCAAGCTAAGACTTAGAAATCGATGAACTGTTTTGAATGTTGAATCTTAGGATTTCAGTGGAGACTAAACCCAGTGAGCTTTAGAGCTAATTTCCCGTCATTGATGAGTGAATATATAAACTCGGAGTTTTCTTTGAATACGACTTATTTTGCATAATCTCATACACTTCATTTTGACTTGTGACTTTACATGAAATCAAATTCATATCATTATGTTAGAATGTACTGTATATCTACTCAAGACAAATAGGCAAAGTTACTATCTTTTAAGGACATGATTTAAGGCCATCTTTGGCTCGTTTGTGCTTAAAATGCCCCACCTCAAATAAATTTATCTTTCTAGTACCCCTTTGAGCCTATTGAAAATTTACCTTTATACATTCTTTGATAAGCCACGTTAACCTTTAACCCTTCACCATTTCTGAAAATTCAGCTTTACCCTTCTTATTTCTGAGAAATTAGGAACGAGGGATGAGAGTGAACGAAAAGAGAGTAAGTGGAGAGATACTGAGTTGTGGTGTTTACTGAGAGTGTATGGCAAAAAATAAAAAGAAAAAGGGGAGAGAAAAAGAAAAAGAAAATTGTGAAAAATAATGAAAAATCTGAGGTGCTTCAAGAAAAGGAAATTCAAAAGAAAAAGTGAGTTGAGAAAAATAGAAAAAATTGAGAGAGAGTAGAAAAGAAAAGAAGAGAAATAGAAAAAAAAAAAGTTGTTTCTTTCCCAAATTTCTCAGAAACTTTGAATCCCAACTTCCAATTCTTTCTTACCCTTTCCTAAGCCCCATTACAACCCTAAAAAGACCTTCATGATCTGATCTTGCATTAGTAACTGTCTTATGGAGAGTAAATATGTGATACTTATAACACTTGATATGACATGCTTAGGATATACAAGTATCTTCTTATGAGATTTATTTTTGTTCATTGATTGCATCGTGTTTCATTTATCATGTGAGACCTTTTTATTTGCTTTGTATTGACCTCTCACATATGTGCGAAAACTTATCCACTATCGGTGTCTTTATATTTTGAAAGTATACCTAAAGTGAGGATTGAGTCAAAACAACAGATCCAACGGTTTTCCGTTTGAACTAGTTCTGAGATGAATGAATTTTGGTTTGGTTATGCACACACTTCACGTTTAGGCATGAATGGATGAGCTATCTAACGATTTGAGCATTAGACTAATTTGAATGGATATTAGTATGATTAGTATAACATTGCTATTTAAAATTGAGGATTCGCATGTTGAATTGATTAATGATTTTTGTTTTTGAATGGTATATATGTTATCAAAATCATGTTTTGAAAACTCAATTTTATCGATGATTTCAAAAATGTATTGAAGTTTGTGGGTAACTTCGCTGTAAACCCTCAAGAGACATAACTCCTCCACTAAGATCACCTAGGGGTTTAAAGGCTTGTTGCACATGCTAAGTGCAATCGTGTTCCCTACGAAAGTGGCATTTATTTTATTTAGTTTGCTTTGCTCGAGGACTAGCAAAGTGTAGGTTTGGGGGTATGATGAGTACTGAAAAATGAGGATATTTCGCCCCTAAATACCTATATTTAGCTGTCCGATGAAGGCTATCTGATGAGATTGATTAGATTTGAAGTGTTTCAGGTAAATACAAGCCAAGTATAGAAAACAGTACAAGAATTCTGAATATAATGTCAAAACACTGCAACTTCGGGTAATCAAGAACTTGGTACGACTTGCGACTAAATTTGGACCTTCAAGACGGTCGAATTACGAAATTATCAAAACATGAAAGTTGTAGATCTTTTCGTCATCTTTCCAACGGCGTAAGAATCGTCTCCATCCGAGTTCGGGATAGAACGTTATGGCCAAAATACCGAAGCAGTGTCTGAACCAAGAAGAAGTGCTGAATTTCACGGATTTCTGGGGTCGATTAATCGAGCCAGAGTTTCAGTTTGACACGAATCTGACACTAAAAGTCTTTTTTTTGGGACTCTTGGTCGGCTCGATGCATCGACATCCATTGGTCGATTAATCGACCGGGAAAAGTAGGCTTAGGAGACCTCCGCACGACGGGTCTATTTAAAGTGACTCAAACACTTCGGGGAAGAGGAGATTAGAATTAGAGTTTTTTTTTAGAGAGTTTTAGTTTTTAGTGTTCTTAGTTTTTAGCCATTGTTTTTCATAGTTAGACCTAGAAATAGGGAAGTTTTATTATTTCTTTTTGAGAGCTTTGTTCCCTTTAATTTTTCAGTACTCATTCCTTCAGTTTATAAATTTTGTTCAAAGTTTATTCCTGCATTTATTTCAAGTTTTCAAGATTATCATCCGTGTGGATCAACGTAATTTATTTTGAAGTTTGAGGTAATTTTAATTAATGTTATTTTCCCGTCTTTATTTATTTATGTCATTTACTTACAATATGTGTGGCTAAATTTATAGGGATGGGGATCTAATGATTCCCATCCGAGGGATGTACTTTTAATAATATAAATTTAGGATTAAAATATGAGATTTTATTTTTATGGTTGTTGTGCTATCATGAACGGATGAAATCCCCGCCACTAACCGGGATCGCGTAATGAGCCATGCCCGGGATCTCAGATCTGTGACGGTAATTTTACCCTATCATTGTTATGGTCTTTGTGTTTTCATTGTGTGGATCTAATTACGATTATGTTCTGGGATCGAGTGTGTCGAGCCATGCCCTGGATCTTGGTTCTGTAATGGTAATTTTATTTTAAATAATCTCTAATCTGAATAAAGTGTGCCGAGCCATGCCCTTGATTTCAGATTTGTAAGTGGTATTCTTGTTGGAATTTTCACCCACTTTGGGGATGGTTTTTATTTGAACCTGAGATCATGCGTGTCTAGCCGTACCCTTGATCCCAGATCTAGATATATGAAAATCATCTAAGTCCTGATTGCAGGGATGCAACATGGAACCTATTAGGGTGTTGACCATTGATCTTCCATAAAAAATGTTTGTTACTAATGAAATATCTCATAATTTAATCCTTAGATTTATATTATAGGAAGAACGGACCAAAGATGGGAGGATTTAGTATCTTCGTCTTTATCATCATCTTCACTTTTATTTGTGAATCATCAATTGAATTTTAGTTTGTAGTCATTAATTACCATCAACCACTTAAATCATAAAACTGGTAGAATACTGTTAGATCTTAATAGATTTCTAGAATTGCTTGTCTCTTTTAGGTATTTCAAAATTAATCCTCGTGGGAACGATCTCGTACTCCGCACCCACTATATACAAACCGATTCGTGCACTTGCGAGTAAAACATTACATTAAAAAAACACATCAGTACTTTAGACAAAATCCAACCAAACCCCCAATTCCACCATTTCCTCATAGATGTTCCAGCTTCTCCTATAGAAGGCATGGATTTAGATCTCCTAAAAGCCCATTGTGAAGAGGAGGAAATGGGTTATCTGCTCGCTGGAAGGAGGAGGGGTTTTTGGCCTCAAAATTACCTCTTCATAGGAAGGTAGATAGGTAATATCACAAATGCAACTTACTTTGCACGTGACACCAAACCAATGTATCTCACAGGCCTTCAAACTTCTGAAAACTGTGAAAACCCTTTTTGCAAAAAACTTTGGTTTCGGTATATTAGCCCAAAACGTTTCAAAACCAGGCACGTTTTTCTAAAGTGCCCTTTGCATTCAGAGTTGTTTGCAATCGCAGCCGGTGCAGAGATTCAAAAGATTTCGGGGAGATTTTGAAGGATACAGGGAAGACTACGCGTCGTAGGAGGGAGAGGGGCAAACATTCCTTTGCTCTATCAATGGATCAGCTCAAAGACGTCAGAGAAGGGTGGAGTATTCAAGGTAGAAGGGGGGGGATCTATTATGGTAGTCACAGAGTAGCAGAGGGTTCGGAGTATACTGGATGGCCGGAAAATATGGTGATCGATAAACACCTATCTTCTCCTGTTTCCCTTACGATTCGAAATACGAAGGATAGAAGTGGATTCCTACAATGCACTTGTCTCATTGGTAAGGTTGAATCCCCGAGGAGCTTGGAGGACGTTCATCGATGGGAGGTCAACTCGTGGCTAGCGAAGGATGAGCCTAATGTGGCTTCGCTAGGAGAGGATAAGTTTCTTTTTATCTTCAAATCTACAGCTGGTAAGGAAAGGGGTGTGACGAGTTTTAGGGATCCCAAGCCCAGGGGTTGAACGGGACTTTTTGAATTGCAAAGTTGGGACTTCCCCTAATTTTGGAGTCCAGGCTGACAGTTGTCCTCTCACTAAACAACTCTACTACGATGGGTCGGACCTGGATATTTTGAATCTCTCTGTAGGAGCCTTTCCCCGTTCCAGTTATGTGGGCCTTAAGTCGTAGATTTTTAAATCCAAGGCTGTTGGGGCTGAAGTAAGCTCCACTCTCTAGCCTCCTGGCTTTAGAAGAAGACAACATTTGGAGGGTAGTGAAGTGGTGGTGGAAACTCTAGATCCGGTGTATGCTTCTCCCGTTTGTTCGGTAGTAGGTGGACCCATATCCCCTGCTACAGAATTTCAAGAGGGCTTCACCCTGGTTCATAGTCCCTTGGGTGTTGTGGACATTGGTAGCAACAGTTTGACCAAAGCTGAAGAGTTATTGAAGTTTAATAAATCTCTTGGGGTCTCTTTGGACAGGAAAGAGGAAGTTTTCCTGAATTTATTGGGGCACATTGAAGGTCCCCCTACGGATAAAGTGGGGAAAAAATCAAAACTTTCTAGGAGGGAATGGGAACTTAGGCGTTTGAAGTCTTCTATCTCTTTTGATGGGTATAGAGAGAGATCTGACTATGAACAAGGTGGTGTTGCTAGTTATCCATGTTAGTGATGTCTTGGAATGTTAGAGGGATGGGATCTTCTAACAAAAAAAGATTTCTCAAGGAGTTAGTGTGTAGATTTAAAGCTGATATCATTCTGATTCAAGAATCCAAGTTATCTGATTCTCAGTTGCATGATGTTTGGAAGGTGGGTCTTAATAGAGTCATGAAATTGGAGGCTCTAGAGGCAAGGTGGGATGGGATCATCACATTTTGGGACAGCTCTAAGGACTCCAGCCTTGGGTGTTTCAAAGGTTTTAATCGCCTTTTGTCTCTGTTCCAACACTCTTCCGATGCTATTTTTTAAAAATTTCGTCTATCTACGAAATTTGTTCGACTATTCGATTAATTCTAATACAAAATAACACCAACAATCTCCACAACACAAGATATACGTGGAAATCCAATCACTGGGAAAAATCATGGGACCAAAGTCCACAAACCAAATCAACTATTAAATAAATGATTACAAAGAGTTTCGAAGGATATACCGACACATGTACATGTCCTATCAAACCCCCATGCAAACCAACTCCCCGTCACGAGTCGCCTCTATAGCCTTCCGATTTGAAAGTTCTCCTTTATCGTTGATGAATGCACAACGATCCGCCTTGAAGTCCACAAGACTATCAATCACAAACCCTAATCTATAGGGTTCAAACTACTCAACACACTTGAGTAAAACAATGTAAGATGAAAGTGAAGAAAGTGAGGAAAAACCTTTGAATGAAAACTATTTTGCAAATCAAAGAAAGTTTCAAAGGTTCAGAAGAAATGGGTTCTAGGGTTTTCTCTCAAGGAGGAAGAAGTTCTCAATGCTTGCTTAGCCTCCCTCCTATTTTCAAAAACCTTTTAACAAAACCCTAAAACCCCTCAAAAGACTAAAATCCATAAATGTCCAAAAAGTAACTTTTTCCAAAGTAGAAGATGGATATCTCGAGGAATCATAGCTCGTTGTGATTCAAGTGACAGCGAGTTGTGATTGCATAGACTACCACAACAATTGTTGTGGACACCCGTCATTGCTAACAATGAACAGTCACATGCGATACATTGTGAGCAGCTCTTCTAATTATTTAAAAAGCATTTTTAAAAGTCTTTTGAATGATAAACAACGCAGGTCAAATACGTGTGACTGATAATCTTGATTAATCAAGGCAGGACCCATCCATCTAGGCACACACATTTTCCTAAGGGAGATCTACACGGATGTGAGAGTAGAACGTGACAAACAAGATCAAACATTTTTGTGATCTCTAATGTGTATGGGCCGCAAGATGACCCAACTAGGTTGGCCTTTTGGGATGAATTATCGGCAGGAAAATTGAGTTTGGCAGTTGAGGAGGTGCCATCGTGTGTGGCTGGGGATTTTAATTGCACTACATTTTTTGACGATAGGAATGGCACGATCTCTAAATCCCCAAGTATACTTGCGTTCTCATGTTTTATATCCTCTAACAATCTTTTGGATGTCCATTTAGGTGGTGGGTCTTTCACTCGGTCTAGCCTTGAAGTGGTTCCCTGCCTCTCTAAGCTTGACAGATTTTTGGTGTCGCATAATTGGGAATCTTTGATGCCCGACTTCAAATATGAAATTCTCCCTCGTCCCACGTCAGATTACTATCCCATTTTGCTATCTAAGTGGGTCTCGGTACCTAAGCCCAAGCCATTTAGGTTTCAACTTATGTGGTTTGAAGATTCATCTATGTCTCAAATTATTAAAGATGTTTGGTGCTCGATCTCAGAGGAAGGTTGGGTTGGAAAGGTGTTCATGGCTAAACTTAGGGCCACTAGAAAGGCCCTAGTGGTGTGGAATGAGCAAGTCTTCTGGAATATATTCAAGCTGAAAGGTGATCTTTTAAGCAAGATCAATGAGATTGATAGAAAGGAGGAGCTTTGTCCGTTGTCCTCGGTTGATAGGGAGACTAAAATTTTACTCAAAGCTGAATTACAAGTTGTTCTGATAAAGGAGGAAATTTACTGGTTCCAGAATTCGAGGGACCGGTGGGTTACTGACAGAGATCATACTTTTAAGTATTTTCATGCTCTTGCTTCAAGTAGGAGAAGGAGAAATTTCATCCCCACCATATATAGTAATGGATCTCCCGTTAATAATCATGAGGAGGTTGTTGAGGTGTTTGTTAGTCACTTTCAAAGTAGGTTCCAACGAGATGGGTGAGAGAGGCCATTCATTGACGGTATGTGCTCCCCTCTATCTCCCCCGAGTTGAGTACAAATTTGGAGAAGGACTTCTCTGAGGATGAAATTAAGGCGGTAGTTTTTGCGATGAAGGGACATAAAGCTCCAGGCCCTGACGGTTTCCCAATGGATTTCTTTCACAGGTGTTGGGAGATCATTAAGTATAATCTTATCAAGGTGTTCACAGAACTTCAAGCGCAGGGGGTTATTAGTCGTGAGAAGAATGCTACCTTCACCTCCCTTGTCCCCAAGAAATCTGGAGCGGTTGAGGTTAATGATTATAAGCCCATCAGTCTTTTAAATGGGCTATATAAAGTGATTGCGAAATCTTTAGCAAATCTCCTTAAAGGGGTACTTCCTAAGATGATTTCTCACTCATAATCGGCGTTCGTCAAGGATAGGCAGATCTTGGACGGAGTTCTTATCACGCACGAGTTGGTTGACACCTATCATAGGAAGAAACAGAAAGGTCTGATCCTCAAAGTCGATCTTGAGAAGGCTTATGACATGGTGGACTGGGGTTTATTAGATTACCTCCTCCGTCGTATGGGATTCGGCTCGAAGTGGAGACTGTGGATCCAAGGATGCTTATCCTCTATGTGGATCTCGATTGTTGTTAATGGTGTTGTGGAGGGTTTATTTCACACGGAACGACGGCTTAAACAAAGTGATCCCCTCTCTCCCTTCTTGTTTCTTCTGGTGGTCGAGGGTCCATCGTCTTTGATTAGGAAAGCGGTCGAAATTGGGGTCCTCAGAGGCTTCAAAGTCAGCTGAGGTAGTTGTGAGATCTCACATTTACAATATGTTAATGATACTATTCTATTTATCGAGGGGGGCGAATCGGCTTTGCAATGTGTCAGGGCTACGCTCCTGTGTTTTAAAGCTATCCGATTTGCAAGTTAATATAGCTAAATCCAGTCTTATCGGAGTGTCTATTGCTAACGAGGAAGTCTCCAGGCTTACGAGAATTTTCGATTGCTCTTCTTCTCTTCTGCTTTTTACTTATTCCGGCTTGCCCATTGGGCCTGGTTGTCCTCAGAGAAATCTTTGGATGTCGATTGTTGAAATAGCAGAGATGAAGCTTGAAGGGTGGAAAGGCAAGTATTTGTCCTTCGCGGGTAAAATATATTTGATCAAATCTATCTTATCTACTCTCCCGGTGTATTTTATGTCTTTATTTAATTGTCCGGCCTGAGTTATTCAAAGATTGGAGAAACTTCAAAGGGATTTTTTGTGGCCGGGTATGAATGAGAAATCGAAGATTCACTTGGTAGATTGGCGATTGTTGTGTAGAAATAAGAATGGTGGAATGGGTATCATTAGCCTTAAGCCTTTCAATAAATCCCTCCTTGCCAAATGGCTTTGGTGGATTCAATCTGAGAAGGACAGTTTATGAAGGCGGGTTTTATATGATAAGTACGGTTCGGGAGGAAGCTACTAGGATATCTCTTTTCCTCATGTTTGCTTTGGGATTTGGCAATCTATTCTCAAAGTGCAAGATATTTTTAGACATCGGGCTAGAATTGCTATCTGGGGCGGTAGTAGCACCTCCTTTTGCCATGATTTCTGGATTAGTAACGAGCCTCTGAAAGTATTATTCCCTGCCCTTCACCATCTCTCCCTTAATCCTTTGGCTATGGTCTCTAAAATGGCTGAGGTTCAGGCTAATGGTGAGATTGTTTGGAACGTTTTGTTTTTCAGAAGGTTGCATAATGAGGAGGTAAGGGAAGTTACTGAGGTTCTTAAATTGCTTTACTCTGACTTCTCCTTTAGGCCGCTCCTTTCGGATTACCCTTTGTGGAGAGATGGGCTTGGTGTCTTCAAGGCTGTACAAGTTGTTGGCGGGTGCGGTCACACCATCTTTTCCTTGGCTTTGGATTTGGAAGGCTAAAGCCCCTAATCGAGTGGTCTCCTTTGTTTGGCAAGTCATGATAAAAAAGTTATTATGGTGGATAACCTCAAGAGACGAGGTTTCTTGTTGGCAAATCGTTGTGTGCTTTGTAATAAGGAGGAGAGCATAGCCCATTTGTTCCTTCATTGCAACGTCTCGACCAAGATTTGGAACTTCTTTATTAGGTGGTTCAACCAGTATTGGGCGATGCCTGAAGGACGCGGGGATTTGGTTGGGCTTTGGCGCAATGTTGGGGGAAATCACAGGCACGGTGCGATTTGGAATCTCATTCCCTTTGCTATCTTTTGGATGATTTGGAAAGAACGGAACAAGCGCATTTTTAAAGCCAAGGAAATGGACTATGCTCATTTGGTCGGTCGGATTTAAGTCAAAGTTCTCTAACTTCCTGGGGTGGCTCTCTATTGTTTAGCTCCTTGCTAGACGCAGTCGTCTCTTTGGGTCTTTTCTGTTTTTCTTTCTTGTTGTTGTTGGAGGGGTCCTCCTGGGGTGATGGCAATGCCGAAGCTTTCATTGGTCCTCTCGGAGTGTTCGTAACTTTTGTGTTTGTATTGCCTTTTTTTTTTTTTTTTTCTCTCTTTGAGGAAAGGGTGAGATCCCTATAACCTTGGCGTTAATTATAAAAAAATAAATAAATAATATATGTAAGGTTCACATCATCTTGCCCTTTTTTTTTTCTTTTTTGAAATTCAAATTTTTTTATTTCACCACTTTGATGGCTTCGATCGATAATAAAATTGTGCCACCTTGCCTAGAAGTGCATTAGATACGCCAGAATGTATGTTTTAGGTTATTTGTCATTTTCCATTTATATTGGTAGAAAATATGAAGTGACTTTGGTGAAAATAATAAACCCATAAAGCATAGTATTATATGGAGGACAAATTTTATGCAGTCAAAATGCAGGCGGATTACGTGGCGCGATACAATTGGTTGTAAGTGCGGTGGGGCTCAACTAATACAGCTCAATGCAGCCAGTCAAATCGTGCCATGTCAGCTGCCTGCACTTTGTCTGCATCAAATATGTCCTCCATTTATGATTTTTCAATCCATAAATGCATCATTATTGAAGTAATTTTCTATAGGACAATGTTGTAAGATGGATAATTTTTATAGACAATTTTGTAGGCAACTTATATGACATGATGTGACTGTCTGAACACATAGGAGAGCCCAAGCACTGCAGCCAGTCACATTACGCCACATAAGCTGTCTGCAATATTGTTTATCAAGAGCTATCCACCATTTATAGTTTTCTCTGTCCAAAAAATGGAAAAAAATGGTGGACTAGGGCCTAGAGCACCAACGTTAATGCCCTCTGCTGTAGGCAAGGGTCTACATTGAGGCACAAAATGTACTTTGATCTTCATGTTGACCTGTCACTTGGACGTCTCAACTCGTAAATTAGGTGCTGACAAGTGTACAAAAGTTGAAGGACTCTCTCTCTCTCTTGATTATATTAGAATAAAATGATTAATCTATTTCTTCACCGATAAATCAGAATTTCCGTGGAGAATGACATGATATATAAAATTCAAATTCATTTAATATTGATCCCTATAAACTTCAAATTCATTTAATCTTTATACCTGTTGAGCGATTAACGCATTATAACAGGTATTCACATTTGATAAAAAATAGTGTTATGTGGACCCAATCAGTAACCCTGAAAGATTCAATTTATCTTATGCCAATTCAAATATTTGTACATATGTAAAGGTTTGATCAAAGACATGGGTTGAGTCGGCCCAAAATTTTGGTGAAGGATATATGCCTAACCTGATCCAATGCAACTCAATCAGACCTGATTCAAAATCCCCTAAACTCCCTCTAATCCTTTACATTATATTTATAAAATATTAAGTCTACCTGACCCGATTCAATCCCAAAGGTCAAGTTAGATGCTGCAAGCCTAACCCAACACTACGTGCCCCACCGGGTTAAAAATATCACATAGAAACCTAACTAATCAGCTTAGCGTTAGAGAGAGGTATTGGGTCGACCCCCAACTTATTGACAATTAGGGATACAAGTTCGGTGTACCAAACTGGTACCAATTTTTTTAGGTATTTGGTTTGGTATGCCCTAGACTGAAATCGAATTTTGATTCGGTTTTTTTTTTTTAAACTATAGTTTTACTTTTTTAATATATTTTCTCAATTTTTTCAATTTTTCTTCGATTTTTTTTTTAGGTATTCCCATCCTCCCCTCCGTTTTCAGTTTTTAAAGCTCGCATCTCTATTAACAACCCTAGTTCCATCAGCCTTGTAGAGAGAGAGAGATGCACAACTAGGGCTGTCAACAAGTCAGCTCGACTCGATACCCAATGCACCTGACCCATTCTTTAACCAATTTAGGCACCTAAATTAACTTGACCGGTCCGGTCATACATGAAGCATCTGACCTGACCTCAGATTGGATCGAATCGGAGTGAGTCAACCTGACTTGTCTTGACCCTTGACCCGTCAGAAAGCAACATTTTGGCCCGATCCGACCCGACCAATTGGCACCCCTACATTTAGAAAAGAAAACACGTGCGAAGACTTTTAAGTCGTTGGAATCTAAACAACCCGGGTTTCTTTCCATCCAACCATAAGGAATTTGTAACCAGCTCTACTGCTGCCTACCATTCCTTCCATGTTTACATTGATCAGGACCGTTCATCATTTTCCAAAAAGTATTTCCAATCTATAATCTCAACCATCCAATCATCATGAGCCTTTTCGTATCATCCTGACCATCCAAAAGTAGTAAAACTAATCAAGCTGTCCAACTAAATGAAGGGCTCGTATTGGAAGCACCTACTGAATCCAATGATGCTAAACACATAAGACTAATCCCTTGAATTCAAAAGATTCCAATTCGTTATTAACGGGAAAAATCTAATAGAATCTTATAACAGGTGGCAGTGATCTGAGCATTGAATTTCTCGAAATTCCCAATATTTTCTCTATAAATTCAATTCTATTGGGATTCCTTCGCTGCAACTCCACACTTTCGTAGCCATTTTTGTTATTTTATATTGTTTGAAAGAACCCCTTTTCTTGGACTCTAGTCACTCTACAGTTTTTTTTTACTTATAAATTATATAAGCCCACATGGGTTTCCTCTAAATTTTAGCACAAAAAATCAAAAGACTGCTTTTGGTGTTCTGATTTGCAGGTACTTGGACGGTTGGACCTCTCTCTCTCTAGCAAAACGAAAAAAATATTTGTATTTGTGTTTTTGGCTTAGAATTTTCTTCTACAACTCTTAACCTCCACAAATTACTCACTAACAATCTACCTCTGTGTAGTATATAGTTGGTGGTAGTGATCTTTGCTATTACTGATTTTATGGTATGCAGATGCTTTCTAAATTAGCTTTTTTCGTTCTTTTTTATGCTTTCTCTTTGGGTCTTTGAATTTTTCTTACTTGTTCATCTCCACTACTCTCTTACACACAAAAAATATAATAAAAATCAAAACTCGAGAGCCGTCTTTAAAAAAATTGAATCTCTTGCAAGGTCTCTATAGATGGTGATAGGGTTGTGGGCCTTGTGGCATTTAAGGCCCAATTGGTTTTCTACTTAGTTAGGTAGAAACAAGTCAAAGATTCCTAAGAATTAGTATTGTGTAAGAGTTTTTTTTTAGGGGTGGGGGGTGTTTTTTCAGCAAATTGTTGTCATAGCAAAAATATGGACAAAAAAGAAAGCCAGACTTTCAAAGATTCCTGTATCTTTTGGAGGATTGTAAAGTTGGTGATAGTGCTCTCTGACTTTTATGCCAGATCCTCTTAATTTTTGCCTAACCAAGTTAAACCTTTTTTCTGATTGGCTGGTGCTTTATTCTTTCTTCTTCTTTTTTTTCATTAAATTTATAAATTTTAAAGAGAGTCAATGTTTGTTGTTTAATAGCTTCTGATTCACAGGTGTTTAAATTTAATATATCTCGAGTATCTTCTTCAGTTTTCTGTTTTTTTTTTTTTTTTTCATGTTGATCTGTGAGAACTGAAACTTATAGATCAGTGGTAGATTTCTATCACTATTTCTTGTATTTTTTTATTTTTTTTTTATCATTTTCCTATTGATTACAGTGGTAATGGGGCAAAGCAGGAAAAGTCAGATTTTATTTTTTGAATGACTTATTTGGAAAATTCTTCAAATTTTCTTTCTTCATCTCTTGTCTCATTTTGTGTTTTTAATTTTAGTGTTTTTTTTACTTCTCAAGGGAGGTGGGTCTGCTGAATTTACATATAAAATACGAAACTATGTTAAGTGGCATCTTTTCCCACATGTTCCTAGGTTTTCTTCCTTCATTCTTCTTATTTACTTATTTTTTGAAGTTTTTTTTATCAAATTTTTATCATAGTGAAATGGAATTTTTAAGGCAAATAGACATTACAACTCTTTGGCAGTAAACTCAGAATTTTCCTTTTGAATTACCTTGTATGGGCATATTTCTTAGATTTCTTTCTTGTTCTGCTGATGTTTCCTATTTAGGTCCATTAGATCTCATGTGCCTCCAGGGCAAGCAGGTCTGCTAGATTGTGATAAATACCCCCAAATCGTATGTGCTAATTGCTTCTTTTTCACATATTTTCTCAGCTTCTCTTCCTATATTCTTCTTTCAATTAAGAGGATCAATCCATTTGAATTGAAGATGTATATAGTAGAAGATAAGGGAGGCGCCATTGCTTTGATGTTTGCTGCTCTCTCCTTCTTGGGTACTTGGCCCGCAATTCTTACTCTTTTAGAGCGAAGAGGTCGGCTTCCTCAGCACACTTATCTTGATTATTCCATCACAAATCTTTTGGCTGCTGTGATCATTGCTTTAGTCTTTGGTCAGCTAGGAGATCCCAAACCTGGCATGCCGAATTTCTTCACTCAGCTTTGTCAGGTGACTTCTCATTTCTTGATATTATCATTGATTTTATCATTTTCCTGTTATAAAAACCGATTTGAATCTAAGTTAAACAAGTGTCTAGTAAGGCACTCTAGAAAGCAAAATGGATTATGGAGGTTGAACCCCCTCTAGGCTTGTATGAGAGTCCACCCAAATATGTCCCTTTACAATACTAAAAGAAACTCCCAGTTTTACTAATAAAAACTTCGAAGCATCCTAAACCAATCCTAAGCCTAATTTCTTCTTCTTCTTGTTTAACTTGCATGTTTTCCTGTCAAGTTTAGCAGATTATGGTAAAAATTGGATGATGAATAAGCTGATTTGGAATTATTTTGGAAAAATATACCAAAGCATGGGATTAAAATATGGTAATTGGCTTTACGATTTCTATTACTTTGGCTTGAAACAGATGGAATTTATTGATTTGTACCAGACTCAGTGTATATATAAGAGTTGGATAGTTCAAATTATGGAGGCAGTCTGGCCTAAAACTTAAGCACATTAAAGGTATTGTTCAGCATTTAGCTATTCAACAAGGACTACATGGAAGCTCAAGCTCTTCAGATCATATTAGGAACTCACTGTGGCATAATTTTCACATACTTCAGTTTATAATAGTAACAACTCAACTGTTTAAAAAAAAAAATGTTTGATGTGTAATTCTCACCCTCATTACATGTGATAGTTTTTTTTTAAAAGGGGGTATTTTCAGTTATAACAGTAACAACTCAATTGTTTTTATAAAAATAATCTTTGATGTGTAACTCGCATCCTCATTACCTGTGATAGTAAACAAAGGAGTATTTTCAGTTTCCTCTGCCTATAAGCTTCCATAAAAAAAAAAAAATTGAATGTAATTTTTGTCATGTTGTTGATATAATTTTATATCATAGTTGCACCCATATTCAATTTAAGATTAAAATATTGGGTGTTGGAGTGCATGTTGTACAACCCCAAAACCAATGTGAGTGGGCTGCTACGTATCTATACCAAATCACAAACAATGCTGATGCACATCAGATGCACAGAGTGGGTGACACTGTGTTTTCACGGAAAATATTTAGACAACGGAAAAAATGAATGAAATAATCAAAATACAAGGGAAAAACTTGATTTTCTGGTATTTCAGCCCTAGTTTAAACCCTAATATTAAGCCATAAAGGGTGGTGACAAATGGTATTTTGGTAGAGTTCGCCCAAGAGTGGTGACAAATTGTATTGAATAATAACTGTTGTGCCAGATTGATCTTTTAGACCTTTAATAATAACTGTTGTGCCAGATTGATCTTTTAGACCTTTATTTTAATTTAATGTTACAAGACAAGCCAAGTTTCTTTTTAATCGGGGTCTGGCATGGGTAATCATTTTAAGATTGGAACTGGAATCATGGCCATGGCAGAAATTTTGGGATATCTCAGTAATATAGCTGGATTTTAAGAGCATCTCCAACAGGTATCCCAAAAGTGGTATCCCATTTTTGCTTATATGGCAAAAATGGGATACCAAATTTGGGATACATGTGAACCCCAACAATGTATCCCATTTTTTTTTTTTTGAAAAAATTTCTTATTCTACTCAACAAAATAATGTTATTAGAAAAAAGAAGAAATTTGGTAAATAGAATAAAATATTAATTTTATTCAAATTTTGGGATACCAACAGTGGTATCCCAAATTTGGGATACCAAATCGGTATTCCATATCCACCTAGATTTAGGATACCTGTTGGAGCATCTCCTTTTTTCATGTTTATCCCAAAAGTAGCCGTTTGGCTCTCCACGTCATCAAACGCTACTTTTGGGATAGCTGTTGAATATGCTCTAAGTGCTTGGTGAATGGTTAGAGCTTAACATGAAGTACCACTTTGACTGAAAATATTGTACCTCCAAATAATTTGTTTTTGAGACCCAGTTCCATTTTATACACTAGGGTGTATAATTAATCGAGTTTCTTCAACTGAAATACTTATATGAATTCACTTTTCATTATCCTCTGCAGAAACTGTGTTAAATCAGGCTAATTTCTGACAATCAAGACTTTGTTTTTCTTTTTAACATGTGCTGCCATTTTCTATACACCACCATAAAATTTTCCCTTTGACATATATGAGTGACTAAACAAAAAATGATGAGCCTCCTATAAAGTTATAGCTTCAAGAATGACTCAAGAACAAAAGATAAACCTTCATGAATGACTGAAGAACAAAAGATAATCAAAATTTTTAGTTTTATTCTTTTGTTTTTGATGAATAATTTTTAGTTTCTTTCTTATAGGAATTGTTGTGCTGCAGATCTTAGTGGGGTTTTCCTGGTCACCTTTTACTATAATTTTTAGGGTCCTTGATTTTTTTTTCCTTAGACCGCTTTCAAGTTTTCCGTCATTTTACTAAAGGCCG
This sequence comes from Chloranthus sessilifolius, assembly GCA_021018995.1. Classification (NCBI taxonomy): domain Eukaryota; kingdom Viridiplantae; phylum Streptophyta; class Magnoliopsida; order Chloranthales; family Chloranthaceae; genus Chloranthus; species Chloranthus sessilifolius. The sequence continues at coordinate 43,904,069 of CM037590.1, forward strand.
CCTCCTTCACAGTCGAGCATGTTTCTTGAAGTAACAAAAAAGCTTATATCTTACTGAATGCACCATACAATGTAAGTAAAAGTGTAAAACTAACAGTAAGCTGTGTCCATGTAAATAAAGATATAGCACCTTTTTAGCCTGAAGGCTCTCTCTGGGCGGATTTTCTTCCATGCAAGAATGATTGTTAATTTGTTATCGCATGAGGTGACAATTCCTTTTTCTTCTTTTGATAGTTAATCTGGGCTTGACCCTGCGACCTTGAGTTGACAATTTCTATACAACCACATGCTTAAGTTCATAAAATATTAGACCATAGTATTTATTCTCCACTATACATCTGTATATGTATATACCGATCAATCATGCATGGATATGAATGAGAGCTATCATTTAATCTTACAAGTTGGTAATATGTACCCGACCAAGTATCAACGGCGGCACTCGGTCGGTCTCCTTTTGTCCAAACTGTCAAGCCTCAGGGAGCCAGACAGCTATTTACAAGCACACAAATCAGTGGAAGTACTTTTGACCTTTCACTGATTTGTCCCTAAAAAATATCCGTGCATTTACTAAGGTTAGCAGTTTTAGATTGACCTGACTATTGCCGCTGGAACTCGGTTGGGGTACCTTATAACAATTCTTAATAATCTTATAGTTGAATACTTGATGCAGAACAATTGGCCCTCTGTTTTATTTGCAATGGCTGGTGGGATAGTTCTCAGCATTGGGAATCTATCAACTCAATATGCTTGGGCTTACGTTGGTCTATCAGTAACAGAAGTAATCACTTGCAGCATAACGGTTGTTATAGGTGACCACTAACAGATGTATATTTTTTTTGTTTCAGAGTAATCTCAATTTATTTTACAAGAAGGAAAAATTTACATGTCTTAGATTTCATGCCTAAAGTTTTCAAACTTAACTTGGAAATTTACTTTTGGTGGCATCGGTGCAATATATAAAATTAGCTCCTGTTTAAAGAAAGTAGGTATTTTTCCTTCATTTTTCTTCTATTTTTTTCGTTGTGGTGTGATTGGTCAGAAAAACGGAGACTCTAGACAAAATGTTGAGGGCGCTGGCCCTTTTTAACCAATTACAATATGCCTGGGTCATTTTTATAGGAATGATCCATTTGATAGAAGGAACTACTGAACTCAAATCACTTGCTAATAGTAACATCGGAGACATCTTGATTTCTCATTCAGGGGATCTTTAAGAGGGAAATATATCAAATCGGATATGCATTTGGAAATAAACATCCAGATATTGCATTTCAAAAAATAATTCCAAATAGGGTATATTATACAATAAGTTTAAACAAAATATTATCTTGAAACGTAACAGATGAAGTTTTGCCGAAAAGGGAACCTCATGGGTGCAACTTTTACCGCAAAGTGTCCCAGGTCCCCTTTACAGAAAATTTTATTGATAACTTATAGGTTATATTCGCGATCTACTAATATTATCGAAAAGATATCTGTGTACTTATTTCCAAATTTATACATATTTGGTAAATATCACCCTTTAGAATTACCATTGCTTAGCTTCCAATTTGCCCCTAACCATTACATGAAAAGAGTATTTCTGGTTCTATCTGTGCTTCAAACAACATTGTCATCTTATACTACCATATGTCAATCAATAACCTAGAGAGAGAGAGAGAGAGAATAAATAAATAGGCAAGAAGTAAGAATTCATTTTCATTTCTCAGATGCACTGCCTCACTTTTCCACGGGCAATCATTCTTTACTCGTATATTGCTAATTTTTATGTATATTACCATCTAATTTGGATTTAATTTTAACTAGGAGCACATTTTCCTTGTCCTAAATGTGACAGGAACAACCATGAACTACTTCTTAGATGACCGCATCAATAGAGCTGATATTCTTTTCCCTGGAGTTGGATGCTTTCTGGTTGCAGTTTGTCTTGGATCTGCTGTTCACTCCTCCAATGCAGCCGATAATGAAGAAAAGCTAAGCGGTTTAAGTGTTTACAAGGAAAAGACATGGTATCGTTTCATTTTGCACATTGGAAATTTGGAATGACGGGAACCATAATTAATGACGCTTTTAATTCACCTGAAATATTTGATCAACCCCCCCCCCCCCCCCTCTCTCTCTCTCTCTCTCTCTCTCTCTCTCTCTCTCTCTCTCTCTCTCTCATCCTCGGAGATTGACAAAATATCTCTAAGGGGCTGTTTGGATACAGGGAATACATGGTAAAACGCTTTACCATGGATTCATCTGTTTGGGTGTTTTTATGAGTGGTAAATGTATTACCAATATTTACCACAAAACACCAAAACATATTACGACCTACCCCCTCGAGAATAGGGGAGAAACGTAGTGTTCCTGCATATTTCTGCAAGTTAGAAATACATGGTAAAAAATCAACGACTTTACCACGTTTTACCGGGTTCTATCCAAACAGACCCTAACCATCAACTGATGCAAAAAAATTTGATTTTTGTCAGGGCAATAGAAAATTCAGGGGTTCAAAAAGATATTCAAGGCAAAGGTATTCTTCCTTCACAGAAACAACAATATACCCTTGGCCTTTAACTCAAAATGTACCCATTATTATTCCTATATTACTATCCTTATAGATGTAACAAAGAATTTGGAGGAAGGAAATTCTCATATTACCCCCAAGAGAGAAAAACCAAAAGCTGGAAGTGCAGACTTCCTCATAGAGCTTGAAAAAACAAGATCCATAAAGGTCAGTAATTTCTTTTAATTATTCATAATCCTATAAAGTTGTCAATGTAATTGAGATGCATGTATTTGTGTGTCTAAATTCATACAAGCTGATATTAGGTTCCCCCCCGAGTGCCAGAGTCACAGTAATCAGTGAAAATTCATTTCTGACCTTTCATTGATTTAGCACTCAAAATTATCAGTGAAATAACCAAGGTTTTCGGATTGGGATTGACGCGAGTGCCATCACAAGTACTTGGGTTGGGTACCTTATACCATGTCAATATACTCAATACATACATACACACATTCATGTAAGCATGTGCATGTGTACATTTATGCATGTATACAGGAGCATTCAAGTCAGAACTGTTGTTATCTATACATGGTTGTATCCACTTAACAAATATAATTTCTATCTATAGATTATAAACGATAATTATATTATTTACATTTTACTTCATTATTATTTCAAATCCTCAGCATAAATATGGTTCATTGATCTTTCTTTTAATTTACAATACTAAAGATACTGTAGTGATGATCGTGTAACACACAGGTGTGGGGATCAAGCACTTTGAAGGGATTATCCATAGTGTTCTTTGCAGGCATTTGCTTCTCTCTCTTCTCGCCGGCATTCAACTTAGCCACAAATGACCAGTGGCATGTGTTAAAAGATGGGGTGCCTCATCTGGTTGTCTACACTGCATTTTTCTACTTCTCTGTCTCTTGTTTTGTCCTTGCCATCATTCTAAATGTTTACTTCCTATACTGCCCCATACTTGGGTTACCACGATCATCTTTTACGGCCTATCTAAAGGATTGGAATGGGAGACAGTGGGCACTTCTTGCCGGGTTCTTGTGTGGGTTTGGGAATGGTTTTCAGTTCATGGGTGGTCAAGCGGCTGGATATGCAGCAGCTGATGCTGTTCAGGTTAGTATAGATCAATATATAGGATCCCCATATATGGACATATCGATTTTTATTATCCAAACACTTTCCATATCTGTTTCCAACACTTAAAAACCATAAACTGCATCTACATGCCATACTCAATTACTAGCCTTGCCAAAGATGTTCATAATTGTAGGTTCTTTTACCTCAGTTTGATATTTTGTATATAATGTTGAATATTCTCATAGTGAACATTTAAGCAGATTTAAAATACACTTGAAAATCAACTGTATAAGTTGAACTATCATACCTAAGTACCCTAATTCATAGACACCAAGTCACAGTTAAAAAAAAATTCAGCAAGAAAAAAATCATACAAATCTGGTAAGATAAAATAAAAAAATTAAAGATATGAGCCAATAAACCTCATAACTTTTAATTCTTTAAATACCAAATTTTAACTTTAGAAACCATTGCTATTACCCTACTTTTTGGAAATAGGAAGAGTTCTTCCTCTTTAACCCTGAAAAAAGGAAATATAGTATTGTTTTCATGTCAAGTTTTTTTTTTTTTTTTGAATTTTATGATTTTATCAATGAGTAGTTAAAAATATGTGCTTTAACAGATTAAATCATGGTTAAAACACAGAGTTGGCGACAAAATCATCCAAGCATTTATTTGTGTTTTAAATGCCATTTTTTCAAAAAGTTTGAAAATTTTTTATGACTTATACCTAAATTTTAAGAGGTCAGTAAGTCGAATTACATTTACCAATGTCCTAAACACCCATGCTTTGCATATGGAACATGCATATATGTATCATAGAAAAATTTGAATTCTGTACTTGCAATATTTTTTTCTCCAGTTACCATACTGAAATTTGTTCTTCTGATGTTGGCTTGGTCAGGCATTGCCACTTGTGAGCACATTTTGGGGGATATTTTTGTTTGGGGATTACCGAAGATCGTCGAAAAGAACATACATTTTGCTTGTGAGCATGTTGTTGATGTTTGTTGTGGCAGTAGGGGTGCTCATGGGCTCCTCTGGGCACAGGAAGACATGATCAATGTAGTAAAACATCTCTACGTTCTTTATCATGTCACTTTTTTCATCATAAGGTAAATAATGTTCATTCTTCCTCCCCCATATGTCAAGAATAATCAGTTCAGGTGATTGGGCTTGTTGCCTAATGGAAGGTTGCCAATATTGCAACCTCTAGGTACCAGGTTCAACCCCGACTTATCTATCAGAGAAAAAAAAAACCAACAGAATAGCCAGTTCACATAATATAATAGATCTTAGGTCATAAGCGAATGTCTTGACGTTGCACCGACAAAGCATGAAAAGTGTTAACATTGGGAACTACCTCAGGAGGAGTTAGGAACAGTAACAAGCAGAAGCGCTAACCACTTAAATGGAGGAATTTATTGTATTTTGTCCTTTGTATCGAAAAGCACCAAATTTGATGACTTATTAAGAGAAAGACGAAGTACGAGCATGCTATTGGAGACGTTGCAACTTATGACAGGTAGGCCTTCGTTAACTGTGTCAAACAGATCATGAAGGTTGGTGAAAAGTGTATATTGGTGTGCACCAAATGTATGGATTATAAATCACTTGGATGGAAAATCAGCTCAACTTTGTTTCAGGGCCAATTACAAGACAACAACAACAGCTTTACTCTTGCTTTGGCAGGCGGGATATTTTAAATCGTCCACTTCCCAATTTATTTATTTTTTTGATAACATGGGTATCCTGGCCTCTTAGAGCACCCACCTAATCCCGACAGGTCAAGGGTGCATGCTGATGAAAACCTACCCGGCAGGTCAAGGGCATGTGCCCCACCTAACCTGACACGACCCTGAACCTGAAAACCCAACCTGACCTTGCCTGATCTAGTTTAAAATCTCCTTAAAATCCCTTATTTCAATATATATATATATATATATATATATATATATATATATATATATATATATCGAGGGTCACGTTGGTTGACCTATCCCATTTTTGCCCCAGCCTGACCTTGGATTTGACCGGACGCGATGGGTCAGGTATCGAGTCGATCCCAACCCAGTAAAAAGAGGGGGATAGGATGGGTCAGGTATGAGTCAATCCAACACGTTGACCGCCCTAATAAGAAATTGCTAAAATAATTTTGTTTGGACCCCAAATGTGCATGGTTTGTACCCCACTAAATCTGTCTACAACCCCCCCTGTCCGGGGACCAATAGCCCTAATTGGTGCACCATGGTGTGGTTCAAGCTTCATAATCCCAAGAAGAAGTGTAACATTTTGAAAGCAGCTCAAAACAGGTTGCTGCTAATGCACCAATACTATTGTATTTTGATGGCAAATATTGTATTTTTAAATTTATGTACGTGTCATCATCATCATCATAGACTTATACTCAACTATTTGGAGTCGGTTTTGCGAGTCTTATTTGTCTACTCTTTTTTTGTCAGGGTTAAGCTTTTTGTCTACTTGTTTGTCTTCATTTCATTCAATCGGCATTAATCTTGTGTGAGATGTCCTCATGATTCCAACTTTTACTCATTTCCTTGTTTGAATGATTAGTATTACGTCATTCATAAATAACATGTATCATAGAATCCCTTTTTCTATGTATATGAGTGACACATCGATGATCAGGGTGCACAAACAAGGACTCAAGGTAAACCTTCAATGCAGCCCAACTCCAACGGGGAACTCATTCGTCCTCCCTCATGTAATTCTAACACTAGTTGGTGCTTTTTCTCATACATGTCTTGAATAATCTAAATTTATAAGTTTAAGATGCATTTTTTTTTTTAAGCATATGTTCCATGCGTGGTCCTTGTTTGATTTATCGTGCGAGAGCTAGGCCTCATTACTAACCCATGAAGTAGCCCTCTTGGCTGCTTAGCTTCCTTCCCATACTAGGTGGGTTTTATTTAAGGTGTTCAATTAATTGGGCAAGCTCGATCGTGCCTGTCATGGATCACATAATGGGCTCAACTAGAGGCCCAATTCATAAATTTGTCCACTCAGCTACCCGGACCGGTTAGAGCCACTCCTGTCAGGCGATGGAAAATATTTGAGTATAAGCTCAGTTTGGCCCATTGAGAACCCTAAGTACTCAAGGAGATGGGCCTCGGCTGGCAGCGCCACCCACCATCAACCAGGTACGGGTTGAGTAGGCATGCTTCACAAACGGGCAAGACTAGCCGTACTAGCTATTCAAGTTGGAACATAACATATATTTGTAGTATTACTTGACCAAGAGTTGGGATGTGCAAGCCTTGGCACTCGGGTCAATCTCCTAGTCCCAGTTACTTATGAGCATAAAATCAGTGAAGGTACAGTTGAACTTTCACTAATTTAGTCAACACATCGATCGATCCAAAATGGCTAGTGGTGGGCTGTTAGTTACCCTGAACTTCTGATCCACAGCCTACAAACAGAAATAGTTTTATGGAATGAGGAATAGTTTAATCTACAATTTGATCTTAATTTTTAGGCTCAAAATTGCCATCAGTGCTAAAACCCTAGCCCATGATAAACCCGCTGAATTGCTCATTAGGCCTGCCGGCCCATTTGCACCTCAACTTTACAGTGAGTTGGTGTTAGGTACCCAACTCGCATACAATTGCTCTTGGAATTTGGGTCACTTTTAGACACGTTACATGTAGAACCAACTTGTGTTTAATGACGCTCTTGAGATCAACCACGTGTTTCATGTGAATTGACGCTCACGATCTCAAGATCTATGCTGCAAAAGAATGAAAAGGCAATCTTCATTGTTTACACCATTTTTCTCATTTTCGGTGAGTAAATGAATGGCTTCTTTTTTGTCACCACAGATATTCTCTCATACACATTCTCTATTCTTCCAATAGCGGGAGTTTGTTTTGTGTTGCCTGATGTTTTACAACCGGAAAACAAAAATTTTACTTCACTGCAAGTTTCCCTCGCCTGGGAGAGGGACTTTGCCACTCCTTGCACACAGAAACTAAGGCTACATTCTGCATACCTCTTTGGCAGCTCCCTGCCAAACCCCCTTCTCCTTGCTAACTCTCTGTAGCAGGATTTACCTGATCTAACTACTCCCACTCAAAACAAGTAAAATCTGCTCTAGCAAGGAGGAGAAAGGGGACTGCTAAAGCAAGTTGCACGAATTTAAAAAAGAAAAAGGGAACCTGCTAAAGCAGACCCTAAGCCCCTACCTGCACAAGGAAAAATAAGCCCTTGCACACAACATAAAAAGTTCTCACGTCTGTAAGCTGCCATTTGGATCTGATGCTGCCCAAAAGTTTGGATCAATTAAATGACTTAAAAATTAACCCGGAGGGGTAGCTCAGTTGGTCAGGCCTTGGGTTTGCTGCCCAATGGTCACCAGTTCGAGTCCCCCAAAGACCACTGGAGTATTACCCGGTCGTTAGCTCCAGAGGCCCGTGGGATTAGTCGAGGTGGGAGCAAGCTGGCCCGGACACCCACGGACATCCAAAAAAAAAAGACTTAAAAGCACCATGTGATCAAGGCACCTTTTCAACTTCAAACTTTCACCCAAGCCCAGTTTGCTGCTCCCTTATGATAGAACACCAACGTCAAACTCATACGAGCCACGTAGACCCACCAGCCGGCTTCACCTAAGTGTAGTTTCAGTTAATCTACAAGGCAAAAATGTTTATTTTTCCCTCCAACCTTGGCAATTATCAATGGCTCAAGATGTTACATGCAACTCATCTCCATGGGGAAGTTAAAAGTTGCAGATATTACATTTTCTGAAGTTACAATAAAATCTTAAACACATGCATTCTTACAGATACAAAAGAATAAAAGAATTTTATTAATGAATTAGAAATGCAACTGAATGGAGCATGCATTAAATAACAGGACCTGAAGCCAGATTAGCTCTCACCACATCAGATTCAACAGGAAGACTCTTGAATCGACATAAAAAACTGTGAAACAAGCAATGTGACCAGCTATGCAGACATACTATTATCACCATTTCATGAATGGGTCATATCAAAAAAAATTTAACATAAAAAGTTGCATGAATGAATAAATGTGGAGACAGGCTACGCCGGTATATCATAATATAAACATCCCACCCGCATCACCTGCTGGGAGATCAACAACACAGCAGGGTTTGTATGCTGGGCACCCACATTTGAATCAGATGGTGATGATAGATCCACACATATAATGATATAATGCATAAATGAAGTACGTATTTCATGATTAATCACAACTTGGCACCTGAAATCACATCAATTGTGTTTGCCAACCATTCAACCAGCAAACAATGCCCTTGAAAGCAATGGCTGGTGTTGTATATGGTCTCCAATCTGAAATTATCAGAACATAAAATTAGAACAAATAATGATAACAACGATGATAATAAAACAAATATCTGCCATGGGAACCTGGAAGATGTGGGGAAATTAAAAAACTATCTAATAATATGAGATGAAATTGAGGATATAAAGCAGCTTCTCTAACCTTAATGTCAAATCTCGGGCCGTATAACTGGAAGGCAGAGTCAATTTGTAACTCCTTTCAGTACACCAGCGTTTTTAGAAACTACGATCCGACAAGACCTTTGTAGCGTGCATAAGAAATGATCAATACAAAGACAGCAGCACACAATAGGCCTGTGAGGACAACCACCTGTTCAATAACAAAAAGGAGCGCATTGACTAGGTGACTAGGTGTTTGGAGAGTAAATTTCTGGTTGAATTTTGTCCACAGAAAACATAAACCCACCCATTTAAATATGTATCCGTGGTCCTCATTCCATGAATATGGGATGTTCATGCCAAATATTCCAGCAACCAAAGAATAGATGGAGAGGCAAACGGTGCCAGAACTAAGGAAGAGCTCTAGCTGCCACAAATTAAAAATGATGACTAAGGAAGAGCTCTAGCTGCCACAAAATAAAAATAATGAACACACACAATTAGAGAGAGAGAGAGAGAGAGAGAGAGACAGAGAGAGGGAGAGCCTACCTGAATCAGTTGATTTCGATGGTTATCAAGCTGCGGTTAAAAGAATATGAGAGACATTAACATTTATAAAAGAAAAGCTGGCCCTGTTTGGCAACCCTTTTCCAAGAGGGATAATGGCTCCTGGAGGACATTTAAACACCAAAATGGTGTTTAAATGATCTCACACAACTAAAATTAGGCTTTTTATCTCATACAATTCAAGTGTGATTTATCATTATGCCATGTGGGCACATCTGTGATCAATCTAAATTGTCTAAGTGGCAATCTATCATTGGAACATGAATCAGCCCAAAGAAACATGCCTATAAGTGGATATGAACCATCCGATTGATGAACTTTAATATCAACAATTAAAACTAAAAACAGTGGTTGATATCATAGTCCACAGATTTGATGGTTTAAATCTCCCTAAAACACCATTTTTGGGCCTGCTGCAGTTCAATCTATGATCTATCAATTTAACAGTTCGAATCACCCACATCTTAAATCATTGATGGTGCAAGATCATTTAAACACCATTTTGGTATTTAAATGACGATTAGGAAAGTTGGGTCCTTTCCGAAAAGCACTTTTTAGAGGAAAAATGTTGGGTGAAAAGCACTTCTCTCCCAAGAACCTGGTCTCTTCTAGCTGAAAACGGTGTTGTCTTGAGAAGCTGCCTCATGCTGCTTCTGACACCACCATTTTCAGTATGTGAGAGACCTTTTTGAGAAGCAGCATGTGAAAAGTGCTTTTCAGAAAAGGGTTGCTAAACAGGACACTAGATTTTATCCAAATAACCGCGTACAAGCCAATGATGACACAGGGAATTTTTCGTGTAGAAGCAGCAACCTGAATATTAATGTAATCCTCTGTGTCGTCTATATATTCGCGCAACTGGAAAGATATTTTAGGGCATTGTCAATAGACCAGATTAAGTAGCTAACAAAAGATATTAAACATAAATTGAACATAAATACCCTCATATTTCTCAGAAAAATGGAGAAAACTATTTTGATTCTCAACTAATCACATCCAATTCAAGAATAATTAATGAAAATCATATCAATCTGTCATTGGCAGAAGGCAAACCAATAGAAATGAGTTGCCAGGACCCATAGACCTTAGAAATTTATACATAGTTCTCATTTAATGTATTCCTAAATCCTAACAGCTATTATTCGGTTGGTAATTACGGTTCCCTGATTTGTTCTAGCATCAGTCCCCACCTACCAACTCCCTCCTATTTGCAGGCTTGTATGGATGAAATTATGATTTACAACTCTACACAGGCGCACACAAACAAAGGAGAATCGCACAAAAAAAGACTTAGGTTTCATGAAAATGACATCAGAAAAGAACCATGAAATACAATTCCATTGCATCCATGAAGTCATTATACCTCCCAGGGGAACGTGCACACCCCAAGTTAGTACATGCCGGGTTAGCATGGGATCTAAATCCCTAGGGTGGCCTCAAAGGGGGGGATTTGAGGCCACCCTAGGGATTTAGATGCCGGGCACCTGGCCAGCTCGCCAAACCCCTTGAGATTTCGTTGCTTTTCTTTTACTTGCATTTTTTAAGTTTTAAAAGGCCTGACTCTCGTAAGTCAAAAACAAATGCAGGTAATATGCACAGCACTTTTACGCCCACCCTTTATGACGAACTGGACAATGAAAAGGTAGACTTTACCTGTAATAGTACAAATTGCATGTAATATTTCCATATTACTATGAACTGAACGTGCCCTACCACTATGATGAGTTTTTGTAAGCAGCAAGATACTATAGACCCGAGTATACGAAATTTTGTACATGATTTTAATACCATCAACCAACCCTATAATTGGTTGGCTACTAGAGTAAAGTTGTACTCAAGTTGGATTAAATGGATGGCTATAGTTGAACTCCAGTCAACCATTCAAAGGATCAATTGATGGTATGATATTTGTGTACAATGAATATAGCACACTGAATTATACAATGTCTTGGCTCATGTCTTTTTTCCAGGATAATATATCCAGTAATTGTGGAAATAAAAAAAAAACAAGGCTTCTAAAAGAAAAGAAACCAAGATATGCTAGGTAGGAAACCGTCTTCTTTTATTTAACATTATTAAGTATTAATATATCCCAACTAGATATACATGATTTCTACCAAAATGACTAGTAACTTATAGAAGGCCTAACTTCACATGCAATTACAGGTATAACTTTAAAATGAGGGTAAAAAATCTGTGGTCACGAATATGTATATATATATATATATATATATATATATGGGAGCCGGTTCCGTTCTCCAAGGTCCACATGGAGCTCCACGTAGCACCCAAAGCACTATTTGGGTGCCACAAGGAGCAAGGGTGTGTTGTTTAGATCACTTTCAAAAAAAAAAAATAGCATAAGTCAAACTTTGACTAGTTTCAATGGTCCAAATTTCATTGCTAAAAAACACATGGTGGAGATGAGTTTAGAAAAAAAAAATTCAAAGATGATCTAAGAAATTCACCTGTGCTCCACGTGGCATCCAAACAGTGTTTCGGGTGCCACATGGGACCTTGGAGGATAGTCTCCATGGTTCAAATTTCCGGACAACACTGATATGTATCGGTTTCGGAAGGCACCGGGTCGATATATTGCAATATATCGACTCATTAATGTATCGATCAAATTATCGACCAGACATTGAAATTATCGTTCGAACGATAATTTCAAATTACCATTTGACAATTACAAATTTTATTTTAAAAAAGAAATGACAAAGTCTTGATTGTCCAATACATTGAATGATGGATCACATGATACGAATGATACATATTGGTTTGGGGGGAGACCGATATGTACTAGGTTTCTAAGATTTTCACCCATGACAGTCACCGTCCTCCATGGGAGGAAAGAAGCCTCTTCATATATATATATATATGGGAAAAGGGGTGGTACTCACAGGGGTAGCGCTCGAGTGCTACCCACGTGAGCTAAATCACATGCCACATGGCATGTGATCTCCAAAACAAAACCCATTTAGAAGTGTTCAACCACATGGCACGTGATTTAAAAAAAGTCATTTTTAGGACCTTTTTTCCCTTCAAATCGTAACTCTAATATAGCAAGACAACTCCCCAACTTTGGTGCATTTAATTTTTAACCTTTGACCACATTTTCAACGGTGGACAAGCACCTTTATATATATATATATAGACACACACACACACACACACACACACACACACACACACACATGGTACCTGATCGAGCTTGGGAAAGTTGTTGTGGCAACCAATCTTCGAGTTGGGTGCCACATGACACCCAACTAGCTCATGTAGCGCTCGGGCGCTACCCCTGAGGGTATATATATATATATAAAGCGGTAAGGTGCTCCAGCAGTCCAAGTGGAGCTCCACATGACACCTAAAACCTTGTTTTGGTGCCACGTGGAGCAAGGTTATTTTGTTTAGATCATCTTTAGAAAAAAATTTCAAAAACTCATCCCCATCAAAAATATAAACCATTGAAATCAGCCAATTGTTTGACTTTTACCTTAAAGAACTTTCAATTTTTTCTAAAAGTTTATCTGAACAAGCATATGAGCTCCACGTGGCACCAAAACATTTGGGTGCCACATGAAGCTCCACGTGGACTGTTGGGGCACACTCACCGCGTTGGGCACGTATTATACGTGTATTTTTCAAAAACAGTCATATTTTTTCACAATTATTGGGGTTTATATGCCACACAGTAACATAATAATCTCTAAATAACATATACCATATATTGGGCTTTCGAAGACAAGCGATTTCAAGATAATGAGACCATGCCATTTCTTTAGTTAATCCCATAATAAAAAATAAAAGAATATGTTGAAGTCATTCTAAAAAAGTTAGAAATACAATACAAAGTTTTAAATCTCCGGGTCTTATTGATGTAATCGGTAGAAGGCTCTCGTGATCCACTGATCTTTACAGGTACACATTCCCAATGCCCTTCATTGAATCAAAACTAGATGGAAGAAACTAAGGCCCCTCTTCTATCCACCTCGAGATTCATGCACGTAGAGAGGCTCCAATTGGGGTTGGAATAGGACCATAAGGGAGTATGAATATGTACAACTTACCCTAGGGCTCAAGCATGCCACATATCATCTCTCACCCGTCATTAACTACGTAAATAATTAACTAAAAATATCATTTTTCAACCCTTTATTTTCATTTAAATCTCTCCATCAATCATTATCTTGTAAGCACCATAGAATATACTACTATTACAATGTATAGAAATTGTCAACCTTGCTCTATGGAATCAAAATTTAATCTCTAAAAAGTATCTTGTAGATGACCAGGCTAGGATGTTGATCGTCAGATTAATTCGATGAGTGATACATATTTAAATAATCATATGGACCCCTTAGTTATCTTCAGGATTAATGTACCCACTACCACTATTCTTAAAGTCGTTGGGCGGGTTCGGGCGGTCGGGTGGATGTTCGAGCGGAAGTCGCCACGCCCCAACATCCAAGCGGCTCCAAAGCATGTATTAAATTATATACATTTATATTGAATTAAAGTATGTACACCACTATATATATATAGTGGTGTACATACTTTAATTCAATATAAATGTATATAATTTAATGTGTATTCAATTTTTGAATCTATAAAAAAAAAAATATCAGAGTATCAGAATAAGAGTGTCGGGGAGATATCTGGTATTTGCCTCTCTGGTCTCACCGAAGCTATGGCACAAGAGTGCCTGAGAGAGAGAAATAAAAGATAAGAAAAAAAATGTCTCTTAAAAAGTTGACGCCTCACCCAAACTTTATAACACCCAAGAGGGCGCCCCAAGCCCGGTCCGCTAAAGTCGGCGTCTAAGGCTATATTGGGACACCTGGGGGCCCGGACCATTGCCCACCGCACTGAGATATTAGTTGGCACAACAACATCAATCATTAGTAAATCAAAGCACAACACCTCATCCTAAGATGCTCCTTTGAAAATCTCAGGTCAAAAGATCAATGAAATAAAGCTAAGTGCTCTTGCTTACCTGGTTTCTCATTAAACTAAACAAGTCTATGCCATCTGGAGACAGTGCAACTCCGTAGGATAGCTATGAGAATGGATGTGTTGTCCTGACTCATCCCCAAGCTATGAACATTTCAGTTCTACATAGAATTGATAATTACGTCTATCAGAAGAATACGATTTAAATTTTGTTATCAAAGAAACCAAATAAACCTCGTAAGTCCTAATTGCCTACTAATGTTCTCTGAGGCCACACTCATTCTAAAGAGACCCAAATCAACTCATGAAGTGAAATGTAGTCAAAAGTATGCACACAATCAATATCATATCAAGGAGAGAAATCATGAAGATCAGGTTAATGAAAGTCAATCAATGCAATGATTTTTTTTAGGGCAGAAACTCCAACTGTAAAGACTCGATTCAATACCAGGTCAGATATTAATTTTAAGTTATTTGTACAATTATAATTTGCATATATTGGGGTTTAGTGAAATTATTAATTAGATAGGTTAAATTTGGTATTGAGACTATTGTTAGGGATATGGTAATTTAATTGATAAAAAGGGTCTTTGAGACATAGAAGTGGTTGTGATGGGTATAAGAGTAATTTAATAAATCAGATGGCACATTAGGCAATTGTATGAATAATAGGGTTATACTAATAATTCAATATTAGGGTCTTTTAGGTAATTCAACAATACCAAGGGCTTATTAGGCATTTAAGTAAAAGTTCATTTAAATTAGTATTTTATTATGTTAAAAAGTTAAAAGAGCTTGCTAGAATGGGAGAGATGATACGAGAGTTTGGGAAGAGGGTTTGCGAGAAGGATATATGGGGTGAGATTGAGGTCCTCGTGTGGGGGTTTGTTGAAAAAAAAAATGACAAAAGCAGAGACAGAGCTAGAGAGTTAGGGATAGAGAGAGAGCCCGAGAGAGAGGTAGTGAGAGAGAAAGAGACCTAGAGAAAGAGTTGGTGAGGAAGAAGAGGACTTGAGAAAGAAGAACCCTAAATTTGGAATTATGAGGCAAGTACCCTAATCTAATATATTTTTGATTGACGCAGAACGGTACCCTAAACTACGTGAATGAGATGATTGATTTGCCAAAATTAAATTGAATTAAATTAAACAATAAACCTTGCAAAATATAACGAATACCTCAGGCTTTCGTAGTATTCCATGGGAGAATCACGCATAATTCAGGCAGGGTTCAGTCTGGGCGTTAGATCCGTTAAGTTGCATCGTGGATCGTTCCTTGAGATAGGACTCTAGAATTCCAGATTAGGGCGCTCACAATGCAATGATGGAATCCCTGGTTTTTGGTTATTTTAATACGGCTGTACTTAACAGTCTGATGAGGCTACGGTTGTTGAATCAAGTCGATTCAATGGTTTAGGGAAAACTAAGGTTTAAAATCTCAAAAGATGATGGTCGATTTAGGGTTGTAAAATCACGCAAGCAAAGACAATAAGATAGATAGGTAGATAGATAGATTTGCAGGCCTCATAGCCTTGGCTTCACACCAAACCCTTCTCGGGAAGAAGAATCACTCTCCGTATAGGCTCATCTCAAGCACACAAGCAAAAGCTCTTTTCATTAATCATCAACTAACTACATTGTTCACTTAAGGACCTTATATAGAAATCCTTTCAATAAAAGAAAACCCTAAAACAAATAATAAATAAAAGGCAAATAAACCCCTAAGACAAAATTCGAAACTAAACTTTTAAAACAACTAAAACAACCCGACACGATTTCAATCGAACGAAATTGAAAACCGTTCAATCGAAATTGAATTTCGTTCGATCGCAATTTCGATTGATCGAAACTGAAAATCATTCGATCGGAATTCAATTTCGATCAATCGAAATTGAAAATCGTTCGATCGAAATTCTCATATACTTAAAATATCTCCGTTGACATTTCGATCAATCGATTTTTTTCTGTGCTCCTTCAATTTTCATAATTTCATCTTTCGCCTATTTCTGAGTTCCATTCCGCTTCTTCCGACGTCGGTACGCACGAAACGGTCCATATCAAATGTCTACGATGTCGGCGTCCCCGTCAATTCTCCCGGGCCGAAAAGGCTTCATCACCGATGAAACTGCGTCGTGATAGCGCTCGAATATATCGGGGTCCAAACATCGCACTTCGTCTTCAGCTAACCATGAATTCTCGGAGTCCGACTTTCCCAACCACTTAATCAAGTACTTTTGAATTCCGCCCCCATGGGTGGATATCACCAAATCATCTAATATCCCTTCGATCTCATCTCTGCATTGCTTGCCTGGGGAAGGGAAGGGTAGGGGCTGTAGGGTGGGGCTGGTATTCGGGCTCGGGGCTGCTTGGAAGGGGTTGTGAGGGGGTGGGGCTGGAGCTAAAGAAGGAACCAAGTTCTCCACATTGAATGTAGAGCTGACCCCTATATCCGGTGGAAGCTCGAGAACATATGTATTAGGTCCGCTCCTTGCAACAATTCTAAAAGGCCCAGCGCCACAGGCTTGAAGTTTCTTTGCGGCTCCCAATGGGAACCGCTCAGGCCTAACCCAAACCATAACGTAATCTCCAACCTGAAATTCTTTGAAGCGCCTATGCGCATCCGCAGATATTTTATACTGCTCATTGCTTGCATTAATTCTTTTTCTAATTTCGGCATGCAATTCATGTATATGTTGTGCAAATGAATCGGCTGACTCGGAGACTCAATGGGATGCAAACATGGGAATTAGATCAATGGGTGTTCTAGGCCTATCACCAAGGACGACTTCAAAAGGACTCATACCTAGGGATCTATTGATTGAATTATTGTATGCAAACTCGGCTAAAGGCAAAATAGAATCTCAAGTCCTAGGGTGATCGCCAACAAGACAGCGGAGAAGATTACCTAAGCTCCTATTGGTGGACTCCGTTTGGCCATCTGTTTGAGGATGATAGGCCAAAGAAAATTGGAGCATGGTACCCATCATGTGCCATAAGGTCTTCCAGAAATAACTGGTAAATTTCACATCGCGATCCGACACAATCGTCTGGAGTAAACCATGTAGACGCACAACCTCCCCAAAAAATAATTTGGCTATGTGAGCCACATCAAAGGTTTTAAAACAGGGTATGAAGTGGGCCATCTTGGAAAAGCAGTTCACTACCACAAAAATGGAATCGTGCTTCCGTTGAGTCTTTGAAAGTCCAAGCACGAAATCCATAAAGACGTCTTGCCACGAGGTGTGCGGCACGGGTAAAGGGGTGTACAAGCCGGTATTTTGTTTGATATGCTTTGTAACTTGGCATGTACGATATTGTTTCACGACCCTAGAGACATCCCTCACAAGGCTAGGCCAATAGAACCTATCCTCAACAAGCGAACTGGTTCTATCGCGCCCAAAATGTCCGGCAATCCCTCCAGCATGTAACTCCCAGATGAGGAAATCACGCAATGAAGTACGAAGGATGCACAAACGATTGCCTTTGAACAAATACGCATCCAACAGGGTATATTCGAAGTTAATGTTGTTCGGATTCTCAAGGAAAGCAGTGTATTCTACCCCGAAATCTGGGCAATCAAGATAATCTTGTTTCAACTGCTCAAATCCGACTACCTCGGTGCTTATAGACTGCAAAGTCGCCACTCGACGACTAAGCGCATCAGCAGCCTTGTTTTTTGCACCAGCTTTATGCTTCAAAACAAATGTGAACCCTTGGAGGTACTCGACCCACTTCGCGTGCCTCGAGTTCAACTTTTCTGGGAAGCAAGGAAACGTAAAGCCTCGTGGTCAGAAAACAACACAAATTCCTGCAGTCTCAGGTAATGTTTCCAATACCACAGAGATCGGACGACCGCATAAAACTCATTGTCATATGTGGAGTATTTCTGCTTTACCTCATTGAGTTTCTCACTAAAATAGGCCACAGGGTGACCTTCTTGGCTTAGCACTCCGCCTATGCCTACACCCGACGCGTCACAGGCTACTTCGAAGACTTTAGAAAAGTCCGGTAGGCGCATGACGGGTGCAGTAACCATTTTCTCTTTTATCTCAGCAAAGGCCCTCGTCGCGACTTTGCTCCACAGGAACTCCCCTTTTTTCATGCAATCGGTAATGGGAGCCATAATGGTGCTAAAATTCCGGATGAAGCGACGATAAAACGTGGCCAAATCGTGGAAGCTACGGACTTCATGAATATTCCGAGGTTCGGGCCACTCCACAATGGCCTTAACCTTCGTAGGGTCTCCAACCATCCCGTCTACCGAGACAATGAATCCCAAGAATACAACAGAGTGCTGCATGAAGGTGCACTTCTTGAGATTCGCGTAAAGCCTTTCTCCCCTCAAGGTTTCGCAAACCAACCTCAGTTGGATAATGTGTTGCTCCTTGTCTGTACTGTAAATCAGAATGTCATCAAAGTATACGACAAGGAACTTGCCAAAGAATGGCCTCAACACTTGGGTCATGAGCCTCATAAATGTACTCGGGGCATTGGAAAGTCCAAAAGGCATGACCATCCACTCATAAAGACCGTCTTTAGTCTTGAAGGCGGTTTTCCATTCATCGCCAGGGCGAATACGAACCTGATGGTAACCACTTTTAAGGTCTATCTTGGAAAATATAGTGGCTCCAACCATCATGTCTAGCATGTCATCAAGCCGCGGTATGGGAAACCGATATTTAACAGTGATCTTATTAATCGCACGGCTATCCACACACATGCGCCATGTACCATCTTTCTTAGGCGTGAGTAATGCTGGTACGGCACACGGGCTCAAACTCTCTTGTATGAATCCCTTGTGAAGGAGCTCACTGACTTACCGAGTCAACTCGGCATGCTCAACCGGATTCAACCTGTAGTGGGGCAGGTTCGGTAATGTAGATCCAGGATCTAAGTCAATTGCGTGTTGAATGTCACGCATGGGAGGGAGCTCATTAGGTAAGTCTTCGAGGAAGACATCCGCAAATTCATTTAGGATGGGCTCTACCTCCTTGGGGTACTCACAGACTGACTCAGAAGTACTCTCAACACTGACAACGACATACACGACGCTCTCATCTAACGATGCCCTCTCGAACTCTGAAGGGCTCACAATATTGATGGCCTTGGATTGGCCTCCCTTCTTCTCAACTCTATTGATCGATGGTGCTTTGGGAGCCAAAGGGTTAAGAGTGATTTTCTTGCCCTTGTAATTGAACGTGCAAGTGTTAGATCGACCAAAAATGGTCACGTTCAAATCATAGAGCCATGGCCTCCCTAAGATAATGTGGCCCACATCCATCGCACCACATCGCACCATAAGGTGTCAAAGTATGAACCCAACTATATGGGTACACGACACCTCTGAGATATGGGAATGGATGAGTCAACCCATGCGACTTTGTAAGGTCTCGGGTGGGCTTCAGGTGCAAGCCTTAAGCGGGTGACGGTATGTTCTGACACCACATTGGTGCAACTTAAACTATCCACGATAACCCTACAACTCTTCGTCCCACATGTGGCAAAGGTGTGGAAGATGTTCTCCCTTCGCCAATCCTCCTTTTCATCTCGTTGAGGTTGTGCAAAGGCACACCTCACAACTAGAGCACGACACATGTCATCACCTTCCTCGTCACTAGGTGTGGCATTCGGCTCAAAGACTTCTTCCTCATACACTCCTTCACTTTCATCTCCAAGAGATTCCTTTGTGAGTCCCTTGTGGGCCATTGGGTAGCAAAGTGACCCAATCCTTGACATTTATAGCATATGGCATGAGACCCATTCTTCGAGGATTCTCCGGCTACACCCTTACCTTTGTCAAATCTCACATTGGTAGACGTGGGTTGCGTGGGTTTGGTAGGCGGGTTTCCAGCACTGGATTCCACTTCGCCGGTTCAGAATTGACTGGAGTGAAAATCGGATCGCCTAGTCGCCGTCATTTTTAAATATCGTTCAAGGTCTTGAATGACGGTGTAACACTCGGCGAGAGTTTCAACAGGGTGGGAGACTAACTCTTTTTGCAGGTCAAGTCTCAATCCGGTGCGAAATCTAGATAGAGTGACTTGAGGATCTTCGGATACCTTGGCTCTTATCATGAACTCTTCATATTTGCCAATGTAATCCAATACGAGCATACTACCTTGGCGCAGATTTTGCCATTAGTCAAGGAGACGATGGTAGTATGAAGAAGGAACGTACTTCTTTGTAAGTCGCTCCTTCATGTCCTCCCAATGGGTAATGGGAGTACAACTCGCATTCGTTCTGATGCGTTCAACGTTGACCCAAAACAGTCGGGCTTGGCCTATGAGCTTCATCTTAGCAAGTCTAACGCACCTTTCATCACTCATGCCAAACCACTCAAAGTGCTGGTCTATATCAGATAACCAATCGAGGAAGACCCGAGGGTCTAGTCTTCCATCGAAAGTCGGGAACTCAACTCGGACATTTTTGAGAAGTCTCCCTTCCGGGTCGTAGTCATCTCCATGATGATCTAACATATTGTTCCGGTTTCGATTATGTTGGTAGCCATTTCGTTCGAATCGAGGACCATTACGCTCACGAGGTGGTTCAAAGTACTCATCACCTTCTTCTAACCGATTGACTCGGTCTAACAACCTCTCATTGGATGTTTCGAGAGTCCTTTGGGCTGTCTCTAAGGCAGTCATTCGATCATTGATCGATTTTAGATCAGCCCTCATGCCGTTAAGAGTTTCGACAATCCCACTCATGTCCATGGTGATACAGTTCACTAATTGACAGGCTCTAGAATGGAATGCAAGATGAACACTTTGGCCAAAATTGAAATAATATGTGATGAAAATTAAAGTGCAATAAATGCAATATCACACAGTATGCCCTAACCTAGAAATCTAGAATTCTGATACCAAAACTGACGCAGAACGGTACCCTAAACTACGTGAATGCGATGATTAATTTGCCGAAATTAAATTGAATTAAATTAAACAATAAAACTTGCAAAATATAACGAATACCTCAAGCTTTCGTAGTATTCCATGGGAGAATCACGCATAATTCTGGCAGGGTTCAGTCCGGGCGTTAGATCCGTTAGGTTGCAGCGTGGATCGTTCCTATATATAGGACTCTAGAATTCCATATTAAGGCGCTCACAATGCAATGATGGAATCTCTGGTTTTGGGTTATTTTGATATGGTTATGCTTAATAGTCTTAGGGAAAACTAGGGTTTAGGATCTCAAAAGATGATGGTCGATTTAGGGTTGTAGAATCACGCAAGCTAAGATAATAAGATAGATAGGTAGATAGATAGATTTGCAGGCCTTACACCCTTAGCTTCACAGGAAACCCTTCTCGAAAAAAAGAATCACTTTCCGTATAGGCTCATCTCAAGCACACAAGCAAAAGCTCTTTTCATTAATCATCAACTAACTACATTGTTCACTTAAGGACCTTATATAGGAGTCCTTTCAATTAAAAAAACCCTAAAACAAATAATAAATAAAAGACAAATAAACCTCTAAGACAAAATTCGAAACTAAACTTCTAAAACAACCAGACACGATTTCGATCGAACGAAATTGAAAATTGTTCGATCGAAATTGAATTTCGTTCGATCAAAATTTCGATCGCACTTTCGATCACAATTTCAATCGATCGAAACTGAAAATCGTTCGATCGAAATTCTCATATACTTAAAATATCTCCGTTGACATTTCGATTGATCGAATTTTAATTTCGATTGATCGAATCGAAATTCAATTTCGATCAATCGATTTTTTTTCTGTGCTCCTTTAGTTTCCATAATTTCATCTTTCACCTCTTTCGCCTATTTCTGAGTTCCATTCCGCTTCTTCCGATGTCGGTATACACGAAACGGTCCATATCCAATGTTTACAATGTCGGCGTCTCCGTCATTGATTCAATCTATTTTTTTTTTAGCCAATTACTGCAGCATGTAGATATTTTGTGGTTTTTCTCAAAATTACTGAGAAATTTGATTTTTGGTTAGTTAAGAACTCAATACACGTTTGAATAAATTTGAGTTTCTTTCTGATCTGATACATTAATGAATTGGAATTTTCTTTTGTTAACCGGTATATGATTTAATTGACAAGAATTTGGGGTTTTCCCAAAAACACTATGTTAGAATCTGAATTTTGGATACTAAATTATATGGGTATGTTGTATTCAGCCCTATAAATTCGGGTTTACAATTATAGAGTATATTTTTAATTTTCGTCACGTTTGCTTGAAATAATCCGAAGATTATATCATATCATATGTATAAACTTCTGCCCTGCAATCTGAATTTTGCATATATATTTTGTTGAATATGAATATTTGCAAAAGCATCGTATTTAATATTATTACTCGATTCACGTAAATATCAATCTTTGAGTGGATTAAATATGAAATTTTGATTTTTAACGGGTTATTTGTCTCTTTTCCGAGGGTGAATTCTTTTAGGAATATAAATCCCTGCTTTCTTATATTTATGCATTAAATTTGAATACCATAATTTCTGAAAGGCAATGAGATGGTGCCTATGGGTCGTGATGGGACAATTCTAACACCCTGGTCAGGTCGTGAATTCGTTATCTGCTATTTGTTTTGTCATCTGATCTCAACTAAAAGATTAGTTGAGGAAAGAACTTGATATTCGTGCTATTAGCTATAAAATTTTCCCTAACAAAGATAAATCTGTTTTGATAGTTTAAGTGAGAGATTTATTACTTATATGTTTGATTTATGGCATGGGTAATGAGTTTTGCTATAGTACTATTTTATGTGTCACTTTAATACCAACCTGACTTCATCTAAAAAGTCTTATTGTAATGTACCTTGATAAACAAAATTTGAAATTTTGTTGTTTGTGGTTTAGTCAATATTTATTAGAATAGGTTACTTGTGGAGTATGTGGATTAGCTCTTACAGTGGTTTAACCACCCTGCAGATTAAAGGAAGAGTTGCAAACGGAGTTCTTGGCTAGTGTTGACTGGTGAAAGTTCGGTGACTGGTATAGGTATTTGTTATATATAGTTTGTTACTAGCGAGTGACTGCTTGTAGTAATGTCGGAATAATTTTGTAAATATAGTTGTCTAAGTCTGTTGCAAAGAGAAGTTGTGTTAAAAGGTTTCATACATTGTGTTGACCGGTTATATGTAATCAAAGGAAATTTTTCTTCTGTTCCTTTGAAACTGTGATTTTTCTTCATGTTTGTATTATGTCCCTTGTTAGAGAAAATTTTCATGTTTGACTAGTCTGGGTCGCGACTCGAAATCTAGGTGTGTGGATTTTGTGTCATGGCATCAACACCATAGATTATACGTAGCAAACAACCAATAAAACATGACAAGAGCAACATATTCCAATCTGGGCCAAATGAAGGCCTTCAAAAAACATAACTAGACCTAAGCCTTATACATCCGCCTACATAATATTCTCCAAAGGGTTGCTCAAGTGAATCCCTTCATTAACTGTCTTATCCATGCCCACGTTCAGAAGTGGATTATCGTAGATTTTCTAGCTAAATAGGGAATACGTGGAGGGAATTATTTTTTTTGGAGGTGATATCTCAGTTGGTAATTTTTCTCTTCTTTTGCTTTTTTGGCCTACTTCTTGCTGACTCTTGTAATTCCTTATTTACTACTAAAATATCATTGCCAATAATTGAAAATTCTCAAGTTGCAAGAACAGAAGAAAATAAAATTTAAGTAGCCTAAGAAGGTCTTCTGTGATAATGTATATCCAGCTATAAAATCAGTGATCCTATGGCGAAAGCACCAGAAAGAATTAGCAATACTGCACCTTTTAAAGAATCCTTATGAAGTAGAAGCAACAACCTCCAAAGAGTGCAACTTATCTTAATATGAGATAGTTCATAGCAACACCACAATAACAAGTCAATAGCTTACGCAAATCATACCGTGGTCAATTTGTTCAGGGTGCCATCAATTTGCATAAAGTAAGCCTGCAAAATTTGACAAATACACAGCTTAGAGTCTAAATAAATCAAATGTGATTTATATAAAGTATGGTTTCGATTATAACCTCAAGTAACATTTCAAGCTCTTCAATATCATTCTCATTTCCATGAATAGTTGCTGCACTTGCCCTGCTTGCTCTAGATATCTTTGAGCCTATAGTTGGAGATGCAGGGAACCAATTGGGGACACCAGAGCCACTAACGGGTGAAGATGCCCCAGCCAATTTTCTCGATAAGTAAAGGTCTGCCATATCATCATCATCATCCAGAAGTTGTTCGAGCTCATCCCTTACCTACAAGAAGCAATCCATTTCTTCATAAAATGAAGAAAGACGCACTAAGCAGAAAACAGTAGTCAACATTCAAGCAAGCATGAACAATAATCTAACATGCATCTACCATACTCAAAAGATAATCAACAAAATTTGATGGATGGTTCCCTTGGAGTCTTCATATAAGACATTTACCAAATTCAGTGTGCTGCACTGCATGTCTATAGTGCTAAACTTCATTTTTCATCCATGGTCTCATAACTATCATAAGATTTCAACATTTGATCAAGATTAAAATATGTTATCAACATTAGAAATCACTGAAGATACATAATTAAATATGGGGGCCATTACTTGCACTCGGAAAAGCCTTTGCACCGAATTTAAAGAAAGACTTTATATTTTAGGGATACGTGACATGTGAAAACGCAATCTGCAGACAAGTGACATGTGAAAACGCAATCTGGGCTGTCGGATTTGAAGTTCATGATCTATAGACCTTCAAAGCATAAGATTAGAGAAAAATACAATATTTATGATATGATCTATTGGAGTCACGTGTGGAATCAGATAATACCCTTTGACAACATTTAATCACATGATGAAGATTGTATTTCATAACCTCAAGGGGTTAGGTGAGCTGGCCAAGTACCTGCTTCCAAAAGCAGGAGACCTGAGTTCGCCCTCCCCCCCCCCTTGAGGCCACCCTAGGGATTTATATCCTGTGCTGACCCGGCATGTGCTGAATTTGGGGTGCGCATGTGCCCCTCGGATTAGGCGGGTGCTCTAAGAGGCCCAGATACCCAAGTCATAAAAAATATAAATAAATAAATAAAAAGATTGTATTTCATGCTACTCTTTTGCACTTATCATCTTTAAATCATGGCCTTCAAATCAAACGGCTTAGATGGTGTCTTCACATAACAGAGGTCGCTAAACTTTCAAGTCTTTCTTTTAAATTTGTTGCAAGGGCCAACTTTCCGAGTGCAAGTAATGGCTCCCATTAAATATTTAGGCCCTGTTTGACAACCCTTTCCTAAAAAGCACTTTTCAGGTGCTGTAAAGAGGTGTGTTACATGTTATTTCTCAAATGCTGCTTCTCGAAAAAGTCTTCTCACATGCTGAAAATGATGATGTGAGAGAAGCAGCATGGGGCATCTTCTCAACACATCATTTTCAGCTAGAGGTGGCCAGCCTTGGGTGAAATGTGTTTTTCACCCAACATTTCTCTTAGAAAAAAAAAAATTGGGAAAAGGTTGCCAAACAGCCTTTAGACACCAGCAACAAGGCCTATCATGTAATCATTTAACATAGTCCAAAAGGCATACATGAGGTGTATCAAAATAAGGCCCAATTTATCTAAGAAATATACACAAAGGTAATCAATAATCTTTGGTGGATAGAGTTAAGACTATTAGCATTAAACCCACTGAAGGTCCATTAGTTAAACAACTAGATGCCAACAACAATTTATCTGGCGTAACCATTTACCTAGTCCCCAAAAAAATATTACAAAAAACAAGCTGCAACTTGACTATGAATTACATACAAATGTAATCCACAATCGTTCTTAGATAGTGTCAAGACTTGGCATCATATCTTTACACAAGATATATTGTTAAGGAGTAATAACTTATAAAATACAGATTTTTCAGATTTTAGGATTGATTTTGTTGGATTTTATCTCAATGGTACTCCAATTTTAGTTTTGATTCAAAATTACCAACGACATAATTATATGTTTGCACCATGATATAAGCTGATTATATAGATTTCATGAATAACAACTTTATTAAATGAAGCAAAATATAATTCTAGAACAAAACAAAATTATATCATGGGTAAACTATCCCCGATCCAGAGACTGCTACTAATGACAACCTCTTTAGCAAGTACGTTTGCATCAGCATTAGCTTCCCTATTAACGTTTAAAGGATGTTTTATGTTGCTCCAGGAAATCATAGGTTTCAACCAAAATGTGATGTAGATGCCACAGACCTTTCTCTTGATGCAGTCAGAAGTCACAGAGCTGTGGGTCCAATAAAGTTTCCAAGAGGAAGAATAAAAACATAATTAGGGGGGAAAAAGGAATAACAGAAGAAAGAAATCAAGAAGAAAACAGAGAGATTACAGTGGTTTACTTTTGGGGATATTTAGAGGTCTCGATTGGGGTGATTCACGCACACTGAAAGTAAGTGTGAATTAGGCTTATTTGTACTTGTTTAGGAAAGTTATTATAATTTGGTTGTTTATTTATTTATAGAAAGTTGAGTTGGTTTGGGATTCTTTATGTTAGGTCATGTAAAGGCTATTTAAAGCCTTTTATTGAAGAAAACAATGGTTTTTGGAGAATTTACAAAATTATAGAGAGCCTTTAAGCCCTGGCCAACATCATAGGTCACTCCTGCAAAGGAATTTTGTGGTTATTTCTTTATCCAACCACGTAGAAGACTCTTCCCAGTCTTCTTGCAGGTTTTCCTGGTTTCGTATCAGAGCCAGACCAGTGTCCTCAAAGTGGCATTGTTTGATTTGCATCATTTGGTACCAAAGGAAGTTCATGTATCTTAGAGCATAGAATTTGCAGCCTCTGATCAAAACAATTGAAGCAAGGGTGATCAACATGAGGATGAGTTCAGAAAGTGGAGTAACACGTGTAGTGCTGCTATATACGGGATACAACGTATGCAGAGATGACAGGACAGACTCTCTATCTGATGTCCGCGGCAATATGGGGATAGTTCAAGACATCATCATAACAAACTGAGTATTAAAAAATGAAGGACCAATAGAAGAAAAGCCTCAACCGCCAACCACTATATGGAGTTTTCAGCAGGAGTCGTGGGATTATGGACGAATAAGACAAGACGTTCAAGATAAAGGCTCCCAAGAAAGTAAGGGATCGAAATATCACGAAATTTTGAGGTAAGAATTTTTTAAAGGAAGGTGAATGATGTGATCAAGGGTTACAGTCTTATGGGTCCAATAAAGTTTCCCAGAGGAAGAAAGAAAAGAAAAAGGAGATAAGAAATGAAGAAAGAAAAAAGAAATCAAGAAAAGGAAAGAGGAATAGTGGTGATCTGCTTTTTAGATTATTTAGAGATCTTGATGGGGTGTGAATGATGCACAACAAAAGTTAGTATATACTAATCTTTTATTTTTTAGGAAAGTTATCAGTTATCTATAAGAAGTTGAATTGGTTTTTTTTTTAAATAGCTCAAGAAAAAGCCTGCAACCCAGCCCGGACTACCAAGGCTGGGCTTGGGCTGAGGACTTCTAGGCCCAGGTTAGGGCCGGGGTTAAAAACACCCTAACCTGGCCCAGCAGGATCGGGCCGGCACCTAACCTGGCCCATTGAGAGTCCTACCTGTATCAGGGTGGTACCAGTATTGGTTTCCGGCAATATGGATAAGTATTTGTATCGATCGAGTTTTGACCAAACCTATGTTGATCATCAGAGTATCCTCCACCGCTATTCTGACCAACAAATTTAACCTATAACATCTTTGTTACATATGATATGCAAGCCTAATTTCTTCATTTTGTTACACATTAAAAAAGGTGGCACAATCCGCAATATTATGAGAAATGTATACCCATGTATTACAGAGAATGGGATTAAGGAAGAAGTTGTGTGCCAGTGACTGACGTTACCAAACAAAGATACCATTAAGATTGTTATAGCCTAAATAAACATATAATTTCTACACATGTGTAAAACATGCATATGAAGTTACATATTAAAAGAATGAACCTAATACAAGATTATTAACAAAAGGAACCACACCTTTTGAACCCGAGCAGTCAATCTAGTCATTGCACTCTTCAATTTACGCACCCGATCCAAGTTACGACTGCTAATCTGCACATTATGGTAAGAGTTGACAGGCACACTACTTGACGAGATGAGAAAAATAACTTCTGCAATGGAAAAATCACGACTGAGCAGGTGTAAACTGCGTATACAAGGATAGCAGACAACAAAATTTCAATTAAAGACATAATTGACTTATAAAACAGTATTCAAACAAAAGACTACCAAGTGAATAAATTTAAATTAAAACTGGAAAACATTCAATTTTCAGACTTAATCACAAATATCAAACACTCTATAGTTACAACAACACCAAATATGGAATTCCTGCTTTAGAAGAGACAAACATGGCTAATAATCTTTAGGAAGTTCCAAACAAAGGAACTGGAAATTCGATGGGGACTAGAAATTCTATTCAACAACTAAATCATTCCACAATACTATAGCTGCATAATCTTATACACTCATTCCCCTTGAAAATCACGTAATATCTATGAATTTGGTTTAAATGATAACTTATTCTTACTTCTATTTTCTGCAATTGCTACCACTTCCTACTACATGTGGTTTCTACGCAATGTGGTCTCAAGCAAGTCTCATATACTTCCAGAAACCTCGGTATGGACTAGACCAGTGTGGATAAAGACGTCACTAACGAAAAAATATATATATATTATTCAAGGAGCTCATATATGGTAACTAACCAGTTCTAATGAAGAAATGGAATGGGTCATTTTTTTTATATATGTGGAACCATTTTTCATCAAGTGTGTTGTGTGATTCAAAGATAAAACTACTTTTCCAGAATAAAAAGGTTTTTTCCCTGATAAATGAAAGAACTATTAGCAAAGAAATGAATTCCACTAACCTTGGAGGTCAGCTCATCCAAAGCTGGGTAAGCAGCAGTCTCCAGTTCTGTGGTGCGTGCATCAAGATAACTGCAAATTGCTTCTAAAGCTACTTCCAAGGCCCGGAATTCAAATGGAGATTCTACATTGCAAGGACTCAACATGTCAGGACAGAAAAATCTAGCAAACCATCTAGACAAAATGAAGCAGAATTTATTATGGCATCAGAAGATAAACAACAATGAGATTGCGAAGAAGTAAGATTTGCCTTCCTACACAATTGACATACCATCTTCTTCACCCACTTCAATATCATTTTGCCCACTCAACTGATCCCTCCCTTCTCCTTGGGCTTGACGGATGGCATTTACAGGTGGCAATCGCCTGCGGAGTTCCTCCACGATGGGAATAACATTATCCTCCAAGGGATCTCGAAGCAATACCTTCTCCAAAGAATCAAAGCTCACTAAAACCTAAACAGAAACACACTTTTTTCTCTACGGAGTCCCAAACCCAGTTATTTGAGATTAAAATCTCAAAATCAGATCCCAGAGCATAGGTCCGTTTGGTAACTTGTATAATGCCTAAAACACAGGATTATGAGGGATTTTACTGTAAAGTAGCTAGAATAGTCCGTTTGGCAACATGGTGGACCCCAAAAAAACTTTTACGAATACAAGATTTTCACCTTTTATGAAATACCAACAAAAAAAAAATCACCGATTTCATGAGAAATACTGAATTGTTGCCAAGACTCTTCTACTAAGCACTTTACAACTCTAAAATACTAGAAAACAAACAACATGTAAAACCCCATAAAGTGCATAATACCGGAATTTAGAAGAATTGTGTATTCTGCATTCAAATTGCCAAACGTAATAGTGAGGAAATAAGCCCTATCAGTTTCCAATGCAGACCGATACGAGAGTTTGTGTGTTCATGCACCAAAACAAACACGTTTCAGAAAGCACTGTTTGAGATTTTAATCCCTGATAATTATTTGGGATAATATTTATAATTAAAACTAGTTAATATAAAATAGAAAAAAAAAAAAAAAAAAAAAAAGCATAATTTATAAAATAAGTAAAAGCTGCATTGCAATTTGCATACATACCTCTTCTGCAGTGATTATGGCTTTGATATGCTGTATCAATGAAGAAAGCAGATACAAATAAAAAAGCAGCAGCAAGCAATAATTGAAATCGAAATTGAAATGGAAAGGGGAATAAAAAAACCTCCAAATTGAGAACGATGGCCCTTTCTCGACCAAGAATGGTGGAAGGATAAGATAAGAGTGGATCGAGGATCCGAAGATCTCTAGCATGTATTTGAACCCGGTGCATGATAGCGTACTTGTCGACATCCAATACCGCGCCGACGCCCGTGCAATCCAGCAAAATCCAGCTCCTCGAAACCGCCGTTTTCTTCTTATGAGTGCTCTGGGGATCCGCCGCGACCGCGGCCGTTGTCGGGACGATCATCCCATCTCTAACCATTTCTTCAACCAGAGCAATTTAGATCACATCTCCAAACAAAAAAAGTAACTTTTGCCTTATTCAAGTGCTAGGATAGGTTCAGGGAAAGAGAAGCGTGAGAGGGTTAGGGTTTGACGTTTTCATGGGAAAGAAACATGGGGGAGAAAGAATGTGACCATTAATCGCACCAGATAATCGGCGTTTCCCCTTTTTTTTCCAGAGGATTACGGTTTGGGGTATTTTTCTAACAGAGCAATAAATCGCACCAGAGGATTAGGGTTCTTGTAAAGGGAATATCAAAGATGGATGGAAGAGAAAGAGAGAACGGTAAAATCGCTAGGATAAGAAGGGAAAATTTCAAAATAACCCTCGACTTAAACTCTTTATCAATAGCGAACCTAAACTATTGATAATATCAAATAAGCATCAAAAGTATACTTAAGTTCATCATCTAACTCGTTTCGTTAATGACTAAACAGAAAACGCTCAGTTAGCATACAACTCGGCAAAGGTGCCACATATGCTATTTTGCTGAGTTTTATGCCAATGTGGCAGCTAAGTCCTCGCCACATCGTGCCACATTCAGCGTTTTCCATTCAGTCATTAATAGAAGGTAATGATAGAAGATTCGTTGATAAACTTAAGCGTACTTTGGGTGCCTATTTGATATTATCAATAGTTTAAGTGCGTTATTGATAACGAGAAAAGTTCAGGAGTTATTTTAAAAAAAATTCAGATAAACGGAGAAAGTTCTGGAGTTATTTTGAAATTTTTTCAGATAAAAATGGCCTTGTAAGTAGCAAATCGAGCATATTCCCTTTTTAAATTTTGTGAGCATAGTCACCTAATCGGGCTTCGACAATAGTGAGGTTAAAAATCAAAAAAATCTGAGAAATTTGGAAAAATATTCGACGGAAAAATCGGTGAGAAAAATTTAGGAATCATTCATGAATTTTTGTGATCATGCGAATTTTTGAAAAATCCGCGAATTATTCAACATTAATTCAGGCGACCTTAAATTCACGAATTTTTCAAAAATCCGTCGATTTTTGTGACCATGTTCGTGAGAAGCCTCTTCCTTTGATTTTATTCTTGATCAACTAGCAATCTAACTACTTCTCCTATTGCCTCGAGATACATGTGATCAAAGGTTCAACCCAAATTTTTTAGAAACCGAAAGATGAGTTAAACATCAAAATTTTACTCCATCGAGTGGTTGAAGATGTGAGTGATCTGAATCGTCAAAATAATACATCATAGATTAAATTGCAACATACCCAACCAAAAACGGTGTTTTGGGGAGATTAAAACCATCTAATCTGTTGACTATAATATCAACCATTGTTTTTAATTTTAATAGTTGATATTTCATCAATCAAAGGATGAGATACGATGCACTGATGGACTGTCACTTGAACAATTTAGATCGGTCACAGACATACATCACATTGTATAATGATAAATCACACTTTAATGTTGTGTAATAAAAAAGAAAAAATTTAATGGTGTAAGAACATTTAAACACCATTTTTGTGTTTAAATGTTAGTAAAGTGTTATTGAAACCGTTTGATTGCTCAGAATCAGACAATGGAGATCTTTTTCACCCCAATCTTCCACACAATGGATCTTGAGATTATAAGTGTACTATCATATGGTCAATTTTTTATTCCATGCAAAACATATCCCCAAAAAGTAACCCTAAAATCACATACTTCATTTTGGGGATCTATGTCAAACATGATTTTAGGGTAACTCTTTGGGGATCTATGCGACCATCTAATGGTAAGATTGGGGTGTAAATCAAGATCTCGATATCCATTGTGCGGGAAAGATTGGGGTGTATATTATTTGATTGTGATGATGAATATAAATAATCAATCAATTTTATAATCATCCGAATATTTTACACAATTGATCCAAGTCCATGAGCATGCCATCAAACAATCAGTTTTGATTCCACGTGGCACAGATCTTAATAATGTAGCCCTAAAATATATGGCACACATCATACATAAACTGTGATTTTAGGGCTACTTTTTTTAGATTTGTGCCAAAGAAGATAAAAAAACTGGTTTAGGGTCTCAGGATTTATTATGTGAAGGATTGGTATGATATACAATCTCCAGCATTTGATTCAAAGCAATCAATGATTTCCAAACATAGACAACCATAGTAATTCAATAGGGGCGAATAGAGGTACCCCATATTAAATTGTTAAAAGGATGATTTGGCTTACAATAGAGGGGAATGATCAAGTCAGGCCATGCAGAATCGGATTTCCAGTCCTACCCTTGGAAATTGGAGAATCTGAACTTTCTTGATTTTTACTTTTTATAGTAAAACGTGCAGTTAAGATTCTCTTATTTCCAAAGGCTGCGAATGGGATAGGACTGAAAATCCGATTCTACTTAGTAGGACCTAAGCAATGCCCTACAGTAGGACATGACCATTGCCCTACAGTAGAACTCCACATATGAGGTAAAAGTGTGATGTTAAGTTATAAAATCATTATTAAAATTAGCCAAAAAAAGAAAACCATTATTAATGGTCATTTGGCCTTAGAAACCTTCTTGATTAACGAAATGCAAATTTGGCGAGAGTAGTAAGCAAAATCAAAGAGATTCTAAGTATGTCTCATGCGAGACACAAATTTCCATTTACGGTGAATGGCCAAACACCACATACTTGTAGGAGTATAAGTGGGCAAAATTGTAGGAGTATAAGCGAGCAATCATGGATCAAAATATCTTCCAATATCAATATGTATCGGACGATATGTATTGGTTTCGGACCCTAACAATACGGTACATTAAATGTACCTTATCGTCTTATATATATATATATATATATATATATATATATATATATATATATATATATATATATATATATATATACACACACGTATCGGGTGATACGTATCGATTTTTCGGCATTTTGATCCATGCGGGCAATGGTCAGGTCATCAGCTCCAAATGGTTGAAACAAAATATACTTGTAATTGGATAAAAATATGAGTAACGTGAGAACATTTTATCATTAATACCTAAGTTATAGGAAATCATGAGATTTCTTCATTACTTGTTTGGATAAAAATATGGGAAATATAGGAAAGTAAAATAATATTCTTATATTTTCTCATGAATACCTAAGTTGTAAGAAATCATGGGATCCCTTTGTTTTTCATTGTTTAAATAACCACATTGCTAGCTAGGAAAACACAGGATTAACCAAATCCACGAAAATAACCAAAAAATTATATATGTATTAAGTTATTTTTACTCTTTACATATTTTAGTGAATTGCTCTAGTGGTTGACTTAGTGCTTTATGAAGGTTATGTTCAAAGTTCAGTGCAATAAATTTCTTATTTTTTATAATTAATTATACTAGAGCATATACACCATATATGTGAGTATATAGCTCTACAACATAGTGGAGCCCTTGTGAGACAAATCTCTCCCAAAATAAGTCATAGATGGAGGTGAGCCTAAAAATAGGCTAAAATTGTGGGATTTAATTAAAAATATCAAAGAAAAAATATTTGTTATGAAAATAAATACCATAAAAAAGATTGTTTGAAGTTTTTTGATAATTTTGGATGGTCAACATAATTTTGTATGGATGAGAATCCACTAATATAAATTAGGACCCCTAAAGCCTAGTAACAAAATTTTAGAAAGTTTGGGTGGCCAATTGACCACCCAGGACATAACGTGGCTCTGTTTCTAATTTTTGGGAATATGTGCCATATAGAATCAACATCTGACCGTCTGATAGGGGCGCAATGATTTTAAGATCTATGATGAGGAAGATTAAAAAAAAAATAATCTCCATCGTCTGATTCCAATCAGTCAATGGTTTTCGTCAGTGAAAAAATTGTGTGGTATCACTAATAAACGAGTAAGAAAAGTCGTACCCTTATCTTTTTCCTCCACTCCTCTTATCTTTTCGAGGTCTCAACAAATTGAATGTCAAGGGGTACCCTCGAACTCTTAAGTCAGAAATGAGCGTAAAAATTGTATTTTATATTTCGACCATTAAGTCGCTTTCAAACAGCGAAAAACTATGGAAAATATAATCTGAATCTAAGTATTCCTCTCTTTCCCCCATATTATTATTATTATTGTTTGAATAACCACATTGCTAGCCGAAAAAACGCAAGATTAATCAAATCTTGTATTTGGATACATATGTAGGAAATTGTACGAAAATCATGTGTTTCAATACATATTCAAGAAAATGTAGGATTAACCAAATCATATATGTTTTGATAAAAAGTTTAAGGTAAGCCCACAATCTAGAGATCTAGCGCGTCGAAGATTGGGTGAAAAAAAATCTCTATTGTCTGATTTAAAAAAGTCAATAGTTTAGACACATAAAACCCGAGTTTCAAAGAAGGAATC
Source organism: Chloranthus sessilifolius (assembly GCA_021018995.1). NCBI lineage: Eukaryota > Viridiplantae > Streptophyta > Magnoliopsida > Chloranthales > Chloranthaceae > Chloranthus > Chloranthus sessilifolius. Next base: position 43,939,380 of record CM037590.1, read on the forward strand.
TTGAGTTGTAAATATTGATGAGAGGATGAGTGAGATGTGATAATGTCAAATATATAAAAGGGTATCCTCATTTACAACCTAAGATTCTTCCTTCTCAACACGGGCTTCACATGCTTAAATCGTTGACTAGTTTAAATCAGACGATGGATATCATTTTTTGCCCCAATCTTCCTTGCGATAAATCTTAAAATCATGGCGCGCATATCAGACGGTCAGAAGCTTATTCCAATGGTGGACGGTTCTAAAAGCGAAGGTCAACTCCTTTTCCCATGATCTAGGTTACTTTTGGGGATGTGTGTCATATAGAATCACAATCTGACCGTCTAATAGGGGTGTCATAATCTTAAGATTTATCATGAGGACGATTGGAACAAAAAACAATCTCCATCATCTAATTCAAATCAGCCAATGATTTTCGTTTGCGCAAAAATTGTGTGGTATTATTAATAAACAAGTGAGAAGAGTTGTACATTTTTCTTCTCCACTCCTTTTATCTTTCCAGAGGTCTCGACAAATTAAAATACCAAAGGGTACCCTCGAACTCTTCACTCGGAAATGAGCGAAAAAATTGTATAGAGAAGAAAAATATACAGCTCTTCTCACCCGTTTATTAATAATGCCACACAACTGAAATGTCAAGGGGTACCCTCGAACTCTTCATTCGAAAATAAGCGGAAATTTTTTATTTGTATTCCAACCCTTAACTCGTTTCCAAACAATGAAAAACTCTTCACTCGAAAATAAGCAGAAAAATTGTATTTTGTATTCCAACCCTTAACTCACTTCCAAACAATGGAAAACTATGAAAGATAAAATCTAAATCTAAGTATTCTTACGTATTCCTCAGTTTTCCCCATATCCAAACAAGCCCGTAGGAGTAAAAGCGGGCGCTGGTCGGGTACTCAGGCTCAAATGATTGAAACTGATTTTGTGTTCAACTGAATTTGCAGCGATGATAAAAGAGAATCTTGACTTTCACTGTTTGCATTTTTATAGGATGACATGTAGTCAAGATTATCTTCTATCTAATGGTTATAAAATTAGTTCAACATAAAATCCGGTTCAATCAGTTGAACCTTATCACTGGCTCACTGCCCTATTATTATAGGACTAAGCACTAAGCGCTAAGCACTAAGAAGCACCCCACATCTAAGGTTATCTTTTTTATTAGAGTTACCAAATTTTGCATATTTTAGAAAATAATTGAGGAAAGGCCCGGTTCACTAGAGTGGGTTAGATTAGATTGATTTAACAAAAAACAATTAAATAAATAATTATATATAATGACAAATAAATAAAGTATAAATAGGCAATGGGATCCATTACCTGTACACGATATATTTTTCAAATGATTCCACCGAATTTAAAGAAAGACTTGGTATTTTAGAAACATGTGAGATGTAAAAATGTAATATGGGTCGTATGAGTTGAAGCTCATGATCAATAGATCTCTGGGACATAAAATTGGAGCAAAACACAACACTTGTCATACGATCTATTGTAGTCAGCTGTTGAATTATACAATAGCCTTTGACACCATTTAATCGAATGATCAAAATTATATTTTGTTCTAACTTTTTACAATCAATATCTTTAAATCATGGCCTTCAAATCAAACGGCTTAGATGGTGTTTTAATATAATAGAGGTCGCCAAACTTGCAAGTTTTTCTTTTAAATTGGTGCAATCCGGTGCAATCACTTGAAAAGTGTGTGCAAGTAATGGCTCCCATAGAAAATAGATATAACATAATTTGAAAATTCAAAAAATTAACTCTAATTAGACAAGGTTTATATTGATCTAGTTATTTTATTAGATAATATACTAACTAAATATATTTTTCTCTTGAATTATATATATATATAGATAGAGAGAGAGAGAGAGAACAAAAATGCACCCCAATTATTTTTTTATTACAAAAAAATCAAAAAATATTTAATTATAAAATGCCAGATTCATACACATTCGTGATGTACCAATTTCACCGAAACTCAATGCCATCAAAGACGATCATCTTGACCGTGCCCCTTAGCTAAGCACGGAACATTGGCATATCAAGCAAAAATGAAATAATAAATGAAACTATGGAATTTAAATCTATATAAAAGCATTTCTCAAAAGTCAGTTCTACCCTCATGCCTCTGCATGAATGGAGAACTGATCCGAACCATCGATGATAGCAATCATCACGGATGATTCGCCTCAAAAGAATAATCTCAATTTATACATGTATATTGTTTAATCAAACAAGGCTTGACATACCAAGCCGTACAAAATCTCCCTAAAAACCCTCAAAGTGGCACAACGGAGTCCTCTAGAAGAAGTCCTCAGGAGGTGGCTCCAACTCTTCACCGGCCGCAAGGTCCGACTCACCGGGGTCAGCGTCTCCTGAAACCTCGGCAGCTGCTACTAGTGGACCTGCGGCGTATAGTCTATAGGGTGAGCTACATCCTAGCTCAATAGAGAACAAAACGCAGTTGAACATATAAATTATTACTCACATATATTCAATGATATGCCATGCATGATGTGTCTATGCAGTTACTGATGAAAATAGTTAAAAAACATTATATTTTACTGGTAGTTTACTCATGTCTTTATTTATTCATGAATGATGCTGAAAAGGCCTAAAGCAAAACTTAAACTTTCAACTTAAGTAATCCCCGAGCAATATAGCATCGAGCCCCGATGAGATACCCATCATTGTTATCTATATAGAAACTTTTAACGTATTCCCTGGGAATACAAATAGTACCCAAGCCCCTTTCCCCTGGGGATTGGTGGCGGGGTTTCACTTGTCTCAAATCAACACCGGGTGCGCTATCGCGGTACGGATAAGCCTCCGTGACCGCCTACGGTTTGCCACCAGACGATCACGGATATCCTGCCATGTCAGTCGTGGATATCCCGCCATGTCGGTGGGGTACCCTTTCAAACCTCAAATAATAAAAATATCGATGCCTTACATATAGTTATTCACCGTGTAAATGTGCTATCTTATATCAGTTAGGCCCTATCAAACATGATTCAATCGTGGATACATCCCTGGGATGTATTCATTCACTTGTATCACACCTGATGCTCTAATCTCTTTATTTCTTCATCCCATGGGGATGGCTCATTATGATTACTTTTATTTATATCACACACACACACTTTTCCAAACTCTTAAAGCAATAAAACATTTGAAATTTCAAATCTATATCACTACATACATGCTCTTGTAAAATAAGGTACATGTTCAAGGAGTTCCCTACCTCAAGTCTTCGTTTGATCAACGCATCAAGGTCCCACGTGGCTCCTTGTGCACTTGCTCACACGTACCACCTATGGTACCACATAATATGTGAAACACATCACTAAGGATGCAATAAATGAGGTTCAAGACCCCCCAAAAATCTCAAAGTCAAACTCAGAAGTCAACATAAACTGGCCCAGTCGATTAATTGATTTCCAAAATCGATTAATCGAAAGTCAATATCGATTAATCGATTCTCAAATCGATTAATCGAGATTTTCATTCGATTAATCGAAACCCAATTTGATTAATCGAAATTCTCTGCTCTATCAAGTCGATTCTCAATTCGAGTAATCGAGTTTCCAAAATCGATTAATCGATCCCAAATCGATTAATCGAATCTTCATTTCGATTAGTTGATTTCATCAAGCCCATTTCTTTTCTTCACTGGAGTCCACTGTAGGCTTCCAGTCGATTAATCGAAACTCAATTCGATTAATCGAAATCGAGGTCCTCTGACTTTTCAACTTCCTGGCCAATTTCGATTAATCGAAATTTGCCAGATTCAGCCCCCTTTTGACTGTTCTTCTCAATCTCTTTCCTTAGTTTTTCCTCCATTTCTCCAAGCTCTTATCCCACATTTTACACCAATTCTAACTACAATTTAACCCCTTAATCCATGCATTTTAAACTACAAAATCTTACCTTCAATAAATCTCAAATTGATTTCAAATTAATGGTTGGAAAGGCTAGGGTTCCAGCTTTAGCTTGAACGGATTCTCCGCGTCGAATCGGTTTCTTTAATGCTAGAATCTCCCTTCCAATCACTCACAATAACTCTTGCTCAACCTCTTTACTCCTCTCTCAACAACCAAATACAGATTTTAGGGTTATTAAACCCTTTTATCTCTTTCCTCACTTGTGTGTTGAGCACATACACCGCGATAGGTGTATGCGACTTCATATTCACATCACACACCACGCAGTCAGTCAACTATTACATTTCATCCATTCATCACACTCTATGCTAACCATTGGACTCCTAATTGGTCAAACATGTGACCAATCAGGCACGAATTCCGAGGTCACTGTTTAACGTGATTTTTCGGGGTATTACACATTCTCCATGCATGTGTCGGATGCCTAATAAAAAAAAGAATAAAAATTTGTTGGCAAGAGCAACACTATAATTATTCAGTTAAATTGATCAGTGCCATAAGTGAGTTGATATGTTTGGCGGCCCGTTTCATGTAAGCAGGGGCGTAGTTTAAGAAGAAAAAATGGTGTTTGATTTTTTTATGATAAAAAATGGCACAGGGCGGTGTTTTATAAATGATTTATGAGTCGAGTAATGCGATATAAGCTCGAGCTCTTATTCATTGCATGTCATATTCGGTGACTTAAAAAGTCAACTTAATGTAACATGTAGCCAATGATTGTTAGTCATGAAACATAGTTTCATGTCTAGAGTGAGAAAACTTTAGCCGATAGTGCACTTGACTCGATCATTGGCTATATATATATACTAGTTAAATACGCGTGCTTCGCACGCCTGACACTTAAGTTTGAGATTATGATAATTGATGAAGTACATGAATTAAATTTGTCCCATGTATGATGATTATAAAATTTATATTCATGACCTATAGAAATATAGCAATATAAAGCAATCTGTAAATGTAGAGGAATTAATGTAGAAATCGATTTTATCGTCAGAGAAAAATCCGATTTTATCGATGGCAGAACTTTAAAAGGCCAATTTCATTGACCCTGGAGCTTATTCGCCGGAGAAGAAGCCGGCATTTCAGGTTCTACATGATAGCTCACGATTAAAAGAAAGGGCAAGATCGACATTTCATTCTTACATGATAGCTCAGACGATCAAAATTTCTTCAAATTTTCAAAACTTAAACCCCTACAAATCCGTGCAATCCTGATTTCTTGAAACTTTCTTAACCAGTATAATAGCCTAAAACTTTCCTATTTCAATCCTGTTTTGCTAAAGTGTCCCACCTTTTATTCCATGGACTGACCCTCCTAGTCGTCATTTAAACATGAAAATGGTATTAAATTAGATGATAGTATTTTATCAATTGTGTAAGTTGTGGGTAATCCATACTGTCAAAGTGATAGATCATAGATTGAAAGGCCACGAGCCAAAAAATCATATAAATTAAATGATCTCTGCACTCAACTATCAACCCTTGTGCTTAGTTTTGATGATTGATATAAAAGTTTGCCTATTTGATAGTTCACATCCACTTATGGGCATAATTTTTTAACTAAAATATTTTATAATGATGGATTGCCACCTTAACAATTTAGATTGATCATAAATATGCACCACATACCATAATAGTAAACCACACTTCAATGGTGTGAGATCAAAAGGTCACATTTAATGTTATAAAATCGATTAAACACCATTTAATTTTATAAGTCGGTGAGGAGCCATTGATTGACCCCCTTGGGCTTTTAATTTTATTGACTTGCAGCTTAGACCGCAATAAAAGCAAAGAAAAATAGAGCTATCATGACGAATTTTTGAAATCCTATTCTAGTTTTCGTCGATTTAAGAAGATGAATTTTGAAATCCTCTTCTAGTTTTCGTCATTTTAAAAAGAGCCCATAAGGGTATCAGACATTGAAAGGGTGAGGAGATTTTGATTGGCAACTTATGTGTCCCACTTGATGTGCAGTCAGTCACATCACACCACATAAGTTGTTAGCAAAATTGTTTATAGTATTTTCCTCTATATAACATTGTCACCTGCTAAAATTGGCAATTGATTGACCATCTCATAAACTGGGCTATTCTCTAAAGGGAGGCGCCAATCAGAAGATCCCCACCATTAGTCCAATACACTACATTTGTCGGTCATTGTTAAAAACATGCCAATTCATCCATTAGACCATATCCAAGGGAATCGATGGTCTGAAGCAATTAAGGATGAAGCAATTAGGGATTGGGCGTCAGAGGATTGTTATGCTGGATGATAAGGTTGTCAACGAGCCCGAATGCGCCTGGGCCAAGCCTAACCCGATTTTAAATTTGAGCCGAATTTAAGCCTCATTGTTAAGATAAAAATTAATCGGGCTGCTATAAGCCTTGCCAAGCCCCATTATTTTAAGGGAAAGGACAGACCTACCCGAATCCGATCCCACCCAAATCTACTTCGGATCGGGTTTGGGCTTAAACAAAAAGCACGAACCCAAAAAGTCTTAGACTGAGCCCAGCCCGAACATCTATCAGGACCAGGTATGAGCCTCATTTTTGCAGCAAAAAGTAATTGAGCCTACCAACAGCCCGGCCTGGCCAGTTGATAACCCCTTCTTCATGGTTAGGATGGATTGGTTCAAAATTTTGGATGCTCACTAAGGAAATCGAAAATGCGTGATCCAACCGGAGGATGGACTCAAGCCGACCTGAAAACCTTATCCGACCTAATGACCAACCTGATCAAAAAACCCCATTTTGATATTTTTTCCATATAAAATATTGGGTTGGGTATCGGGTCGGGTCGACCCGTTGACAGCTCTCTTGAGTTGGTCTCGTGAAACAATATTTACTTTCCAATAAAAGATGCTTCTTTGATCCTCTCCTTTTAGTAGACACTCACCATCTACAATTTCAAACATTTTTAGCTTTCTATTGACTTTAGTTATAGGCCATTGGATTAGGGATTTATCTCTCTCAATTTTCAAGTAACACGCTACCGTGTGGGACCAATAGCAATACTGACTTAGAATTTATTTGATGGAAAATTATAAACAGTCGATAATTAAATACTTAATTATCAAAAATAATTAAATACTTAATTTTTAATAGTGCATCTTGAAATTCACCCACTGAATCTCTAAGTTCACCCACACTAAAACCTATTGATTGCTTTGAATCAAACGATAGAGATCATTTTTTGTCCCAATCTTTCACATGATAGATCTTAATTATAGTTGTACCATCAGATAGTCAGTTTTTTATTTCACATGGGACACATCCCTAAAAAGTAAACTTAAAAGCATATTTGAGCCACGTGAAAATAAAAAATCGATCGTCTGATCATATGCATGTGATCTCAAGAACTGAAATCAAAACTTATTCGATTCGGTTCAAATTTTTTTTCCTGAAACCGAAACCGATTCAGTTCAGTTCGGTTTATCTAAAATACCTATTTTTTAGGTATTTTCTTTGGTTTTTTAGATTTTTTTCAATATATTTTGATTTTTTTTAAAAAAAATTCTTGATTTTTTTCGGTTTACTCAACCTACTCCCTCGGTTTTCGGTTTTAAGCCATCCAAACTGAAACCGAACAGAATTGGGGTTCAGTTCGGTTTGTCTCGGGTTTCGGTGCGATTCAGTCCGATTCGGTTCCTTTGGTTTTCGGTTCGGTTCAAGACTTGCATCCCTAGCCCCCAAGCATAGCGAATTAAAATTTTATACCATTAGCTCAAATTTTGACAATGAAAAATTATCCTTTAAATTTTTTTTTTATAATGATACACTTGATCAATGAATTTCAATAGATATCAAAATCGATATATACAGAATGGGCCGATATTTAAAACCTTTTTGGTACATATTTCATAAATTTTTGAGCTTCAATGCAATCGGTTAAATCCAAACGGTCAGATCAATTGACTATAAAGAACAATTTCCAGCTAAAAAAAATCCCAATCTCCATCACATATATTTGAAGTACATAATGATATTGATCATCCAATCAATTGACCAACTTCATGTTCGATATTGTCTAAAAATCATAACGCTGATCCAATTAATTATTTTGACGGTTTAGATCGAAGTTTAAATATATCAAACAATCAAAGATTATTGGAGAACTACAATACTTGATGATGCTACTAATACCCTCCATTAACTTATTTGTGAGTTCCAAGGACGGCTGCAAAGTGTGTTTTCACGCAATGCTCTATATTCTGATACTCATTGAGTGAGTGAGTTGCCTCGTTTACCATATAAAGGCTTTAAATTAAAAAGCTGGGGTTATCACCTTCAACATTTCAATAAAGCAGGGATACTTAAGGTAATATCAAAATTAGTAATGATTACTAATTTTGATAACTTATGAAATAAAAGCATGGTGAACCATAAGGCGGGACTAAAATATTATGATACACAAATTTATCTAATTTAGCAACAAGTTTAAAGAACTAATATAAAAATATAGTTGTAAGTATAAAACAATCAATATATACCCTGAAAAATTATGATTTAACTTATTAAGAAAAATTAGAAATTTTATTTGAAATTTATTATTTAGTATCAAATTCTTTTAAAATCTTGGATATCATATTCTGGAATGTTGAGAATAATTAAATAAAAGTAAGGATAATTTTGTCATTTTTAAAAATTGGCCCGACCAAAATCCTAACCACTCATTTGGCTTATATATATATATATATATATATATATATATATATATATATATATATATATAACCGGCCTAGCTTTTTTGTGAATGAGTGGTTCGTACAACTATGACAAAAAAAAAATCAAATTTTTTTATCTTTGATTTGACCAAACCAAGCTAAGCTCTTGAACTTGGTCGAGTCGGGTCAAATTTTTTGCTGCCCGTTAAGAAATTTGAAAATGCCTGATTTGGCTCGACCAGACCCAATAGTGCACTCGACTTGATTCGGCTCGAAAACTTTACCCGATCCGATAAGAAATCCCTATTTTATAATGTTTTTAGGTACAAAATATTGGTTCAGGTCGATGCGGCCCAACCCGACAAATACCCGACCCAACCCAACAAAACCTATTGGTAGACGATCTGAAAGTTGTTAGATGTCTCATCCCCACCCGATAAGTCAACTTTTCATAATCGAGCCAGTGAAAAATCGGTCGACCCGGCCAGTTGACAGCCCCACTTACGACCAAGAGTTGATTTCTGAACTGATCAAAGTGCACGTGGCTGCAGTCTGGTTGATCTCCTGTGATTGTTGGCACCTCCTCATGTTGATGGAGAGAGATTGACCTGCGTACTGCCCTTGTTATATATATATATATATATATATATATATATATATATATATATATGGAATTTTTGTGCTTCAATGTGCAGCATTATTTGAAGATTTTGTAAATTTTGGTTCAATGCAATCTACACTACACCCGCTTATGCCACATCTTTCAGGATTGAAGAAAGAAGCAAGTGTTTGAGGTAAAAGGAATTGTGATCCACTGACCCCTGCACCACAGGTGATGCCTGGCAAAGCACCTGTTAGCTGATTGAAGATCATTGGACGGTATGTGATGAACTAAGATTCCTCAGTTGCATTATAAAATTGCAATCCATATTCTCATGAAGGCCCCCTACTTTAAGTTTTCAACATCAAGTCAAGTCGCCCACTACATGCACAGTTGCACTTTGTACTTAAATGAATTATCGAATGAAAATGACAAAACTAGTCACTGTTTCTTCCAATTTTGGATCTCCACGCTAAAGCTATTCACGAGCATAGTGACAAATTTCGTTTTTGTAATTTTTGGGTGGGGGTCATTTCCTTAGATTTCGGATTAAATTCGTTTTGCGTGGCGGTCCTTTCCTGAGATTTCGGATTAAATTTGATACTTTTCGAAATAAATTCGAGAAAATATTGGGGATTAAAAATATTTAAAAATTTTATTTAATGATTTTTTTTTTAAAGTTACTATAATATATACTAAATTATTAACATATTTTAAATAAAAAATAAAATTTTTAAACATACAAAAAAAACTACTTAAATTTTGTTGAAAAGTACTGAAAATATCGAAAATTTTCCTTTTGGCGAATTTTGCGAAATTTAACTGAAATTCCATGAAATTTGTCACTATGTTTATGAGGTAAATTTGTAGAAGGAAAATTATAAAGGATGGACAATTTTTGATAGAGAATTTTGCAAAAAATTTAAATGTAGCACTTGGGCCACACTATGTCTACAGCCAGTTACGTCGTGTTGCCTACAAAATTGTCTACCAAAAATTGTCCACTAAATAACACAGTCCTTTGTAGAAATGAGAAATATATGCTGCCATTAAAAACACAAATAGAAGTTATGCCGATTGAGTGATAGCTCAGTTGGTATCCTCACTCTTTTGTAAGGGTTGAGTGTTGGAATTTTTTTATGGAAACTAAAATTCTTATTTTGTGTGGCTCACACAAATTAGGATTTTATAAAATCTTGGATTACAGTTGCTTGAAATAATAAAGGTCAGTATTAGGAATTGAAGAAAACTTTAAAGTTTCCTGATTTACATGTGATTTTTATTCCTACTAAAATATTTTGATGGACAGTATTCTAGGCAGGGCATAACTCTATATGTTATATATATATTGGTGGACGTCTCCCGCTCACTACACACAAGCCTTTTGACATCTTTCCATCAAGAGGGAGTAACAAGAGAGGCGGGTAGAGCCACCTTCTTCTTTTTCTTTTTCTTCTTCCTTGTAGGAAAAGCTTTGGGATTGATATAGCGGATTAAAGCTAAAGCGACGGTCACGATCTTCACGATAAAGTATGCATATATATTTTAATTAATGAGATATTGATTTATTGTTTTGATTGATCATGCGTCTAGATCCTAGGACAAATTATTTTAGATGGTCGTATCGATAAGTTCCAACAAGTGATATCTAGCAAGGATTTGCCGATGATTGATCGAAACATTAAAAGGTATTGGTACCTTATGCGTTACTTAAAGCGATAAGGCAGAAGTGCCCTATTTATATGGCCTATGAAGACTGCTTTTGCAACGTTCCGTTTTAAGCCGTCTTTAATCAGAGAAAAGACCCTCATAATTGTTTTATTTTTTTAATTGCCATAAAACATCTATATGTTTAAAGGGCTTCAAAGAAAAATCACCACATGGCACCATCCACATGAAACCAAATGACCCGTTCACTCTTAAAGTAGAGGGGCTAGCTACCCTACACGAAATAGGTTTCTAAGAGGGTCGGAGAGCCCTATAGAGCACATACGAATTCTTCTTTATGTCCTTTTGGGGAGTTCTTCATATATGAACATAGGATATTTTTGTCATTTGGTGTGAGGTTAATCAGACCCAAGCATTAAACTTGTTGAGGGCTTATATTGGGCACTATTATGTGATTTCTTAGAGCCTATGTGGGTAATGCCCAATTAATTTTTTAAGATACTTTATTAAATCAAATATATTGATTAATTCTTTTATCGGCTTTGATTTAGATTTGAGCAAATTTTATATACTTTTGCATATTATGCTTGTGGATATATATATGGTTTTGAACATTATTGGTATTTGGGTCATCTTTAGGCTCAAATTGGATCTGAGCTTAGGCTAATTCTATAAGGCCGAGTTTAGTACATCTACCCATGAGTTGTGAGCCTTATAATGGTGTATGCTTTCTTAGTGGATCAAGTCTTGTTTTGGGCTTGATTTTTTGGAAAGAATATATTTGTGATCTAATAATGGTTTGAACCTTATGATTGTGGGCTTATAATAGTTTGATTTTTCTTGGTCTTTTAGACCCGTCTCTAGGCTCAAACTGGACCTGAGCTTGAGTAAATTATATAAGGCAAAATCTAGTCCATTGAAAAGGTATTCTTGGTTTGGGTATATCGGCCCATTTTTTAAAGTCCGATTTTGACTCATTAGTAGTCAATTTCGATCTACTCGTTGAGGCCTATGCTTTGAACTTATTATTGGAAATAGTTAATGACTGTATATCACGGAATAAACTTCTTTTGGTGACCTAATAATATGTCTAGTATTATATGGTATTACATGTGCTTTTGGATCTTTGGTTTGATCCTATGACCTAAGTGTATGTGTGTGCAAGCTCATGGGTCTATGACCTAAATTTTGTCATTACAAATTTATTTAAACATTATTCGTAATTCTCTTGACTATTTGCATGCTACACATACACTTTATGGTTTAGGTCTTTCAAGAGACTATAATTGAAGTAGGATTGGATCTGTCCAAAGGTGATCATTCTATGGAGATTGTTGTTTCTTAAATCTTGAGATTTTATCTCATTAATATCACCTTGTGCACTGCTTTGCATGGAGTTATTGATTATGCTCAAAGGTGATTAATTAATTTCATGTAAATGGGGTGAGTAGAATAGTCGTAAGTGTGAAGGGGAGAGAATGATGATTTTCTTGCCCAAAGATAGTGAATCATCAGGATCAAACCGGAAACATAAGTGATTAGGTTTACGCGCATTTTTTGCACCCCGGGGGAGAGGATATGTTGTACACTCAGTTTCTGCCCAAAGGTGATGCTGGATGTTGCACATTATCTATACCCAAAGAGTGAAATATTTGCACATTATAAAACACTCTAATCAATTCGTACATACCTCTAATACGAATTGTTTTGTCCTTAGTGGATATTAATGACTTATAGTCATTTTGGAGTCCTTTGTGGAGTCTTTTAAACTTTTGGGTAACATATTTTCATGCCTATATCATTCGTGGATATTAATGACTTATAATCATTTTGGAGTCCTTTGTGGACATTGGTCTTTTAGACTTTTGGGAGACATGTTATTATGTTTATATCCTTGATAGATTTTATGGTTGGTGATATAATTTTGTGATGTAATTTTTTTTTTAATATTAAATAGTGAAAATATCAATAGAACTATTTTTGTTTAAAAGAATATATTTGTAAATCACTATGGAGTGGGGATCTCCGTTTATATTTTATCACAATTTATTATAAAAAATTTCTTTTAAAATTTTCTATTATATTTTGAGCATGATTTATTATTTAATGATTATATGATTTTATTATTACATCACAATTGTCACTGTAAGGGATTGGTAAAGTCTTAAACTTTATTTTTTGAGTGGGAGTTATCTCACTTCTAAACTACAGTTATTATTTATGTATATATTGGAGCAGGACATTATGGATTTGCACACCTTGATTGTGCATTTAGTTCATATGTTAAATTGATTATCATCTCTCAAATTTATTGTTAATGTAGTTTTGTGATCATGGAACTGTCGTAGTATCGATTTTAAAAAATGGTATACTATGTGCATTTATGATCCATTCCTATATTTTCATTAAATTCGGGTGATATTTGGGAATGCCTAAATTATTTCAAACAATGTTTTGTTTTCAGAGTGCACTCATTTTGATTGTCTAATCCAGTGGGAGTCGTTTTTAAAATCATAGTCCATGTGTGGACCAAGTGGGAGATTGTTGGAATTTTTTTATGGAAACTAAAATTCTTATTTTGTGTGGCCCACACACACTAGGATTTTATAAAACTCTGGATTGCAGTTGCTTAAAATAATAAAGGGCATTATTAGAAATTGAAGGAAACTTCAAGGTTTCCTGATTTACATGTGATTCTTATTCCTATTAGAATACCTTGATGGACGGTATTCTAGGCAGGGCATGACTCTTTATGTTATATATATTGGTGGACGTCCCCCGCTCACTACACACAAGCCTTTTGACATTTTTCCATTAAGAGGGTGTAGCAAGAGAGGCGGGTAGAACAACCTTCTTCTTCTTCTTCTTCCTTGTAGGAAAGGCTTCGGGATTGATACATCGGATTAAAGCTAAAGCGACGATTACGATCTTCGCGATATGGTACGCATATATATTTTAATTAATGGGATATTGATTTATTGTTTTGATTGATCATACGCCTAGATCCTAGGGCAAATTATTTTAGATGGTCGGATCGATAAGATCCAACATTGAAGTCATGAATTCTACACTCCACGTTTGCTTCCATCATTATATTAATTGGGTGGGATTTACTCTCCTATGTGTTACTCAATCTGAATATTTTGTTGTGTGAGATTTATTCCTCAAGTGCTGCTCTTCAACTACCATACTCTCTACATTATATGTACGACACATCCAAGTTGTCTATGTCATTTAAAAGTTGTTTTTTCCATTCTAAGAATAAAAAAATCTAGATTTCCTAGCATTCAATGGTCTCAAATTTGGTTGGATCACATTTAAAATTCAATCAATTGCACCTGACTAAACCCTACTCTATTCTTACCTTAATTTTTTATATTAGCTTTTTTCAAAATACTTTAAATTGTCTATTCTCATAAGATCTAAATCTTTATATGATAGTTTGTTAGAGCATCTCCGAGGAACTCCCAGGAACTCTTCAAATGCAGAGGTTACACTTGAAGAGTTCTTCACTCTTCAAGCACTTCCAAAAACATATTAAATGCTGACTAGGTTTTGAAGAATCTCTGTGACTCTTCAATATTGACAAGCCACTTTTAGCTCTTCAAAATAGTAAAATAATATTTATTTTAAAGATTTTTTTTATTTCTGCAGCCTATTTGATTTGTAACACAATCGTATTTGAAATATTGACCTATTCGAATCGGACGACACATGATCATTTTTCTTTCAACTTTTTATTAATGGATCTTACTAACATGATTAACCTATCAAATGATTAAATTTATTTTTTACATGATATAAATCTCAAAAAAGTGATATGTTTCTGTACTAGTAATCATTTTTTCTCTAAAATATAATTTAAAATAAAAATTTAAAGAATTGGTTGAAGAGTCCATTGAAGATTGAAGATGCATAAAACAATCCAACTTTTCAACTCGCTTTTAGGTGTACATTGACTGTAAATAATGTCATTTCAAAATGTTACAGAAATGACTAGACTATAGAGAGTTATTGTACTATCTTTTGAAAAAGAGTCACGTTACTTAGCTACACAATCTTCCAAATTTTTGACTTTAATGGGTTCTATGGTGGGAGCCGTTATTTACGGGTACAATGTGCGTCTTTGCGATCATATAACCAAGTCTGTCATCCTAGCAGACCATACGGGCGATTTAATTCGAGTTTAAAATCTTGTTCATGAATGATAATGAAATAAAAAATAGGAATAAAAAAAGATCAACGAAAAAAGAAAAAACAAACAATGAAATACTTAAAAAAAAAATTGATATTCCAACATATATTTTTGTGGAATATGAATTAATCGTGATTACAAGTCATGATTAAAAGACAAATATCACTTTTTTTTCAAAAAATCTCATTTTCTGGAAAAAAAAAATATCATATTTAAAAGACAAAACACTTTTGAATCACGTTGGTAACATATTTTGAGATTTTTTCTTTAATAGAACATGATTCTTGTATACAGTCTCTATTAGCCCCCCGTTCACAGAAAGCTCATTGCCGTCATCTTTGTCTTCAACTCATGATGGTGATGGTCTTAGAGTTTGGAACAACGGTAATCAAAGAAACTTCTCTGATAAATTAACTTTCAAATCTTTGCATCTAAATTGCTATTGTGGAATGAGCTTTTATCCGAGAGTATTGTATCCTGACCAAAATAAGTTTTTTATTGTGGACGGTTTATTGGAATAAACTTTTTACTATCTCCAACCTCATTAGGAGAGGCATGCAAATTAATCAAAAGTGTTTCTTCTATGACTACGTAGATGAAGACATTGAGCATCTTTTCTTTATGAGTGAGAAAATATGGCCTATTTGGGGAAATTTCTATAAAGCTTTCAGTATCTCTTGTTTTCACAAAAACACAATTATCTTTCTCTCAAGCCAGAATTAGTGTGATGCTACGGGTCTTAAGAAATGGATATGGGACCATGTCCACCTTTCCACTTTTTGGAATATATGGATATCTCAAAACAATATCGAATGGAATAACTTTCCTTTTAATGAAAAGAGACTCGAGATAGTATCATCACAATTTGTAACTGGGCGATAGTGGATGACAAGGGCGATTCTTCACTTTTTAACACTAGAAGTTTCAAAGTGGAACAATTGTTATATTTTCTTCATATTTTGTAGGAGGGTTTTTATATTGTACGAGATTTTTGTTTGTAGGAGGGTTTTTTCTCGACATTTTGGTTTCCTCTTGGTGTAGATTTTTTCCATTTCTCTTGGGTTTCTTGCGCCACCCAAATACCTACTCTGATTTTCTCCAAGAAGTCCAATTTTTCATATAGCAATGCTTTGGGTGTTATCTATTGTATTACTCAGACTCTCCGAGACACTAATTTAGCTTTTATGTATGATAAAAATAATTTTCAAAAGAAAATTCTCTATCATTATTCGTTGTTGTATAAATTGTTCTTCTTACCTATTTGAGGCTAACTATAATAGTGATATCATGTAATTTTCATAGTCACCTGTCAACTTAATATCAATCAAGTAATCATAACCAGTTAAAATTTTCATTGAGGCTTGAGGTTTATATGGTCGGATAATTGAATTTGACGGAATTTTCATTGTAGAGCAATTAAATGTACAAAAGTGATAGGGTTAAAATTGCTTAATCAGCTTCTTATTGAGGCTAAATTCCATCTTTACCACTATTATCATGGCCAACCTCATTGATGTTCAAGGCTTGTAATAGTTTTTTTTGAATTGATCAAAATTTTAGAAAAATTCTCATAATAGATGGTCTTTGAAACTTTTCATTGAACATTCGCTTGATTCGTTGATACTCCCGAGTTTTCTCAAAATTTTCAAATTTTCCAATCTTTTTTTAAAAAAATTATTACGGTGATACATGCTTTATCGCATGGGTAGCTTTATTAATACCCACTGAATCTTGGAGAGCACATACTTCAAAATCATTGATTGCTTTGATTCAGTCGATGGAAAACATTTTTCTCCCCAATCTCTCACACAAGGGATCTTGAGATCACCGGTATACAACCAGATGATCAGTTTTTTTATAATACGTGGCACATATCGAAAAAATGTGGCCTTAAAATTGCATGATACACAACATTCAAAAGTGATTTTAGGGCATTTTTTAGGATTTGTACCACGTGGAACTAAAAAGTGGCAATTTGACAGTACACCCATAATCTCAAGAACCCTTGTGTGCATGGTTTGAAATCTCGGAAAACAGAGTTGTCTCGGACACTTTCGAGACCGAGACATCTCCCGTCTCAGCAAGATGGTGTGATATGTTGAGAAAAATGATTTGTTTTTAATTTAAAAATATTTATCATAATTATATCTAAATTAAAATTGTTTTTAAAAAATATATATTTTTTTTAATATATAAGCATAATAAAATTATTTTAAACGTATATAAACACAAAAATCGGTTGGAGAATCCTGAGAATCTAGGTGGTGGTAGGGATCCTTCATTTACAACCTAATGTTCTTCCCTCTCAACCCCGATTTTACATGCTTAGACTTATGATTGCTTTGAATCAGATGATGGCTCTAATCCTCGACACCAAAGATCTTGAGATTATGATCCTTTCATCATATGATTAGATTTTGATTTCACATGACACAATTCCTGAAAAAAGTGATCTAAGAACCATGTTTGATATACGCTCATCATGTTATTTTTTTGGATTGTGCAATGTGAAATCAAAATCTGACTGTCTGATGATAGGCCCATGATCTCAAGATCTGTCGTGTAGAATATCGGGCTAAAAATGAATCTCTACCATATGATTCAAACAAGTCAATTGTTTAAGGATATAAAAACCCGGGTTGAGAAGGAAGAATCATAGATTGTAAATACACGAACCTTTTTTCAAAGCAACTCAAATCATAACATATCTCGTCCATCTCAGACGAGATGCCCGAGATTGTCGAGATCTCTTATCTCGGCAAGATATGGTGTGATTTGAGGTCCCTAACGATTCACACTTGAATCTGGTATCACCTGAGCCCGAGAAGCAAGATTTCAAACCATGCTTGTGTGGAAGGGTGTGAAAAATGTCTCCACCGTCTGATTTAAAACAATCAATAATTTTTGACATAGCTGCCGTCCAAGATTTTGTGGGTGTTAATAAAGCTACCCTAATCCTATTTTATATTAATTTATATTAATTATAATTTTTTATGCATGCAGATTAAGTAATACAATTATTTTAATATTTAAAGTCATTATTTCTTTTATCAAAAAAAAGTAATCATCATTTCTAATTTTAAATAAATTAATATATACATTATATATATATATATATATATATATATATATATATATATATATATATATATATATATATTTTTTAGATTTCAAATCTTCCTTGAATTTTTTTGAATTCAACCGAAGTGACATCCCATCGGATGATTGCCGAATCCAAACTTTGCCATTATATCTCAAAGTCGTGGTGATTTCAGAAGGATCTCCGAAGATTCAACATGTGCAATATTAAAATCAAGGGAAATTTATCAGATTGACCCTGTCAGATACACCTTTTTTGCTAGAGACCCTATACTTTCACCTTTAATTAAGTCGATCAGCTCCAAGCCGAGCCAGTTCCAACTATCACAAAAAGTCTTAAATACCCTTTCTTACACTTTTTATGGTTCTATATAATTTTAAAATTTAAAATTTTGAACTTTTTTATATTTACGTGATGTGAAGTAGCATCTATGCCCGTCTAATTTAGCATGCGATATCGCCTCTTTAAAAAAAAATTGCCTCTTTAAACAGTCAGTATCGTCTCTTTAAACAATTGATATCTCCAATTAGAGTGTACCTTATTTAACAACTACGACACATGAACTATCTCAACCACTTGTAGTTATCTAAACCAATTGTAACCGCTTTGTCTATACAATTGGTTTAGATAACTACAATTGGTTGATATAACTGATGTGTGGGGCCATATTTAAAGAGTTATACCGACTATTTAAAGAGGCGATAACGACTGTTTAAAGAAGTGATATCGCCTCTTTTTTTGTGCCAATCTTTGGCACCATCGATTTTTATATTGTGGTCTTCAAATTAGACATCATAGATGCCGCTTCACATCTCGTAAATATAAAAAGGGAGCTATTAGTTGCACACATTTTTCGAGTGATTACATCGAATTTAAAGAAAGACTTGGCATTTTAAGGACATGTGATATATAAAAATGTAATATGGGCCGTTTGATTTGAAGTTCATGATCAATAGATCTCTGATACATAAAATTGGAGCAAAATACGGTACTTGTCATATGATCTATTCTACTCAACTGTTGAATTATATAATAGTCGCTGAATCTATTTAATCAAATGATGAAAATTATGTTTTGTTATAATCTTTTGCGATTGATATCTTTAAATCATAACCTTCAAATCAAACGGCTTAGATGGTGTTTTCATATAGAAGAGGTCGCCAAACTTGCAAGTGTTTCTTTTATATTTGGCGCAATCCGTTGCAATCACTTGAAAAGCATGTGCAAGTAATGGCTCACATATTAAAAAGTGTAAATTTTTAAAATTGTAAACTATATAGAACCATAAAAAGTGTGAGAAGGGGTATTAAGACTTTTTGTGCTAGTTGGAAATGGCTCGTCTTGGCGCTGGTCGATTTGGTTAAAGGTGAAAATATCGGGTCTCTGGCGGAAACATTATATGTGACAGGGTCGATTCGATAAATTTCCAATGAGGCATTAGCCACGCTGGTACACTCCCTCCAACATGAGGGAGTTGGTCGTGGGTCTGAATCAAGGATCAAAATATCGTTAAACCGATACGTATCGTCCTAACCTCCAGGACGATACGTATCGGGTATCGGCCGATACATTCAATGTATCGGTTTGATACATTGAATTATATATATATATATATTTTATTGTTTACACAATCGATATTGACTATATAGACAATTGTCATCGATTATATAGACAATCAGAAAAAATAATAATTTCCTATTGTTTATACAATTGATGGCGATTGTCTGCACAGTCGCCATCAATTGTGTAGACAATCAAAAAAAATATATATACATATTATCAGACGATACATTGAAATTATCATCCGATAATTTTAATGTATTGTCCGTATCGTCCGATACGAGCGATATATTGCCTGTATTGGACGATAAGTATATTATTTTTAGTGGTACGATACAATGTCTTTGTATCGTACCGCCCAAGTCCAAAACCGATACGTATCGGACGATACGTGTTATGATCTAAATTTTATGATTCTGATATATCTAAAATATATGTGTGTGCTTAATATCGTATGCCTTGACTTTTCAAAATGTTTTATCTAAAAATACATGTTATGATTTTTCAAGCTCTTATATTTAATTTCGTCATTAATGAACACAAATTATGTGGTAGCTTATTAGTTAAAGACTTCTAAGTTTTTAGATAAGAGGTCTAGGGATCAAACCTTGTTATATGTGTTCTAAACCTCTATTTTAGATTTTGAGATAAAAGCTTATACACTCTTCCTTGGTGTGTTAGCTTAACACCACTCTAAATTATAATCTCATTCAGAGTTCTTCTTAAGAATAGAGCCGTTAGAAACTCTAGAGACCTTAGAGGAGAAATTCTAGATCTATCTTTCTAGAACCTTTCTTTTGGAAGAGCGGCGAGACGTTGGCGTATATTCTCAAGCGGCCTTCGCCTCCTTCTAGAATCATCACCATTGTGAAGATCTTAATCTAATCGTGGTGATACGATCGATCTAGGTATGAAAAAATTATGCTTTCCATTGAACTTAAAATATTATTTTTAAAATAGATTTTTATATAAATTAGTGATTTTATTTCATATATAATGATGGAATGATTAAATAAATGCATGCTATGATTAATAGATTTTTAATGTTAATGATGTTGGGTTAAAAAGAAGTCCGTTTAAATTCCACCATGTGATTTGATGTATTTTGAGGCGTGCTCACAGATTGAAATCAATCGATTGAGTCTGAGATAAATAAAATGGTTTGAGAATGCACGGATTGAAGTCAATCGATTGATTATGTAAAATCAATCGATTGAGTTTGTATAAGAATGCTTTAATTATCTCCTGACAGAAATCAATAGATTGAATTAGAAATCAATAGATTCATTTTGGGAAAATAATAGATTGATTATTTATGTCAATCGATTGATTTAGGAAAGTCAATAGATTGAGTTAGAAATTAATAGATTGATTTTGGGAATATCAATAGATTGATTCAGGAGAATTAATAGATTGATTCTGAAAAAATTGACCAATTAAATTTAAGCAGATAAATGTTAAAAAAAAAATAAAAACTCACCGAACGAAATCAATCGATTGAGTCTGAGATAAATAAAATGGTTTGAGAATGCACGAATTGAAGTTAATCGATTGATTATGTAAAATCAATCGATTGAGTTTGTACAAGAATGCTTTAATTATCCCCTGACTGAAATCAATAGATTGAATTAGAAATCAATAGATTCATTTTGAGAAAATAATAAATTGATTATTTATGTCAATCGATTGATTTAGGAAAGTCAATAGATTGAGTTAGAAATTAATAGATTGATTTTGGGAAAATCAATAGATTGATTCAGGAGAATTAATAGATCGATTCTGGAAAAATTGACCAATTAAATTTAAGCAGATAAATGTTTAAAAAAAAATAAAAACTCACCGAACGAAATCAATCGATCGATTATGGGAATTTAATCGATCGATTCTGAACGGTTAGATTTTACATTCAATTAGTTTCACAAAAAAGTGTTGTTAAATGTTAATATTTATATGCCATATTTATACTTATATGCTCGTCAATGCTACATGCTATGATTATATTACACGCACTTCAATGTTTATGAATCATGATTGTGTATACTTCTATATTTTTGTATCAGGATCAAATACACTTAAATGCCCATATATTATGAACATATTCTTATGCACTTTACATGTTTCATGATGATCTATATAATATATAATCAAAATACATAAAATGTCAAGCCATGACCAACGAGCATTAGACCCAACATCTTGTACATGATGGAGTCTAAGAAGGTATTAGACCCAACATTTTATACTTGATGGAGTCTAACTAAACACGATTAAGGAGCATTAGACGCAACATCTTAATACATGATGGAGTCTAAGAAGGTATTAGACCCAACATCTTGTGTAAGATGGAGTTTAACTGAATAAGAGTATGATGAGCATGATTAAGCCCAACGTCTTGAACGGGACGGAGTTTGACATGTAATAAATGATATGATTCATTAGACCCAACGTCTTGAGCATGACGGAGTCTAACTAAACAAGTGATAAGCATGATTAAGACCCAACGTCTTGAGCGGAACGGAGTCTAACGTGTATTAAATGGCAAGAAAGATGAAATTGAAAGAAATAATGCATTAATGTAATATTGATATATATGTTTATGTTTAGTACATTTCAGCTCCTTGAGATTATACATGCTACATACACACACACATGAAATATATCGAAATATTTATATGGCTATGTCTGATATTTTATGCTTCAATGGATTGCATGTTTAGTCCATACAAATATAAACTTACAGCCCTTGTTGATGTGGGTGACCAGATGAGGCAGGTGTCGCCGATGACAATGTATGAGTCTATGGCGATGAGACGGCACGTGGTGCTCAAGAAACAGGACTGAATGGCGATGATGGTGATGTGCAATGAAATATGATGATATTTCACCCTTAAAGACCTACATTTAACTACCCGATGAAAGCTATTTAATATGTTTTATATAATTTTAGTGATTTACAGGTCTGGAGATGTGTTGAGCATAAAATAATCAAAAAGTTCAGAATATAACGTCAAATTCATGCTACCTTGGATCATCCAGAACTTATCCTGACTTGGAGCTTAATTTTGATCTTTAAAACATCAGATTCACGAAATGGTTAAAACACCAAAGTTGTAGAGCTCGTCGTCTTCTTTCCAACACCGTAGGAATCTCCTCAATCCGACTTCAGGATAAAAAGTTATAACTAAAATATTGAGACTATGTCTGTTAAAAAATTGGGCCGAGTTTCACGAAAATCTGGGAAGGTCGATCGATCGACCTAAACCCTCGACCAGTCGACTTTGGGCCGAATCTTTATGTTTTTAAAGCTCAAAATTTGGGGAAAAAGTACGGTTTCGAAATTAGACCCTATATAAGGGAGAATTAGAATTAGCGTTAGGAGATCTCTCTCCCTTTGGGGAGCCTTTTATTTTTCTTAGCATTGTTCTTCCCATTTTCTAGTTTTATATCTTAGATTAGTTTAATTTCTGCATTCAAGAAAGGATTGTACGTGTTGGATTAAAGCTTTTGTGGATTCTTGTGAATCATTCTTTACGGTATTTTAATGCCATTTTTAATTTCTGGATTATTGAGTTATTTAATTCTATTATGTGCTGCTAGTTTCATTAATGATGGGGATCTAATGAATCCCATCCGAGGGAGTCATTTATATTAATATAAATCTGTGTGATTGAGATGTCAGATACTTTTAAAGGCCCTAATATTGTTATTGAAAATGGTGAAATCTGATTTCAGTCTGAGATCTAGGAGCTAATCATGCCCTATGATTTCAGATCTGCAATAATGATTTTATCCTAATTATTACTCATCTCGGAGTGAAGTTTTACTATAATCTGAGGTATGAGTGTTAATCACACACTCATGGAGAGTTAATCATACATTTCCTTGATCTCGGATTGATAGTATGATTTTATCCCAGTGGTGAGTTCCAATCACTATCTGAGGTGTGGGTGTTAATCATACACTCATGGGGTGTTAATCATACATCTCCTTGATCTTAGATTATACTTTGAAAATTACGTAGAGATTGAGTTCTGGGTATTGTCCGAGGTGTGAGTGTTAATCATACACTCATGAGATGTTAATCATACATCTCCATGATCTCAGATCTATATTTTAGAACTCACGTGTGTTTGGGGCGGTATTTTTTTTTAGATATTTGCTAAAGATCTCACATCTCAATCTACGGATCTGTATTACACAAATGATAAACCTACGATAGGATGATTTAGTATCCCAATTCTTACCTTTCATAATCTGTTTTAATTTCAATTAGTCGTTAGTGTTTATCTCAATTTTCAAGTTCTTAAGTTTTTAATTTAGAAAATACTGTGATAGATCTGTGGAAATTCTTTTGATTAATTGTTATTTTTTATTTTAAATTTTCTGACCAATCCTCGTGGGAACGATCTCGTACTCTGCACCCACTGACATTATCACGATTCGTGCACTTACGAGTACAACTTAATTTACACAACAGATGGCTTCGTGGCTTAATTAGCTATTTTCCTTTCTAGTTATTATTAGTGGTTTTAAATAAATGAGACATTGATCAGTTTGTATTTTATCAAAATTGTTTAAGCTTTAATCATGTTGGACTTATTATTGAAATAATAACATTATTATGGATTTTATTTTGATTAATTAATGTGTTAAAGAAATTTTATCTTTCGCTATTTAAGATGCTTTTATCGCCTTATTATATTTCTATGATTCACGATACAAAGATACGATCTAAGATCTTACAATCAAAAGATTGTGAGATCTCGAGCCGCTACAATACGTATTGGTATTGATTTTTGATCCATGGTCTAAATCTCGTCCTCTACGTTTTTTCCACTTTTCTCTTTATGAAGTGTGGAATGGGTTATGTTACTTAACCCCTCAGCATTATAGTTGGTGCTTTCCTATGCTACTCTTTGATTCTCGAGGCTATTATGGCCGAATGATTATATGAAAAAAAACATGTGCAACATTAGTGACCTGAGCATTAAAGATAGTACTGGCCCCACCACACGACAAATAAACCCTTCGACAAAAAGCTGAGCCGCTTCCTAAACGTTTGGAAGGCCATTGCCCATGACTAAAGTATCCTAAATTACTCGTGCCGTCTTTCTTAGAGGAAGACATTATTGCCATGCAAAATGCATACTCCAATCTCCATTATAAAACAAAATAAAATAGAGATATGATACCATGCTCCTCAAAGTCACAAATGTTGTGTAGCCCTTTAGGTTTTTGGCACGCAGGTTTTTAATTTTAATAATTTACAGGAAAGATTAAAAAAAATAAGGTGAACCATAAATTATATAGTTTGCATGTATTAATAATTTATAATTACAAAAATATAATACAAAGTATAATTAAAGCATGTATCGAAGGTAAAAATTTTAATTTTAAAAATTGATGAATCAAATGAATGTTCGGCAAAGAGTTTGAAGACCTATTTGGAGGATTTTTCTAAAATTTTGATAAATTTAGAGAATTTTGTGACAGAGGCGGTGAATTGGTTCCAAATAGCAGCTAACGATAAACGCTACGAACTTAGCTAGTGGCTTTTACTCGCAAGTGGACGATCAATTACGTTATGGACAATAGTTTAAAGCCTCTGGTCAACATAATTCTAAATGATGACATCACTTGGACATCTCCGATTTATTGAAGATGAGTGTCACATATGCAACAACAATCACATGTGCACCACCTATTGTGGTACACAAGCCTGTCACCTAGGGCCGGCCCTGGACCAAGGCCAACCAGGCGGCTACCTTGAGCCCCCAATTTTTAGGGGCCCCCAATTCTTAAATATCTATTATAAAATAGGTTATATATATATATATAAGCGCCCATATTTCTTATCTTTCCCTCTCTCTAAACTCCCATTCTCCCAAACGATGGAACCCATTGGTCTCTCTCTCTCTCTAAACTCCCATTCTCCCAAGCGGTGGAGCCCACTGCTATTCGACGCCCTCCCCCGAGCCACGAGGCCCTCCCCCATCTGAACAGCTGAACCAGACGCCCTCTCGGACTCCCCTGCCTTAACACTTCCGCTGGTGACCGTCCGATAAACCCTCTCAGCCCTCGTCTTCTTCTTCTTTTCTTTCATAGATTTAGGTCTTTTCTTATTCTTCTTATCTCTCTCACTTGATTTAGGGTTTTTTTTATAAATGATTTAGGATTATGATTTTATTTTACATTTTCATTAGATTTAAAGTTTTATTTTTATTAAATTTAATATTTTAATTGTTAAAATATTGATTGATTTTTTTTTCTTTGTAGATTTTCAACAAATCGGATTTGTCGAATACTCGGACCATGCAATCCGATTTGAGCTAAAATTTGGTCGGATCGCACTAAATCAAAGGTAATTTTTATGTCTTTTCGAGCTAAAATTTTGTGTAGATTTACAACCGTCTGATAGGTGAGACATGGTCTTAAGATCCATTGTGTGGAATATCAAGGTGAAACACGATCTCCATTGTATGATCCGACCCAATCAATGGCTTTTAAGGGATCTCTGACTTAGGTGCTTTCAGAGAACGCGTGGGTGCGTTTAGAGTTTCCTTTCGTTAAATATTTCATATAAATCTTATTTGATTTGTCAAAAAATAATTGTGACGAATTTTTTATATATTAAAAGAAATGTGGACCATGGGACCCATTTTAAGAACTCTCGTAGGGCACCCAAAATCTCAGGGTCGGCTCTGCCGTTACCATATATCAGAGGGTTGTCAACGGGGTGGATTAGGGTCGGGCCTCCCTAAAATCTAGCCTGACCTAGGAGCCAAGGCTAGTCCCTAGCCCGGCCCTAACTTAGGCGGGCTTTGATATGCCCAACCTTAGCCCTAACTTACGCGGGTTGGGGCGGGATTGATTAGGTAGGCTTCATTGGTTATTGGTATTTTTTTAAAAATCTCTTGTAAATTTTTTTCCCTTATAATTTTTTTTTCCGTTGAAGTTAAGAGAAAAATATTTCGAATGAAGAAAAATAAAATCTTAAGACCTCTCTTTATAAATATTTAAATTACTAGAATATCTTTACAACTATCCACTTGATAAATCCAATGTTAGCATTGAGTGTTATTTTGGTAATTTGGTTATAAAGAGTACAATAAATTTCATACACTTATATTTATATATGGAAAAGTGCCAGTCCTCCAACATTCCAAGTGGAGGTCTATGTGGCATTCAAAGCATTGTTTCAATGCCATATTGACCTCGGGTGCATTGTTTAGATCATTTTTAGAAAAAATTAATTTTGAAAATTCATCTCGCTTTGTGTTTTTTGAATCGTGATATGTAGACTATTGAAATTGGTCAAATATTGACTTATACTTTTAAAAAGTTTTTTTCAAAATTTCTTTTTTTAAGATTGATTTAAACCATCCACCTGTGCTCCACTTGGCAACCAATGAGTGATTTAGGTGTCATGTGTACCTCCACGTGAAACTTAGAGGACGGAACTGGCTCCCTTTATATATTTAATATATAATTAATAGTGATGAATGGGTTGGGCTTTAAATTGTTGAGTCCTTATCAGGCCTAATGAATAGCGAGCTTTTGATTATGAGGCCCTAATCCTTTCCTCTTACTTATTTTTAAGCCTTAGCCCTAAAATTTTAGGGCCGGGCCAGGTGGGTTGACGAACCAACTCGGGCCTATTGACAACCTTATTCAAAGGTACTTATTAAATTGGTTTCCAGTACATTGGTAACTTGACCCTTTCACCTTTGAGTTTCTGTGTACTGTTGATAGCGCAAAAACTTAAATTTACATGATGTCTTCCGTTTGACGTCCGAGTTGAAATATTTTAGTCATTAAAAATAATCGTCATTATGATCATTAAAATTTGGTTAAGTCTCCTTTAAAAAAAAAACCAACCGATGTAGCCCCGATACAGTATCGTGGCCGTATTGGTATTAGTAATGGTCGTATCTGGACTGTATTGATCGATACCTCTTTTATTTGATAATTTTTTTAAAAAATAAAGGTGTATCGATATCAATCCTCCGTGGACTGATAGCTGGTACCACTACTACAGTTGATACCTTGAGGCGAAGGTGTGAAAATCGGTATCGGACTCAGGTGTCGGTCCATGGAGGACCGATACGACTCGGCCGATACGTATTAGCTTATTTTATAAAAAGAAAAGAAAAGAAAATAGAGGCATCAGTCAAAATCAATACCGTATCGAAACTGATAATTTGAGTTAATCGTTTAGGTTTTAGTGGGGACTGAAGCCTCAACATTTTGACCGAAATTTTGAACCTTGCGCTCCATACACCAGGTGTAGTGGACATGTCCTAAATTCTAAACACGCAACATGCTTCTTCGTCAACACTGTAACACTTCACATGGCACACCTGGCTATTCTATATATGATGGACAACCACTCTGATTAACTAACATGATGTTTGGGTTGAGAGTTCCATACAAATTAATTTTGTCATGCCACTTTTGACGATTCAAATCTGCTAGAGCGTTTGCCACTGGTATAAAGACAGTGACCAATGCATCTTATATCAAATAAACCTTTAATAATAATAATAATAATAATAATAATAATAATAATAATAATAATAATGAGAGAAGAAATTTGTTGAATGCTTATAAGTGACACGGTCATGACAGCCCAGTGTTACATCATGTGGCACATTGTCACGACCCAGAATCCTACACGACCTCGAGGGCCTAGAATCCCGTATTATGACCTCGCATGCTTGTTAAGGCGATAAACGGACATACATATCTTCTAAGATCTTATATAAAATTAGGCTTCCAAAAATCGTGAACCAAAAATCCTTCTACATTATAAATTCTTTTCAATAAGCTTATATTGAATTTTGAGTCCAATAAACAAACTGGCCAAAAATAGAGGTTCGGTCAACTACTGGAAGATCCTTCTAAACAATTAATATATACCTAACGTCGTCTAGCTGATCATCCAAGTCGTCACCCTTATAATTCGTATCATCTTCCAATGCATCAAGTCCATTGGGCAATATAGTCCATATCTTCACGTGCAGCTGTTAGTTTTTGGTGGGGTGAGTTTACTCAATCATGTAAACTCAGTGGGTTACACAACCGATCCACCACAATCTACCCAGGTAATCGTGGGTGCATCCTTGTGAGTGAAGGTGAAATCTTTAAAATTCATATAAACAGCATAATAAAAGTTCTCATAATTATTGTATAACTATAAAACTATAAAACGGAAGTAACATAACAGATTTCAGTGCATATAATGCTTCTAATACTTATATTTTTCTTACTTGTCTCGTCAACTTAACTTACGTGGCATATCGAAAGTCTTATTATTACTCCATACGCCTACACAATGTACTTCGTATCTTACTTATCTTATTTAAACGATCTGTGTCAGGATCGCTGCTCAAGCCTATCACGCGAGATCCACATGTAGATAATCACCTAACCTCTATATTATAACATAAACCACCATCCAGCCCGATGAGGTTGCGCGCATAAAAATCAGTGTCCCCTTAAATCGAGACACTGTGGTATCATATTGTCCTTAAGACCCGTCTTGGCTGCAGACGTTGAATTTTGTGGTAGCACGCAAGACATGGTACGTGTAGAAACTTAATTCATATTTAGCTGACCTTCACAGCGTATTTTAACATATCGTAACCTTATTCGGTCCTGGGCTTAGGTCCCCGCCCCGACTTTATATTTGTGTGGGCTTAAGTCCCCACTTTCTTAACATCTTGTAGCTTATTATATTCATATTTCATCTTTTCTTAAACTAATTAGAATGGGTGGTCACGGTGCGATAGACTTTACTAACCACGCTTTCCAAGGAACGGGTTTCGTAGTAACCTAGATGTACTTCGTGTGGCAGCCTATACTCCCATAGAGGTGTTGCATCCGTACATGGATCCCTACATTCCAAGTTTCACGTGACCGTGAAAAAAAATCCTACCGTGACGAAGGCTTAAAAGTCATGTGTCGTATCTTATTCATTTTTCTTAACATACATATGCCATAAAGTACTTCTAACTGATGAATGTCACATAAAGCAAATGAAACATATAATAAGAAAGCATCTAACCATAAGGGGAACTAATATTACGCATAAATCGGACGCCTCACTCATCATTAAGAGAGAGAAGAAAGCGACCTACAATGATGATACGTGCGTATTATAATGTGTATCACAAGGTGAAGTGAGACTAGTCTCATCAGATAGATCTTATCAATATGATGAAAACCGATAGGTCATTTGTGAAATTTGGCTAAGGATTGACTCTCGTGTGATTCACACAAGTTTTGACCGTTGGATACTTATTACACGGTTTTCATGGTATATATGTAATCCAATTTAGATCGATCTAAACCTATAGATATAAGCAGGGTATAGGCTGTTTGGGTCTCTCAAAGTTTCGACCTTTGATTTGGTCCTTTGGACCCTTATTTAGAAAGTCATTGATTCGGGTCAAGATTATGTTAAACACGATTATCGAGGTGTGTTCGTTTTAATCACAATCTAACCATCGATTTAACAAATGGCCAAATGATCTTTATTTAATTTTAAGGCTTCAACTCATGGGTATGTGGTTCGTTTAATTTAATGGGTCAAAATGGACCCTTTGACCAAAGTATGTGCAATTTTTTCAAAACAAGTGCAGGAAATATTCTAAGTGTAAAATCAATATATTCACAGGTTCTTGTAGTACTAAAATTTATAAAAATAAGGACAAACATATCAATGTGAGTTATTAAGCGTAACAAGCATCAAAGTTTATGAGGAGTCTAAGGTTTAAATCGAGGTCAAAAACTGATCGGATCGTCGAAATTGAAACGGTCAAACTTAGACCTCCACATCGAGTGCACAACAAAATAAAATATGGCAGCAGCCCATTCTTGATGTGGGATCCATTTGTCGACACACTTGGGTGCCATGTGGAAGGAAAATGTGCACTATAGTTTTCGGCCGATGGGTTCAACCATAGGGTCAACCCTTTGACCATAACCGTTTTGTAAATCCATACAAAACCTAAGAAATTTTAGTTTTCTTAAATTAATCATATATTCATCACATAGTGTAAAAGCGTAGATTTGGATGGATAGAAGGGCACCCACCTATTGGAGCGTGCACATGAGACCGTGATGATCCGAATCAGGAAGCTTGGGCCTACGCTATTTGCTTCGCAGAAAGATCTTGCAATCTTTCGCTAGTCGTCACGACTATGTTTGCAATTATGGGTGTGGCTGCTAAGGCGCGTGATCATGTGGTACTCAAGTGTCTAAGGGATGGTGGTGGCGTCCGGCAATGCGATTTTGACTGTGGATCGACATGATACTCGGTTGGACGTGAGATGCCAGATCAAGCAAAAAGAATAATAAATGACCGATTGGAGCAGAATCTCTTTGCTCTATAAATTTCTTAAGTTCTAAATCACTATCACCTGTAATCTCTGTATCATAATCTTCATCAACATCATCCTCTACAGGTTCTACACCATCATACTCATCTATGTAGTAATTATCCATATACTCTTCAAAATCAGATGGTTCGGATTCATCACCGCGCTCTAATATATGATATTTTTCTTCACTTTTGATTGGTTCTTTTCCTTGGCTTTCCTTTTGTCATCGGTTCTCGACCACACGTTCACGTAGTAAAAGAATGGGTCCATCAACAATGAGGAAGATAATAAACAGTGGCTTGATTAATCTACGAGACCTGAGAAATAAAGACATAGCTTTGTTTTTCAGGTGATAATGGGGAGAGGAGAGATATGGGTTATTAATTGGGGCGGGCTGCTTGCCATGGCTGGTGTGCAGATTCGAAGGAGTCTTGATCTTCCATAGAATTTTTAAGTTTGGCAATATAAGGGGACGACTCTGTTAGGAGCAGGATTAGGAATATTGATATCAAAACTAGGCGCTAAATGGAGAGTCCTTGATTCTCTTTCTTTCTTAATTGTATAAAGTTGCAACTGTATGAGAATCCTTGATCGTGTATCAATCAAGAAAGAAGGGTGGAAGATCGGGTGTAGAGAGATTTATATATGGTTTGGTGGTTGTCACGTTTGACACTCAATGGCTGAGATAGAAAGAGAGGCACGTGTTGCCTTGTGAGAAATTTGGAGTTTCTTATAATAGAGTTCTTGTTGGACCTTCTTATTTTTCATCCTTTCCCAATTTTGATCCAAGAAGATGGCTACGTGGAGGTGTTGGAGGGGATGTTGGAACAAGAGTATTGGCTAATGTATTATACGGCCTATACTTGAGACATGATACTCACGCCATGTATCTAGAGGAAGTGAGTATACATAGATCAAGATGTGCGGGTGGTTGGGTTCTTTCCAATTACCCTCTAAGTCCCTAGTTTGGACTCTAATGGGACGGTTAGGATTTGAGTAGCTTGGGATGAGTGCCAATTTCAAACTATCATGACACCCATATATAACACCACCCACAATTATATAACATGTTTCAAGATTGAGTGTGTCACATGACACCTTCTATTGAATCCTAGGTAGTTGGGTCTTTCTATTTAGAGTGAGGAAGTGGCTAAAGAGAGGAAGAATTTGAAATGGTAAGAAGATCTTGCTACATATTAGAATTCTAAAATGGACTCTACTTGCTAAGTAGAGAGAGAAAGAAAAAGGAAGGGAAATCGAAGCCAACAACACTAAATTTAAAATTTAAAATCTTTCTCTTTTCTTTTGAGAAAATTAAGATTGTGGAGCACCCATATTGGACTCGGTGCTCCACCTCATCTACTACTGTTAGATGGGTTACGAAAACTTGGGTTATAACACACATATCTTTGACCAATCAGAGTAGACCAACCATCCGTCCATCATTTGTACCCGTTGCAGCTAAAGAATCACGCCTAATAAATAATCAAAACTATCCATCAGTGCGATTAAATATCAGCCATTAAAAACTAGACTATCCAAGCAATGCATAGATTAAATGGTTCACAGCTTGCAATGAGTGTGATATTTGGAAACATATCAGCTACCACCATGATGACTTTGATTAGGTTTTGCCAACAGGGCCAAGATGGGCTGTTAGGGATCTCAATGGGCCAGGCTGGGGTTCAAATTTGGCCTGGCCCTACTCAGGCCGGGTTAAGGTCAGCCCTGCCCATTAAGAGCCCTATGGGATGTCAGTCCTCCTTGCCCGACCTTAAAATCACAATGCTAGGGCTCCAATATATTTACAAAAGCATTAGGGAAGGGTAAGGTTATAATAATGTGCAACCTGCCGGGTCAGCCCAAGGGCCAACTTTTCGTGTACAAGTAATTACTTCCAAGTTGCCCCTCAACTTTCCAGTTTCAGTACTAATAAATTATTTTTAATAGTGAATCCTAGCTGGAACCCGTCCAAGGTAGGCCCGGAAAAGCCGGGCAAGGGCCTAGACTTGGTCCCAAAGGCTGGGATAGGCCTTAGAGTGGCCTGATCCAAGTTCCTAACCGGACCCGTTGATAGCCCCATCTTTGATTGCTAAAAAAAACAGGGGTGGTTACTTTATGCTTCAAGGCCACGCCATGGTAACCCTGCCCCATTAATGGAAACCTTCCTGGCCAAGTAAATGCAAATTGCAGCCCCAGCTTCCCTTTAAGAAATTGGAATGATTAAAAAGGTCCAAAGATAAAAGGCTCTTAATATTAAATCGTTTGAGGAGAAAAAGTAGGGTGAAAATAATACGAGTTTGATTGAAGAAATCAGTAGAGAAGAAATCATAGTGCTAATAATAGCATTAATAATAAGGAAAAAGGACCCACTAGACTTTGTCCCTTTGTTAAAAGCTGATCAAGTGATTTATTTTTTGGCACCTGCTCCATCCTCCGGGATATTTAAGGAAAATAAGTTACTGACCTTGATTTAGGGTGATTAAAATGTAAGGCAATAACCCCTTCACTTTTTGAATCGTTGACCAACTCCAATTTTAGGTTGGCCAATAGCTTTCTTTATTATTATAGCTTTTAATGATTTTAGATCGACCACATACATGACATACACCTGACAGGTTTTGACCCAACGCTCAACCATATAGGAATAAGGTTTTTCGATTTTATGACCCCTAATAAAATGATTAAGGGTGTCTATAGGTAAGTGCCCATATTCGGTGTCATATGGCACTTATTGTTCCCACACTCAGGGCGCACCCAGTTAAGGCCTAGCATGGGCATCTGCTCATAATCACTTTAAAAAAAAAAAAAAAATCAATTTCCTACAAAAAAATCATTCATATCTTGACACTTGTTCTTTTTTAATTTTATATTTTTATTTTAATATTCAAGTAAATAGTAAGTTAGCACATCACATGCTAATGTTGTCAAGCCTTTAACCATTTGATAGGTGGGCTATAATCTCAAGATCTATCGTGTGGAAGATTGAGACGAAAAAAAAATCTCCATCGTCTGATTGAAGGGAATCAACAGTGCTAAGATTAGAATCATCAGTTGTTGAGATTGAATCT
This sequence comes from Chloranthus sessilifolius, assembly GCA_021018995.1. Lineage (NCBI taxonomy): Eukaryota > Viridiplantae > Streptophyta > Magnoliopsida > Chloranthales > Chloranthaceae > Chloranthus > Chloranthus sessilifolius. The sequence continues at coordinate 43,973,584 of CM037590.1, forward strand.
TGGTTGCAAATACCAGTACCTTTTCTTTAATATTATAAAGCGAGGAGAGGAATTTTGTTCAACATAATTATTGGGCACCGTTATATTCAATTGGTAGTCAATTTTCAATTTTTTATTACATGTGGAACACATCTAAAAAATTGACCCTAAAATCATGCTTCAGTATGATGGGTGTCACATGATTTGAGGTCACTTTTTGGGATTCTGTACTACGTGTAATAAAAAGCTGCCCATTGGATAGTAAGCCCACGATCTCTGCATCCATTGTGTGAAAGATGGGGACGAGAAACAATCTCTATCATTTGATTCAAAAGCGATAAGGGGTACCTTTATTTACAATGATAGTTTTGAAAAAAATCTAGTGATCCCAATAATGGTACCCATTTCAAATGTGACATAGCTCCCTAATCTCATTTCTATAAATTCTCTCTCGTTCTTGGCACGTACATAACATGACCCACCTACTCTATTTCTATAAAGAGTTGTACTGTTGGATACCATTATTTACATCCAGTGAAAATGTAACATCGTTCCATATCCTCCAGTCAAAATGCATTTTCTGTTTTTGAATTAAACGATGAAGATCATTTTTCATCCAGATGATATTATAGGAGTACCACCAAGCGATCATTTTTTCTTCCATGTGCCACACATATTTAAAAGTGACCTTAATATCATGTTTGAATATTTACGTGTTCCATGTGATTTTATGATATTTTTTAAGATGTGTGCCACATAAAATCAAAACTAATCATATGATCAGTACGCCCATAATTTGAGAAAAAAATATACGCTAAAACTATCGACTGCCGAGTACTCACCCTTTAGGAAAATCCTGCATCTGCTACTACCCACATGTCCTCGTACGATTATCCATTCTTCGAGGTTTTAAGGAAAAAAATATACTCCAATTGATCTATTCGGGTTATTTTATGAACTGTAGGTCCATTTGCACCTACCAAATTCTTACCAACATCGAAAATTATTAATTGCTTTGGATCGGACAATAGAGATTACTTTTTGTCCTAATCTTTTACATAATAAATCTTGAGACGAGGCGCTCCATTCGACAGCCAGATTTGATTCCATGTGACATACATCCCAAAAAAGTGATCCGAGAATGATTATCTGATCAAATGTGGTTCTCAGATTGCTTTTTGGGATGCATGCAATCTAGAATCAAAATCTGATCGTGGAATGGTTCCCCTATGGTGTCAAGATCCATTGTGAAAGACTTGAATGAAAAACAATTTCCATTGTTTGATTTAAAACAATCAATGATTTTCGATTTCGGTAGGTGCAAATAGATCTACCCCTTCATGAAATATTTCATCATTTACATCATTGACCACTATTTCATTGACCAAGATTACATCAATGATCAACAATGCTTTCAATTTTTAATTTTTTTTTAAAAATAATAATAAATTGACCTTGTGTCATGTGGTTCAAGTTTGGTTCTCACCTAGAATCTCGGTGCTCCTGTGATAAGTTACATGGGGCCGAAATATGCTAAGTAATTTATTGAACACCTCATATCTGAAATATATGTATGAAATAATTCCTTTTATCTTTACTATTATTATGATAATCAACATTGCACTACGGCTTTTCGAGTTTTGTTTGAAAATGAGACCTCTAAATTTAAATGGATCAAGGTGGAAATTTTGACCCGAGGAGCAGTAATGATAGTGCCCAGGCCGCACCACACGATATAAACTCTTTCGACAAAAAAGCAGTTACATGAAAATTAAATGGCTAAAGTGCCCTCCGTAACTAGCCGTTGCCCTTCTGCAGGTAGAGATAGCGCGCACGTTGCCCTTCTGCTGGTAGAGATGGCACGCACTACTAAGTACTAACCATCGTACTGCTAAAGAACCACCTTATAATTTTTCGTCATCCATATATAACGAGTCATGAGTCTTGACGACGCTTCATAGCAAGAGTTGAAATTAGTTTTTTGCTTTCTTCTACCGGCTGCTCTTTTCGGCTCCTGAGATGACTAGGGATGAAACCGGCTGAAAAAATGAAGAAATCAAGAACGCCCCCCCGGCGTAAAATCTCAATCTTACTCCCCCGTTTTTATTCGTATGTGAGAATGTAGTTGACTTCTTCTTCTTGTTCGTTTGTTGAACTTGGTTGTTCTCTAGTTAGTGAGTGTTGATTTTAACTCTTCTTTAGTGTGTATTGTGTTTTGTTCGCTTCTTCCTTTTCTTTTTTCTTTCTTTAGGAATTAATTTTGCATAGAAATTGTTCCCGTGGGCTTATTGAGTTTCCTGTAGCTTCTGAGGATGTGGGCTTTGCTTACTTTACATGATATATATATATATATATATATATATATATATATATATATATATATATATATATATATATATGATTATTTGGAATAATATTTTCTTGTTTTGATTGATTCTTTTTTATTCGGGTTTAGCTAATTTCGCTTCTTTTGTATTGATGGGTTGTTTAGGCGATTGATGTTTTATTTTCTTATATTTTAGTTTAAGTTTTTTTGTTCGGAGGTGCCTTTCCCTTCTTTTGCTTAATAAAAGTTGGGTATTTTTTCGTATATATCTATGTGATAATGTGGATATTGCATCAAATCTCTTGAGTTATGGGTATTTATTGTCGTTAACTAGCCGTGAGTTTATGGACTGAAACATCTATTTTGCCTTTAATAAAACTAATATTATAAAAATATTCTCATTTTAAAAGGCCATTCATTCATCTATATTTACAAGTCATGTCATTATAGTTTACCACCATTCTAAAAGGCCCTTCGTTCACCTTTATTTACAAGTCATCTAAAAGGAGTATATTTAAATTCACTCACAAAATCTTTGAGTTTCACCCATACTGAAACACATCGATTGCATTGAATCAGACGATGGAGATTGTTTATCGTCCTAATATATCATGAGATCGATCTTTAGATCATGGGTGTATCATAAGACGGTCGATTTTCTTATTTCATGTGGTACACACCCATAAAAGCGACCTTAAACTCAATTTTAAGCGTGCACGTGATGTTAAAGTCACTTTTATGAGATGTGTGCCAAGTGAAATAAAAAATCGACCGTTAGAGGGTACACCTATGATCTAAAGATCGATCTCCTGAAAGATTGGGAGGATAAATAATCTCTATCGTTCGATTCAATTCAATCAACAAATTTTAGCATGAGTGAACTCAAAGATTCGGTGGGTGGATTTAAAGGTACTATTTTAAAAGGTTCTTCATTCACCCATCATATTTAAGACTCATCAGATGGGTGATTCCTCCATTAAAACATGTCCACGTTTGGACGAATACTCAACCAACCATACAATTATTCTTGAAAACCTTCAATCTATATGTTCTTAGATTAATAACAAAATTTTGGAATGATTTTTAATTTTGGATATTTAAAAGTTTTTTTAATTATTTTGGATATCTAAAATTTTTGTGATTTTTTATATTAGGTATATGAGTAATGTTGTTGGAAATTAAATAACAAACAATTCAGTAGTTGAGTGGAACTTGAAAATAAATGAGTTAGCATTTTCAACCCGACCTAATGGGTTAGGACTTGGAAATCTGAACTCAAGCCCAAACCTATGGTGGGTCGGGTCGTTTGACTTTGACCCATTGAGTTGACCCGACGGGTTTAAACCCTCTTGTGCTAGTGTCATTATTAATCTCCAATGATTGTACAAGTGAAACCATCTCAACTGTGTTTCAAACATTTGGCCGATAATTCTTACTATCGGCCAAAATTTATCGATTTCAGTCCTCACTGAAACGAAGACAACCCTTGAAATTTCAGTTAAATTATGTATGACAATAAAATTTTTGGCTGAAATTTCAATCGAAATTCAAAATTAAGGGCGCAAATTTTATTCAAATTTTTGGTTTCGGTCATGCTCGAAACCAAAAATGAAACCGATATTTTGATCCTTGATCCCAACCGTCCAATAAATTGACTACTTCTTTTATGAACCATATATTGAAAATTGCATGTATTAGACATCATAATCGTTCATCAACTGCTTTTGTATGAACTGTTGCATATATGACCAGAGATATAAAATCTATGGTTTAGATCCAAGTGAACATGCACTGATTTCTGATAAAGATTGAGGACACTACTATGATCATTGATCCCGACCGTCTAATGATACACCCATGATCTAAAGATCGATCTCATGAAATATTAGGACGATAAACAATCTCCATCGTCTCATTCAATACAGTTGCTGTGTTTCAGCATTTCAAAGGTACTCCTTTTAGAATGATGGTGGTAAGATATAATGGCATGACTTGTAAATAAAGGTGAATGAAGGGCCTTTTAGAATAATGGTAAATTATAGTGGCATGACTTGTAAATATAGATGAATGAAGGGCCTTTTAAAATGGTGATATTTTTAAAATAGTCTAATGATACACCCATGATCTAAAGATCGATCTCATGAAATATTAGGACGATAAACAATCTCCATCGTCTCATTCAATACAGTTGCTGTGTTTCAGCATTTCAAAGGTACTCCTTTTAGAATGATGGTGGTAAGATATAATGGCATGACTTGTAAATAAAGGTGAATGAAGGGCCTTTTAGAATAATGGTAAATTATAGTGGCATGACTTGTAAATATAGATGAATGAAGGGCCTTTTAAAATGGTGATATTTTTAGAATATTAGTTTTATTAAGGACAAAATAGTCATTCCAGTCCATAAACTCACAGCTAATTAACCGCAGGAATATATGAAATATAATCATAAAAGTAAGGGCTGCAAAATAAATACCCATAACTCAGGAGGTTTGATGAAATATCACCATCTCTAGGGGGCATAAAAGTTTTCTTTCGATTTTTCCCGGACAGAAAGAAATTAATAAATCATTTAATCAGGTTGCAATTCTATCTAGGTCAGCGTGTTGACTTTTGTGCATGAGATGATGTCCGAGGATTCTCCATCTAAACCATAAATGACCTGAGGAGCACTTATGGTGGTGCCCTCAGGTCATTTATGAATATATGAAATATAATCATAAAAGTAAGGGCTGCAAAATAAATACCCATAACTCAGGAGGTTTGATGAAATATCACCATCTCTGAGGGGGCATAAAAGTTTTCTTTCGATTTTTCCCGGACAGAAAGAAATTAATAAATCATTTAATCAGGTTGCAATTCTATCTAGGTCAGCGTGTTGACTTTTGTGCATGAGATGATGTATTCTCCATCTAAACCATAAATGACCTGAGGAGCACTTATGGTGGTGCCCACGCCCCACCACACGATATAAACTCTTTTGATAGAAGCAGTTACATGAGTGTTAAATGACTAAAATGCCCTCAATTACCTTTGCAGCTTTGCTGTTTTATTTATTTATGTAACTATTTAAATGGGAATGTTATCGTGTACACCCAACATAAAGATGTACATATATAATAGCATCATCCCCGAAGCATGAAACCATAAAACTTAGGAGTACCTCTAAATACACCCATCAAACCTTGCATAAAAGAGCCATTACTTGCACACGCTTTTCAAGTGATTGCATCGGATTACACTAAATTTAAAAGAGAGACTTGTAAATTTGGCAACCTCTATTATGTGAAAACACCATCTAAGTCGTTTGATTTAAAAATCATAATTTAAAGATTTGAACAAAATATTTGATTAAATGGTGTCAAACTTAATTTTCATCATTTAATTAAAGGGAGTAACAAGTTATTATCTGATTTAACAGTTGACTATAAAAGATCATATGACAGGTATCGTGTTTTGATCTAATTTTATGTACCAGAGATTTATTGATCATGAACTTCAACAGGCCATATTGCATTTTTACATATCACATGTCTTTAAATTATTAAGTCTTCTTTAAAATCGGTGCAATCACTTAAAAAACGTGTGCAAGTAACGACTCTCATCTTCCATGGACAAAATTCTTTGGCTGCAAGACCTGTTTTAAAATTTATTTATCACAAAGACCATTTAATATTGGTATGGGTTTAAATTGCACAACGTCTTATATGTATAATCCATGTTCCCCATTAGTGACAAGGGCAAGCAAAATTATAGGCTACTAGTTAAATATTTATAAGCCTAAGGTATCAGGATAGCGCTGCAATTTTTTTTTTCTTTCACATAAGTTGATTAATTTTTTGTAAGCGTTAGCTTTAAGCCACAGAACGTGTGATCCGACGGCGTGCATTCACATCTTTATTGACACGTGTACGTTTTGAAGGAATAGATGTCGTGCAGTACTAACCGTCATAGTGCTAAAGAACCACCTTATAATTCCCGCCATATATGGCATTACGCTTCGTACGAAAATTTCAAAGTTTATTATTATTTTTCTTCTCGTCTGTTCATTTCGGCTGCTCTGCTCCTGAAAAATGAAGAGACCAAGAAAACCGGTAAAACCCCAATCTCGCTCCCTCCTTTTTATTCTTCTCTGAGCATGTAGATGGCTTTGCTTGTTGTAAACCCTAGTTAGTAACCGTCTTCTTCTTCCTCCTCTTCTTTTGTTGAATCTTTGGGTTCTTTAGTTTTGTTTGTTTTGAATGAATTGTGTTTTCCTTATTTCTTCCTTTTCTTTGTCTGAGGTGGGTTTTTTGGTTTTCTGTAGGATTTAATTTGCATAGAAATTGTTGTCGTTAGGTTCACTTGGTTGTCTTTAGGTTTTGAGGTTGTGGGTTTTGCTTACTTCCCATGATATGTCATGATTTTATATAATGTGTTCATGGAAATTTTTTCCCTCTCTTACAAAGTGGGGTTTGCTAATTTTGCTTGCTATGTGCTTCTTTTATATTGATGGGTTCTTTAGCGATTGATGTTTTATTTTTTTGTAGGTATGTTTTTCTTATTTTTTGTTGAATTTTCTTTATTGTGATGTGGGTTTTCCTTATCTTGCTTAATACGATTTCTTTCTCCTTCGCTTTCCCGGCCCGGAATGGTTAATTTTCTATTTTTATTTTCACGGAAAGAAAGAACCTCTCAATCCGCCTTCGACCTGGAATTAGTCCTCAGAGGAGCTGAATAAGGCTGCCAGAAGCAGGGCGAATCGAGTTGGGCTTTTCTTTCTCTCTGTCTCTCTCTCCTCTCATGGGATATCCCCTTCCACCTCCTTTTACAAGGAGACAGGAATCTCCTCTTTCAACACTAAGGGGAATCATATCTGAATAACTTATCGTCAAAGGAGGGATTCGATCAACCACGTATAGTCAAAGGAGGGCTTTGGACCGTATCTCTTCATATGAGATGTCCCACCTCATTTCAATCAATACATACAGTCATAACATATATCTTACCGTAAAAATTATGTTTGTCTTATGAATTATGATGTCATCTTTTTCTTGTTTCATGTTGAATCTAAAGATTTTTGTGGTGATTTATTGGCTTTTTTTATACAATCTCTCTCTACACTGACAACTGTGCAGGAGAAAGTGTGTGATATATGTGGTTATAGTGGAGATAGTGATTCGATTGCAACTTGTTGTCATTGCAAAAAAAGTTTCGAACATCTGTATGGCCCCTCTATATTTCTTCAAGAATTATTTGGCATTTAATTTGTTGAGTCCAGCAGTTACTGTTATCAAGCATTATTTGTCCCTCTAGGTACTGTTTTTGGCAAACTACTGTAAAGTTCTATGGTATATAACTTCAAATAGATGGGACAAGGTGATAATGATGACTCTGATCCTTCGGCATGTACTTAATTATTACAATGCCTTAAAAATTGAATTACTTTGATCAGTTTAAGAGTCTCTCATTCCTACATTACATTTTTATTAAACTTTTTTGTTTCCGGTCCCCAGCTATTGCATGCGAACCCTACTTTATTCGATTCCTAGGACGTGGCTCTGTGAAGTGTGCCGATCAAGAGAGTATGTACTTTCACCAGAGTCTGATGTAACAGAATGTTGTTCTAAAGGTCCAGTGTCTGGGATGATTCCTAATGATGCCATGGGTTCTTTAGCCGCCGGTAAACTTAATCCGAAGACTGCCACAACTGACGAAAAATATAAATCCCCAGTCAAAAGAAAGTTTTCCCATAGTAAAGATTGCAACCAACTGAGTGGGACACAAACGATGCTTTGTAAGAGCCCTGATTTGGATGAAACACAAGGGGTTCCAGTACCAAATTCTCCCTGTAAGAAGCATCTATCAGGCCTAGGTAAATGTTATAATGAAGTTAAATCTGCCAAGGTAAAATGTCTTCCTCTTGAAGAAATACATGCACGTAGTTTGGGAGGCTTAGCAAAACAGGGTAATTTGTTTTCCTCTCTGTCACCAAGTAAAATGAAGAATCCTCTGCTTTCTCAAATGCCGAAGAAGACTTCTGCTGGTCATCCCAATGTGTCTACCATGGCAAGTTCAAAGAGTTGTTTCCTTAAGGGTATTCCTAACTTCAGTTGTGCCCCACCCCATTTACTGCCTAAACCTACCTCAGAAAGCTTAACAAGCATAAAGCCCAAAGAAAAGACATTGAAAAGTCCATGTCATGCAACTATAACATCAATGAAGGATGTTCCTGTCGGAGTAATCCCGACAATCAAATGTTCTCCCGATTCATGCAAAGTATCGCCTGGTCCACACATGGGGTCTACCGGTAGTGAAGTACTTTGTCCTTCAAAACGAAAGACACCTGAGTTAAATGTCGAAGGTGAAGAGCATCTTTTGTATAGTCCTAAATCGGATGGAAAGTTAAGAATTGACAAAGGTTTCCTCGTTTGAGATATTTTATCCTTCTTAAATAAAGTTTTATTTTATGTGCGCCATACTTACTTCACTTCTAATGTGTATAGTAGAGGAAAAGGCTCTCGTAGTACCCAAAAAGGAGCATCTCTGCAATGAAGATTTGGTGGAATTTAGAATTTCAACTAATGAGACGGGTAAGCCAATACCGTCTCTGTTATAAATTTTGACATGTTGGTGGCATGATATATTGTTGTTCATAAAATTGCATTATGTACATTCTTCTCTACTAATTTGTACACACTTATTTTGGATAGGACACACCTTTCGTACTGATGTTGAAGAACGGGTTCAGCCAATGATGTTACTGAAATTTCCAGAGGAAAAGCTTCTCAACCCCCCCATTCAAGATGCCATATGGAAGTAAGTAGTTGAATTCTACCTTTCATTGACATTAGAAGCTACATTGCTTTTTTAATTAGTGATGAATGGCTCAAAGCTATACCATTAATAGAATACACAACAAATTGTGCTTTCCTACCTTCTCCATTATGGAAATTTTCTCTGCAGTGGCATTCGATAGAACTGATACTTCTTTTTTCTTTTTCATACTTATTTTTTACAGCACCCATAATTTTTCCTCATTATGCTCCATTGTACACCTTTTTTGGAAAACAGTAGACATATAGGGCATGCAAGAGATGAAGTATGTGAACTTTTGGCTGTAAAATTTGTGAAAACTGCTCTTACATCTAAAAGTTCAACAACTTACTTTCAACTCCATCATGGAATGAAATCTATTCATAATGTCATATATCATTACATAATTATATCACTAATTTAGAATTTTGGCCTGATGCAGGGGAAGCTTTGAGACTACTACTATGGTGGGTTCTCGAGGCATTTTCTATGATGAAATACTAGGGCATATTCCTAGCGAAAAGGTGTCTGATAAGGTTAAAACATGGTCAAAAAAGATGCCCAAAAACATGCAGTTTAAGATACTGCCTCGCTGTGATGTGTTTCCTAAGCTCTTCAAGATTGGTTCTCCCACTGAGCATGACATTGCGCTCTATTATTTCCCTGGCGACCTTGACAGGTTTGGCTTTATTACCACTTGTTTGAGGTTCATTTAAAGCTTTATATTTATAAGTTTATATGTTGTGTGATTTTCAAGCCTCCTCTTTTAGTTCCATACAGAAGTACAGATGTCTGTTGGAGATGATTGAAAGGGATGATTTAGCAATGCAAAGTTGGTTAGATGATGTGGAGTTACTGATATTTACATCTAAACAACTCCCAATGGATTCGCAAAGTGAGTACTTGATTGTCATGATAGAATTGCCTTTTTTCTTCTCTCAAAATTCTTATACCTTATTCCTTAGAAAAATGAGAATATATATATATATATATATATATATATATATATATATATATATATATATATATATATATATATATATATTTCTCAAGAAGCTCATCTATGAGATTTAGGTTCCTCCTGACGCTATATCATGATTGCACATATATGCAGTAAAGAATGCTTTTTACCTTGCTCATTTTAGGGGACTTAATGAACTATTCTTTGAAGTACAGATTTCACAATTTTCTTGTTAGGCAATAAGGCTTACATATTTATCTTTGGATTAGTTTTCTTTTCCTGGCCTTTAGGTCTGTATAAGTTAATATTCTGGAGAAGTTTATTTTACGTCGAGTGTATTCCTTGTATAAAGATTGTGCTATAATTACTTTAATTTGTGGAAATGCCTACTTTCAATTAGAGCATGTTTGTCATTCTGCCAAGTCTTATTGCATCATTGTTCTACCTCGTTAATTTTGGTTGAATTATAAATATCAAAATCAAGCATGCAATGATAGATGTGAACGAGCATTGACAGTTGAACAAAGAGTATCCTCCAGCTAAAGCCGTGGATGTGATATATATATGCACACAAATGATTAATGAAGTTTGACTATCTTGGAAGAAACTTAATACATTACAACTTAATAAATTATTAAATGTGATGATACTATAATGGTGGTTGGGAATTGTGCCTACTTGTTTTGTTTTTTTACTTTTTTTTTTTAGAGCAAACTAAATTTTGGAAAATAATTTTTTTTACCTAGGATATTCAGATTGATTAGACACTTATAATTTTTTTTTTTTTTTAAGTAGAAAATATTTCAGTCGAATTAAAAGATTGAAGTTATATATATATATATATATATATATATATATATATATATATATATATATATAAAGTGCTTTTTAGGAGAGAGCTGCCAAACAGGGCCTTATTTTTTCACTTTTTACAAGATTATACTTTTCACCGACTTTCTGTTCAATATGCATGTCACACAAGTGTGTCAACATGAAATAAACTTGGCACCCTTTTTATCATGTTCTTGTAATTTTATTATATGTGAAATATTTTTCAATAAACCTAGGTGTTTATTTTTTTAATAGATTTTCTAGCTTTATTCACTTTTTTTTTGAATAGTTTTTCTAACATGAAATAATTTTTATTGTCATATATCTGATTTTTATTATATATTTATAGGCTGTATCAGTTTTATGGTAGCTGGTTCCATAAAAATTGAAATAGAAACCAAAGCTCAACAGGACCACACAGTAGTTGTTGATCTGCATACAATCTCTATAATTAAGACTTTGAAGGTGGTTATATTTTGGAGAAAAGTAGAAAAAAGGGACTACTTCAAGAAAGTTTTAGTATATTTTTCTACTTTAGAAAGTTTTAGAAAAAGGGATTGACATACTTTTCAATGTCCCCTAAAAATCATCCTATCAATATCTGACGCAAAGGGTAATATGAAAATGCGAAAAGGGTCTCCAAAAAGTGATTCAGTCACTGTATGAGAAACATTTATAGTTGAAATTGTGAAAATACCCCTCTACTAAATGTCATATAACACATCAATATCAATATCATGTATTTAGGTGGGAAGAAGGGTGATTTGGTAATTTAAACTATAAATGATTCTAAAACTTTGACTAAATGTATTATTAGGAACCCAAAAAATGACAATCCCTTGTTTCTAAAACTTTCTGAAGTAGTATATTATTCTAGAACTTTTTGAATTGTTTTCTAAAAAGCCCTGTATTTTAATATGGAAACTGGGAACTTATGCTACAGGAGGTTCTAGGTTCTAGGTTCCGCAAGTACTTACGAGAAACCCTATTACACTATGTAACTGAATCCATTGTTACGAAATGGAGTTTAGTCTTCTGCTTAGTTTTCAAGGAATTGAGAAGAAATTAGAATCAATAAAATTTTTAGAAATGATAGCTGATGAATTGTATGAGACCGAATCGAATGTCCCAATAAAGAGTTTATTTGTCGGTGTAACCAATAACCATGCCCTCTTATAAAAGAATAGCCTTATCAGTTTGCTAAAATTCCAGTCTTCTGAGAATACTCATTCTGTACCATAAATGCAATCTTCTCTATATGCATCCTAAATCGGAGTTTTGGCTGCGAATTGATTTTTGTGGATGTTAAACAGGATTAAATATGCAGACATACCTGTGGGGAGTATTTCGTCATGTTAAAAATAAGAAACCTACTCACAATCTGCAAGGCTTGTGTTCTCCTCGTGTTCCTGCCCGCCTGGTAGTTCCTCCTGGGTTTACACCAGTTAAGTTTGCTGGGATCAAGAGACCTGAAACAAGCAATTGGGATGCTCCTCCAAGTTCCTCCAAACCTTGCGACACGAGAAATGGTGGCTCATCTGAGGTATTTGTCTGCCCCTGAATCAACTTTTCATTGCTTGTCCGCCTGAGCTGGCATGGCCTGTTTGACCTCATCTGGATTCTGAAAAAAATTAATGCACGATCTCTTTACCTAATTTTGCACTTATTGTATTTGTAGCTTAGTAATGATATCCATGTTAGTTAAAATCAATGTTTTAAAAACCGGACTGAACCTACCAGGTTCGACTGGAACCAGCAGGTCGGACGGCCCAATTTCCATTATAAACTATTAAACGCTTTTCAAGTAGCGAACTGGATGATCAGCTGGTTTTTGCATGAAACTGGTCCGTAGGGCTGTCAAGGAGCCGAGTTTGAGCTTGAGCTTGGCTGAGTTTTTGAGCCTAAAACTTCTGGGCTTTAGCTTGGCTCTATCGAGCTCGAGCCAGAATAAAGTTATTATAAACATTTTTTTTCAATTGTTATTCTTTATTATTTCTTTGTTGTTTTTTAGGCTACATATATATAAGTAGTTAACATTTCTAGTCTTAAAAAACTTTTATATCTTTTAATTAACACTTCGTTCTTTTATTTGTATTTATGAGTACACATATAAATTAAATATATCACTTTCTTATATCGAGCCAAGCTGAGTCAAGTTTCAGGTGCTTCAGCTCTGGCTTGGCTCTATTTTCCTCAAGCTTCAAGTGCCCTAGATTGGCAACTCTTGCGAGCCAAGCTGAGGACCCTAAAAGCTCTATTTTTTGACCCAAGCCGAGCTAACTCTTCAAGTTATCTCGGCTCTTGACAGTCCTATTCGGCCAGTTCATTTTACTTAACTTTTTTTCTTCATTTATGTTCCAAAAATAAAATGATTGAGAGAGGATTTGAACTCCCAACCATGCAATTTACCTAAGTACGTAGGCTTAGCCAACAAAGTCTTTAAGCAACTACTTGCTTAAAAGTTAACAGTAGAAGTGTAATAGAATGTTAGCCTTATTATTTTAATTTTTTTTTTTTTTTTTTGTTGAACCAGTAAAGTCCAACTTGGTTGGATTCAGCCCGACCAGACACGCCCCTTGCTGGTTTGGTGTTGGTGCTGTTTTTTTTAACTTTGTTTAAAATTCATTAAGATAATGGTCTGGGCTGGCATGATGAGACGATAAGCCCGACCTGCCATGGGCTTGGGTCTCTGCGATGCCTTTAGCTCCAAATGGACTTTCCTGTGCCTGATATTCATGCACAAGTAGCAAATGGTCCAAACCTGGGCCTGATTGTAAACATTTTTCCCATTCAGGCTGCATTTAAACATATGCCGACCTAATTGTTGCGGGTGAGCTCAAGTGTAGGTTTTGGGCATGATTGAAATCAGGTCTCTTTATGGTCCATCTAACCTTTGAGATCCAAGTCTTTTAAATTTTGTTGAACCCAGTATACCAGGTTCAACTGGTTGGTCTGAACACGATACTTGTCTCGTGTATTACTATGTACATGCTTGTTAGCTATTATATATGTCTTTACGTGACACGCTACATCAAATGCATATGTGGGTGGAGTTTTATCTGCAAATACTGCTACATCAAATGTCTGTGTATGCTTCAAATAAGAGTGCATTAAATTCCATTAACAGGTTCGTGATGGTGGCCCCATATCCCGTCTGTCGGTGGAGACAACTAAAAACACAACTACTTCTTTGGAAAAGTTGGAGTGGAACAACTCATCAAAGAGTCCTGTTCTTTTAAGTACCACTAAAGAAAATCAGTGCAGCACGGGAGTTGATGGTCTTGGAGATTCTCCAAAATTATATGGAGCCCAGAATTTCCAGAAAACTGACACTAAGCATGCTAAAGATGACGAAGAACACAGTGAGGTGGATCAGGAGAAACCTGGATTGTTGGGTAATGAAAGCTGTTCAGACGCCCTTCTTGAGACCCCAATGGGTTCTCACTTGGAATCGGTATGTAACATAGCTCTTCAATTTTTTCCTGAGAGGGATAGTGTTAAAGTGGATTTGATCACAGATTGGGTACTGGATACTGGATGTTGTACGAACACGGAAGCTCCATTGCTCACTCTTTCCAGGCCCCAGTATGTGAAAGATGGGAAAAATTGGATCCCCACAATGTCGAATGGACGACTTCAACAAGATGACGGTTGTGAGGTCAACCAACTGAAACTCACCCTCTGAATCTAAAACTAACAAGATGGAGAGTTATATTTCTTGGGTATATCTCCTCCATGCCCAGTTGTTTTTGTTAATATTTGCAATTTTTGGATTGAAATTCTGGGATGCAGACTGATGTAATTACGTCAGTTATTGAGAAACCACATGTAAATGGTTGAGCCGTAGGTTGTAAAAAATACAAGTCCCGGTCAGAATTATATATGATTTGTGTCTAGGTTTTCCTTTTTCTCCTGTCTATATAATTGAATCAGTTTTTTCCCTGTAAAAAAAAAAAAATCAGTTATTCCCTGTTGATTGATTTTTTTGACTATGCTGAGCGCCAAAGATGATACGTAGGCTGATCCCCACCCTTCATGTGGTATATTTGATCATCGATCTGCAGCTACAGCCCAAAAATCGCAATAATCGTATAGGTTTTTGTCTTCTTGGTATATTTCTTGGGTGGCTTCTTATGCAGCCCACAAACTTTTAGCCACAACCTTTGTGTAATTGGATTGATAGATTTTAAAATAGTCCATCTTAAACAAAAAAAGAAAAGTGATATAATTTGATAGTTTAAAATTTACATCTAAACGATGGCCTCCCTCTCACTTTGAACAACTTGGATTTGTGAAAATATGTGCCGACATTGGCCACCAATCAACTTTGTGGTGCACAGCCTATCCACCTAATACCAGCAGCCAACTCATCATTATAGAGCATACCTACCCTTTGACTTTCGTCGATGGGAATGGCCAAAACACATCGACACCGTTTAAACAAACAATCCTAGTCATCTGATGTACTTTGGATGCTTGGCAAATGACAATAACTAATTCAAATTATATATCTACATCTAAATGGAGTGCTGATGAATGATCAGACAGTGGATCCCCCGTATCATATTCATATCCAATACTCAGTGGAGAACATATGATTTGCAGACTATGATCTAAGGATTTATGGTGTTGAAGATTGGGGCAGAAAAACACTTTAATCCGTGGTTTACATAGTAGTCAATGCCTTTAAAATGAAAAACTAAGTCATTTATTTTAAAAGCCTTAGATCACTTTGACTGATACGACAGAGATGTGGAGATATTTTTTTCATATCAGTCTTGTATGCCATGGATCTTTTGATCAGTCTTTAAATCATACAATAGGGTTAAACAATGTGGCTGAATTTATGCTGGGCATGAATTTTAGGAGTGAGAGGCTCTCGAAAAAATCCTCACATTAAGTTTTCTAATTCTTTCAACATGAGCGGTGGAGATGTTATAAATGTTAGATTTATATGAGGATCTCTGATTTACTTTCTTACCTGTCAAATTCCTGTAATGAGGATCTCTGATTTATTTCTGATTTATTTTCTTGCCTGTCAAATTCCTGTAATGAGGATCTCTGATTTATTTTCTTACCTGTCAAATTCCATTAACAGTTTAATCAGTGCGACACAAGAATTGATGATACCGGAGATTCTCCAAAATTATTTGGAGCTCTGAATTGCAAAATAACTAACACGAAGCAAGAATTGGATCAGGAGAAACAAGGATCGTTGGCTAATGAATGCTGCTCAAACGCCCTTCTCCAGGCCCCGATGGGTTCTCGCTCGGAATCTCTAAGTAAAATACCTCCTCAATTTTTGTCCTTTGGAGACAAAATCTATTGAAGTGGATTTGAACACAGATCGGGTACTGGGTATTGTATGGTGTACTAATACGAAAGGTCCCTTGCTCACTCTTTCCAGGCCCCAATATGTGAAAGATGGGAATAAATGGATCCCTACAATATTGAAGGAACAACTTCAACAAGATGACGGTTGTGAGGTCGACGAACTGATGCTAACACTTTGAATCTAAACTAACAATATCTAGAGTTACAGGTTTCTTGTGTATATCTCCTCTATACTCAATTTATATGGAAATTGATGTAATTTTGGATATCATTTCTCAGATGCAAACTCGTGAGAATATATGACTATTTTTAATTACGTGGCTTATTGAGAAATTGCATGCAATTTCTCAATAAGCCAGATTATTAAATCAGTGTGCATCCGAGAATTGATATCCAAAATTACAAACATTCACATAAAACCTGGGCATAGAGGAAATGCACACAAGAAACCTTTAACTCTAGATTTTGTTAGATTAGATTAGGAGTCTTAGTTTCAGTTCGAACCGTCATCCTGTTGAAGTCGTCCATTTGATATTGTGGGGATACATTTATTCCCAGATTTCACATCTTAGGTATTGGAAAAAGAGGGTACCAAAGCTTCTACTACACCAGCCCGCAGCCAATGCTCGGTAGGTGATTGGACCCCTTTAATAGAATTTGTGTCCACCGAGAAAAAATTGAAAGGCTATTGTGCTAATCGATTCCAAGTGGGAACCCTTAATATTCTTCCTTAAATTTCTCTTGTTCCACTTCACCCCATTCATCTCCTTCTTTGGCTTGCATCTTGTTGGTTAAGCTTGAAATTTTGGAATCCAAATAATTTTGGAGAAATAGGGTTCCCAATGGGTTCTCACTCGAAATCTTTAAGTAACATACCTCCTCAAATTTTTTCCATTGGAGTCAAAATCTACTGCAGTGGATTTGACTACAGATCGGGTACTGAGAGCTGGTTGGTGTACTAATACGGAAGCTCCCTCAACAAGATGACGGTTATGAAGCCAACAAATTGATGCTAACACTTTGAATCTAAACTAACAGGATCTAGAGTTACAGGTTTCTTATGTATATCTCCTCTGTACTCAGTTTATAAGGGAATGGTTGTTATTTTGGATATCATTTCTTGGATGCTGGCTGGTCATAATATATGACTATTTTTAATTACATGGCTTATTGAGAAATTGCACATAATTTCTCAATAAGCTAGATTATTGAATCACTGTGCATCCAAGAATTGATATCGAAAATTGCAAATATTCACATAAAACCTAGGCATAGAGGAGCTATACACAAGAAACCTGTAACTCTAGATCTTGTTAGTTTAGATTCAAAGTGTTAGTTTCAGTTCCAACCGTTATCTTGTTGAAGTCGTCCATTCAATATTGTGGGGATATATTTAATCCCATCTTTCACTTCCTAGAGTACCAAAGCTTCCACTACACCAGCCTGTAACCAATGCTCGGTAGGTGATTGGACCCCTTCTATAGATTGCCTCCACCGAGAAAAAATTGAAAGACTATTGTACTAACCAATTCCAAATGGGAACCTTTAACGTTCTTTCTTTATGGTTCTGAAGAAAGGTGTTTCTCCTGTTCCACCATTCTTCGTCTTCTTTGGCTTGCTTCTTGTTGGTTAAGCATGAAATTTTAGAATCCAGATAATTTTGGAGAAATAGGACTCCCTATGGGTTCTCACTCGGAATCTTTAAGTAACATACCTCCTCAAATTTTTTTCATTAGAGACAAAATCTATTGAAGTGGATTTGATCACAGATCGGGTATTGGATACTGGATGGTGTACTAATATGGAAGCTTCTTTGCTCACTCTTTCCAGGCCCCAGTACGTGAAAAATGAGAATAAATGGATCCCTACGATATTGAAGGAACAATTTCAACAAGATGAGGATTGTGAGGCCAAAGAATTGATGTTAACACTTTGAATCTAAACTAACAAGATCTAGAGTTACAAGTTTCTTGTGTATATCTCCTCTATACCCGGTTTATATGGTAATAGATGTAATTTTGGATATTATTTCCCGGATGCAGACTGGTCAGAATATATGACTATTTTTAATTAGGAGGCTTATTGAGAAATTGCATGTAATTTCTCAATAAGCTAGATTATTAAATATATGTGCATCCGAGAAATGATATCGAAAATTGTAAATATTCACATAAAACCTGGGCATAGAGGAGATATACAATAGAAACCTGTAACTCTAGATCTTGTTATTTTAGATTCAAAGTGTTAGCTTCAGTTCCAACCGTCATCTTGTTAAAGTCGTCCATTTGATATTGTGGGGATACATTTATTCCCATCATTCACATCTAAGGTATTGTAAAAGGAGGGTCCCAAAGCTTTTACTACACCAGGCAGTAACCAATGCTTGGTAGGTGATTGGACCCCTTCAATATATTTTGTCTCCACAGAGAAAAAATGAAAAGGCTATTGTACTAACCAATTCCTAGTGGGAACCGTTAAGGTTCTTTCCTTAAGGTTCTGAAGAAAGGTGTTTCTCCTGTTCCTCTGCACCCTATTCTTCGCCTTCTTTTGCTTGCTTCTTGTTGGTTAAGTTTGAAATTTTGCAATCCAGATAATTTTGAAGAAATAGGACTCTCAATGGTTCTCACTCAGAATCTTGACATACCTTAATTTTTTTCCGTTGGAGAGAAAATCTATTGAAGTGGATTTGACCACATATCGGGTATTGGGTACTGGATGGTGTACTCCCTAGCTCACTCTTTCCAGGCCCCAATATGTGAAAAGATGGTAATAAATGGATCCCTACGATATTAAAGGAACAACTTCAACAAAATGACGATTGTGAGGCCAACGAACTGATGCTAACACTTTGAATCTAACTAGCAAGGTCTAGAGTTACCGGTTTCTTGTCTATATCTCATCTATACTCAGTTTGTATGGCGGTAGATGTAATTTTTGATATCATTTCTCGGATGCAGACTGGTAAAAAGATATGACTATTAATTACGTGGCATAATGAAAAATTGCATGTAATTTCTCAATAAGCCAGATTATTAAATAGTGTACATTTGAGAATTGATATAGAAAATTGCAAATATTCACATAAAACCTGGTAATAGAGGAGATATGCACAAGAAACTTATAACTCTAGATCTTGTTAGTTTAGATTCAAAGTGTTAGTTTCAGTTCCAATCGTCATCTTGTAGAAGTCGTCCATTCAATATTGTGGGGATACATTTATTCTTTCACATCCTAGGAATTGGAAAAAGGGGTACCAATGCTTCTACTACACCAGTCAATAACCAATGCTTCTACTACACCAGTCAGTAACCAATGCTTGGTAGTTGATTGAACCTTCAATAGATTTTGTCTCCACCATGAAAAAATTGAAAGGCTATTGTACTAACCAATTTTAAGTGGGAACACATAAGGTTCTGAAGAAAGGTGTTTCTCCCGTTCCACTTCATCCCATTCTTCGCCTTCTTTGGCTTGCTTTTTGTTGGTTAACCTTGAAATTTTGAATTCCAGATAATTTTGGAGAAATAGGACTCCTATTGGGTTCTCACACGGAATTTTTAAGTCACGTACCTCCTCAATTTTTTTTCATTGGAGACAAAATCTATTGAAGTGAATTTGACCACAGATCGGGTACTAATATGGAAGCTCCATTTCTCACTCTTTTCGGGCCCTAGTATGTGAAAGATGATAATAAATGGATCCCTACGATATGGGTTTTTTGCAAATACCCCTGAGTTATGTTGATATTACAAATAACCCCCTGAGTTAGCATTTTGGTGTTTATAAAACACCCTCTTTAACGGATGCTACTTTAAATGATTAACCAATCATTAAAGAATAGCCTAAATACCATATTTATCATTTTTTAAATTAAATTACTAAATTGCCACCCTCTACACATGATAAGAGTAATTTTAAATCCACCCTTCCACTTACAAAAAAGAATAGTTTTAAATCCACTCACCAAATTTTTGAGTTCACTCACGCTGAAAAACATTGACTGCATTGAATCGGACGATGGAGATCATTTATCATCCCAACCTTTCACACGATGGATCTTGAGATCACGGTGGCACTATTAGATGGCTGACTGCATTGAATCGGACGACAGAGATCATTTATCGTCCCAACCTTTCACATGATGCATCTTGAGATCATGGTGGCACCATCAGACACGTGACTGCATTGAATTGGACGATGGAGGCCGTTTATCGTCCTAGCCATTCACATGATGGATCTTGAGATCATGGTGGCACCATCAGACGGTTGATTGCACTGAATCGGATGATGGAGATTGTTTATCGTCCTAACCTTTCACACGATGGATCTTGAAATCATGGTGGCACCATCAAATGGCTACTTTTTTATTTCATGTGGTACACACCCAAAAAAATGACTTTAAAATTAATCTTAACCGTATACGTGATGTTAAGGTCACTTTTCTGAGATGTGTGCCACGAAATAAAACACTGATCATCTAATGATATGCCTAAACGATCTCCAACGTCTTATTCAATGCAATCAATGTGTTTTAGCGTGGGTGAACTCAAAGATTCGGTGGATGGAAGCAGACGCGGTTAGGCAATCCAATTCCTTAAAATGGGTGTTGAATCATATAGGAAATTGGAGGAACGAGTATTTTGAGTGGAACACGTAGATTGAAGGTTTTTTTTTTCAAGAATAATTGCATCGTTTGTCATAATCCATTGGTTGAGTATTCGTCCAAACGTTGGCATGCTTTAATGGGGGAATCACCTATCTGATAAGTCTTGAAGTTTCAGCCAATATCGTTCGTATTCATGAAGATCTCTCAATCTAGAAAAACGGCTCCGATGAGGGAACTCGAGTTTCGCTCTAGTTTATGGCTTCAAGCAATAATTACAATATCGTCTCTTGATTTCTAAGGGATTTGGGGATGAAATAAAACTTGAATAAATAGTTCAAAAGGAAAAGTCAAAGATATCAAGGAATAAAGAGTTTGAGATTTTTGATCTTTTATCAATGAAATTAAAAAAGATATTACCTGACAATAATCTAGAAAGACAAAAATAAAAGGGATAGATTTTCAAGGCTTCACACCAAGAATTTTTCGAAGCTTCACACCATAGTTGTACGTTGGCTTCGTACCAAGTCGCACGAGAAACGATTGCTCACTTCTCAAGGTTTGAAGGATTCACTTCCTCGGTTGAAAACTCTTCTCAAGCTTTTTAGGGTTTGCACAAAAGCAACTCTCTTTTCATTCAATAATCAATCAGTTAATTACAATGCTTATTTAGAGACCTTATATAAGAGGCCTCCCTAAAGAAAATAAAACCCTAAAACAAATATTAAAAAAGATAAGTATGCCCTTAAAAACCTAAATTTCATCAAAATTCGCATTGTAGCTCGATTAATCGAGGTATTGTAGCAATGTAGCTCGATCAATCAAGTTATTGTAGCACTGTAACTCGATCAATCGAGTTACTGTAGCAACATTCAGTTTCTCCAAATTTGAACTGATCAATCAATTTCTTTTCGGTTCTTCCGTTTCGGCTTCCTTTTAATTTGTTCTGACACTTATGATTCTTTTGCGGTTCATGTCCGATGCTCTTGATCGTGATGTCCCCATCAATTGTACTAACTGATTCCAATTGGGAACCCTTATTCTGTACTTAAGGTTATGGCGGAAGGTGTTTCTCCTCTTCCACATCATCCCATTCTTCGTCATCTTTGGCTTGCTTCTTGTTGGTTAAGTTTGATATTTTGGAATCCACATAATTTTGGAGAAATAGGATCCCAAAGCCGCGAGAAGGGAAATAAGAGATTTCCAAGTTACAGAGAGCTTAGTCAAAAATGAGTGGAGAAATAGGGCTCACAAAGCTGACCTATTGATTTTGGGTTGGGTGGATGGGTGAGGGAGGGGGGGTGTTCTTGTTCTCTTTTGGGTTGGTGTTATGTTCCTTTGCTTGGAAGTTGGGTTGTTAGTTTTTAAGCTAGGTGCATTTGTTTTGTTTTTGTGTTGTGATGCTGCAGATGGGGGTGATGGCGTTGTTGAAGCTCCCTCTTCACCAGCCTCCTTTTGGGGATGTTTAAGAGCTGTATTCTATTTTGTTTTTTAAGGGAAGGGTGAGGCCCCTATAACCTCAATAGTTAACTATTAAAAGAAGAAAAAAGCCGACCCGAAATAAATGGGATAAGACTGTCATAATATTGATGATTTATCTCATATAATTTTTGTGATTAAAATCTGGCTTCTTGCTATGCCCAATTCTCATTTTTGGTGCTCCATTTCTCTTCGCAACTGAGTAGCCCGTCGCCGGTCTTCCTCGGCGCTATGTTAATCGTCTACACCATCAAGGATCTCGTGCTTGATAATCTTACGATGTCCATTGTCCCCCTAAATGAGATAAAAGTCCTCTACACTTATCTGAGTGAGGAGCAATTTCATGCTTCTTTTCCAATGCCGTAGTATCGAGCAATGGAGATGGCTACCCCTCACCAATTCCAGTATTGAATAATCCTCCATCTCTGTTGCCTGCCTTCAGTTGAAAGATAGTTCCTCTTCCCGAGCTAGGAGCGCATCACCGGGGCAAGGACATAGGATCATTGCCATCGCCCTATTCTTGTGTCTGGTCTTTTTTTTTTGTATGGAAGGCTTATCCGGGGGACTGTTGGGGCATCAAATTCCTCTTCTTTCTGTTATTGCTCACATCGAGAGCATCTCCTTCTTGTTTAGGGTCATTAGATGAAAAATCTTCCTTTGACTCCGAGGAATTGGTCATTAAACATGATGACCATATGATGCCTGTGACTCCTAGCATTCTAATTGTAAAAGCAAAAAGTGCAAGGAGAAAGGGACCCATACAAACCAACTGTACCCATAATCGATACAGAGCATATATTTACTGAGTTGATTAATTCTTAATTTGAAACCTACAACTCCAAAGGTTAGGATCGATGTTGCAAACATTAGATTTCTCAGGGCAAGTTTGGACAAAAAATCTAATTGGTGCAACCCTTACGTAGAAAAATCGAAAGTACGAAATCATATACTATTCATGGTGAACAATTTGGCCCAAATCATAATCACAGTCGTTTCAAGTAGGACCTGAAAGGACCTCGATCATGATATAAGGGAAATTGTATAAGAATCAAGATAACTAACATAAGATAGCCCTACCATTTTATCATTTTAACTTAAAGCCAGCACCATTAATCTAATTTAATTAAAATTTTTTGTCCAAACTTGGATTGAGTCATGTATGGCCATAGAAAACACTAGAGAGATAGAGCTATCATTATACTCTCGTAAGGATAGGAATCATTGACTAATTACTCATGTGGCTAGTAATCCGATGGTGGAACATTTTTACAACCCAACCTTATTGAAGGGTATGGGTATTTGCAACTAAAGATTCAGTCTCCACAATTGATGGTTCTATTGCTATCACTGTTGACCGTACAGACCCTTTTCAATTTTGATTGTAACCTGTTGTAATCTCACCTCTGACCAAAACAGTGTTTAAGTTGCCACTGGAGCAAGGGACACATACATAGATCATGTTTAAAATAAATAACTAAATAAATGGATCAAGGGACGCTGTTGACTGTACAGGCCCATTTCAATTTTGATTGCAACAGGTTGTAACTCCACACGTCGCCAAATCCGTGTTTAGGTTGCCACTTGGAGCAAGGGAGAGGTGCATAGTTGATGTTCAAAATAAATAAAGGAAGGAAACTATTACTTGCACTCACAGAGTTGTCTTGAGCTCACAATTTAAAAATAAAAGGACCGACTCTCCAAACTATCATTTAAACACCTAAATAGTGTATAAATCACCATATATCATCAATGATTTAAGACGTGGGCAATCCACACTGTCAAAGTGATAATTGATTAAGGCGAGGGCCCAAAACTTACATATTTTGAGAGTTTTAAACCATCCAATTTGTACTCTACTATTAACCGTTGTGCTCAGTTTTACTGGCTGATATTAAAGTTCACCACACTTATGGGCACGATTCTTTGGATAAATTTTCTAATAATGGGTTGTCACCTAGGCAATTTATATTGATCATAAATGTGCACCACATATCATAATAGTAAACTACATGTCAACGGTGTAAGATCAAAATTTCTTGGCATGAAATACAATCTCTATGGTTGATAGTGTTTAATCATATGATAGAGATGGTGTTTCTTGCCAATCTTTTGCACAAAACTCTTTAGATCATGGCCTTCAAATCAGAGATCTAAGATGGTATTTCCACATGGCACAGGTCCCCACAATACCAAGTTTTTCTATTGAATTGTGTACAGGGCCCGCAGGGGCCAATTTCATCCAATTTTCGGCATCAGAAAAGGAACAGTGAAAACAAACCTATTTGAATCGTCCATTTTCCGCTGAAAATCACAGTGGAGATCTATTTTCGAATTGTTTTTGTGCCCGGAGCAACTAATTGAAACTACAAAATTTCCATCTCACATGCACGAAAGTGAGTTCTTCCCAACAATTATCTATTTATATAGAGATACAAAGCAGTTAAACACCCAAACAATTTGTTGATTAATCAAAATTCATTACGGCAGACCAAACTGCCCAATTACAACCTCGTTTTTGCCCTGTTTTTCAGTTCCATGAAAAAATAAAAATAAAAAAAATCACCCAATACCTTAACCAGTACTTCTTGGACATATGCTAGACTAAAGATGCCCCCACCCAACAAACAATGAACATGAAAGAATAACCCAATTTTTGAAGGTGATATGTATGCCTGATGCCTACTGTTTTATAAGTTTCCATCGAGTAATGAATTAGCTATCTCGATTTCAACATAGCATGGCCCGTGTCCCCCAAATGCATAAACAGTTTATTCCTGCCAGGATGAAACAACTTTTTGTAACCCATAGGAGAGGGGAAGTGAGCTCATAATCCAGAAAAAAAGTGTTTCACTAGAAAAAAAAGGAAGGGACCATTGTCCACGTACCTCGAATCAAAGTCCTCCCCACACGTACCGCATGACTGAGCCGATGCCTTTGATGTTGCCTGAGTAGAAGAGAGAGCGGTATCAGATTAATGGCAAGCAAATCAGATTGGTGAGATATTGTTGGAAAGCATCATAAAGCCATCAGATTGTCAAAATTTTAATGACAAAGATGATTGTTCAATGCAGTAGATTTCGTTTCGTGTGGTAATGATTAATGAACCTGTTAGTGGTAGCACCACTTGATAACAACAGCCGCACAATGTACAGGGACCAGCTGTCTAGTGCCCTCTCCCTCTCCCTTGTAAGAAATAACCAAACCGTCTTTTCATGAAATAACTGAACAAAGATTTATAAGGGGCCAGGAACCCTGGACCCCTTCCCTAGAGACGAATCTCCCTATGTCCATGTGGCATCCAAACATGTGTTTAGGTGCCATATGACATAGGGATGATTAACCAAACAATATTAAAAATAACACAAAATAAAATTGACCAGAGAGTGATCGATAATGGTCTCCTTTTAAATGAACAGTGATACCATTTTTCACTATTCATATTAATCACCGTTGATCACAGTAATATATATTTTTTCTTTTTCTAAAACCCTGAAGAAAGGTTGAATGCCAGCGAGAAAGGGTGTCCCATGGGGTGGATAGTGAAGTTATGCATAGCACCCAAATGGCACCCTTCCCTAGAGTTCAACCCGGGGTCTAGACTCTCCTTTTCTCTTTATAAAATAAGTAATAACTCTGCTCCAACAAACTAACAAAGTTCAACCACCAACAAACATCTTTATATTGTAGCATCTTTAGATCCCTTACAGAATCTGATATATGTATGATAATCATATTTACTTGTGGAATAATCTAGCCATCATCATATCCGCCATTCTCAATTGCTAATTGTTAGCAGACAAAATGAGATTACAATCTTGGATAATCCCAAACTCTAGGCCAAATTTTTTAATATGGAGATTAGCTCATATGAATCAGTTCATATTTTTATCTAGCAATATTAACCATAGTGTCAACAGCAATGTTGTTAAATTGCATCTGCGATTGCGCGATGGCCATAGTGACAAATTTCGCCGAAATTTCGCAAAAATAGCCGAATTGGGGGTCAACTGAAATTTTCGAAACTTTTCGGTAATTTCGACGAAATTTTGGTAAATTTCGAAACTTTTTTTTTAAAAAAATATTCCGAATAAATTGATAATTTAATCGGTGAGCCAGCACCCAGCTGTGTGGGATGCTTAACTGGAAATGAAAGCTCTTATATAGGTGGGTAGAGTGTGGTCGTTTTTACTCCTAAACGATGTGGGACTAAAATAGTTTGTAAACAACAGCAACTCCCTTTTCCTTACTCCTTAGTTGCTTTCTCATCCCAACTTCTTCAGCTGGTAATCATTGACTGCCTTGAATCTGATGGTGGCGGTCGTTTTTCGTCCCCATCTTCTTCACAATGGATCTATGGATCGTGGGGATACCATCAGACGGTTGATTTTTTACTATACACGACACACATCTCAAAAGTGACCCTAAAATCATATGACCCCCATCACGCTCAAGCATGATTTTAGTGTCACTTTTTGAGATGTATACCACGTGTAATAAAGAAGCGACCATCTGATGGTATGCTCATGATCCGTATATCCACTGTGTAAAAGATGGGGGCGAAAAATGACCTCCACCATCTGATCAAAGGCAGTCAATGCATGCCTAGTGGAGGAGATGGGGTGAAAAAGCAGCCTTTGGGTGAGTATAACTGTACCCTTTGTCAATTTGTCTTCTATAGTTCAATGCTTGAGCTCCGTGTCAGTGCTTGGCCACTTGGATCAATTGCTAATTTTTTTAAAAAAATATCAAATATATATTTTATATATTTTTAATTCCCGAAACTTTCCCAAATTTTTTCCGAAATGTATCGAAATTAATCCGAAAACGAAATTTGTCACTATGGCGATGGCATAATTTTTTTATTTTTTATTCCAAAAAAACCCAAAAAAATCTCCAAAAATCCCCCAAAATTCTCAAAAGTGCATGATATATGTTTTGTGTTAATTTAAAGAAGTGGATGGAGATTGGAGAGCTTAACAAGTAACAACCACACTAAAAAAAGGAAAAAAAGGAAAGAAATGAGGTGTAAAAAGGAGGAAAAACAATCAAACAAAATTTAATAGGAATTATAAATTAATTTCTAACTCTTGAATTCTTGAATCTTTGATTCTTGAAGTGATTTCTTCCCTCTTTGCTTAAAAAATGATGGTTGAAGCTCCTTGCTTAGTTAACTATAAAATAGAGCAAAATGAATTATCAACAAAGCTTTGGGAAAGAGAGAAAGAGAGGAAGAGAGCACTACAAACTATAAAAAAAAAAAAGACCAAAGAGACACAAATCATACCTTGTATGGATGTGGTATGGATTAAAAAGAGGAGCCTCCTATTTATAAGCTTTAGGGAGGCATAAAATAATAATAATTTAAAATAAGCTCCAACATTCATATTTATGACCATTGGAGGGGTATGCGATCGCATACCTCTCAAATCGCATATGCCATCATGGCATATGTGATTTGTACATTTAGGATCACATATGCGATCGCTTTTGACAATTATGGTCAACAGAGGCTGAGTATTTCACTATCTCTATTAGTGACGGCTACCTAGTGGTTTGGCTCTTGGTTGTTGTGAACTTGTGATTATCCTTTCTGTTTATTTATTTATTTTTATTTTTATTGCTAAGTTACTTGCTTATCTTTTGATGATGATGTACTTTTCTTAAAATTTCTAATGGAGTTACATCACTATCAATTTTTTTATTTTAAAAGATGTCCATTCTAACGTGAAACAACAAACAAGTAGAATCGAAGTGCATATTTTTCAGCCATGCCTCCTTGAGATTATTCCAACTCAAAGCACGTAGATGGCCATTGGTGGCAAATAAACCCCACAGAAAATCTAGCAACAATGTGACACAGTCAAAAAAGAAAGAAAGATCAAAGCACAATCTGCCCAAGAAACAAGAAAAATATAGAGAAGTCAAACGTCATACAAGAGAGAAAGAAGATGAATCAAACTCCAACCACAATAACGCCAAGCTTTCATTCAACAAGAAATTTGAATACACCCATACTATCTTCCAACTTATGTTGTCAACTCTCTTAAGCCATGCTAAGTGATTTGACTGCATTTCGTTTAAGCGATTCACTTAATCGTTTAAGCCATGACATACTTTTTTTTTTCAAAAATAAAATATAATAATAATAATAACAATAATAAATTAACAATAAATATTCAAGTTTCTAGAAGGGAAAAATAAAAATTCTTGTATTTAAAAAAGTTTTACATACTAATATTCAAAATTATAACTTTATTTTGATACTGAGTACCATCAATATACTCTACACATTCATTTTTAGCCCATTGTGGTACATCTCCTCCATCATCATCACTAGCATTGTCGTCGTCATCGGAATCTTCTCCTTCTTCTACATACTCTTCTTCTTCCTCTGTTTTGTCTTCATCCGATCTCACTAGTATAGAATCTAGATCATCTGACTGACCATATTTCCAACCCGGATAGTTCTATTTAGGTCTTAGAGGATCCGGGGTTGAAGATGTAGACATAATTAATTGGAGAATGATGATAGAAAGTAGGAACTAGGAAAAGAAAATTAGAGATTTAAATTTTTTGAAACAAAAATAATAAAACTCAAACCTCTCAAAAGGCTTGTTTGCTTGATCCGGGTCACTTGATTGATAGAAGACTAGAACTACAAGCTTGCTTCACTCTTCAATCTTGATCCTTGATCTTTCCCTTTGAGGCTTTGTAACACACTAAATATTACTAGGTTTACAACAATTTAATTCACTAAAAAAAAGGATTATAAAGCATAAAAAAAAAAAAATTAGATTGGAAAGATGGGAGGAGATTGGGAGTAAAGAATGGAGAATCAAGAGGAAGTTTCAGCCAAAATAGTTATGTGAAGAGTAAAGGACCAAACCCACCATTTTATAGAGGCAATGAAACCTCAAAAAGCAAAAAGAAATATTTAAGTGCTTGGAGTATTATGCGATCGCATAATGGTCAAATTACATAACCATCCTAGCTTATGCAATTTGGTGGCTTAAAATCGCTTAAGCGATCGCTTATGACAATAATGCTTCCAACATCCCCCATAGATTGTTAAATAAGATCAAAGCTTCACCAAAATCCCACGAACACAATAAGAAACTCAATGAAGTCCTTCGACCAACTTGATTGGTGCTGACCTATAACCCCGCAATGATGTTTGATCCTGGTGCCACCCACAATTATTTTATCACATAATAAAGGTATATGAAAATGAAAATCTAGAAAATATTTTTTAGTGAGTTTGTTGCATTAGATATACATGATTGGAATCATGAATGGATAACTAAATTTAAGGCGACTCAAAGCACTTAGACCACTCTCCCATAATGAGAGACATCAAACAAAAAGATGATTTAGCACATTGGTAGATGATTTTGATTGTAGAATGTTCATATTAGCCACTTAGATAGATGGCAGCATAGATGAATAATGCTTCCGCAAACAGGCTTCCCTTCAGAAAGATGGAATTTGATATTCAGGATAACAGAAGAAAGTCAAATTGCATTATACTTCACATATAGCAATTTCTCCATGAATTTCTTGGCATGCTAGGTAGCAATCAACTACATCATATATATAAACTTATTGAAAAACAAAAACAAAACAACAACAACAACAACATATATGCAGTGTAGTCTGCAGAAGTTTCTAGAGAAGACAGATGTTCATCGCTTCTTATGGAAAACGGATACTTGTAAATGAGGAAAACCCGTCTTTTCTCACGGCAATAAAGGGATGACAAATAAATGGCAAATTTTCTTCCTGTTTCTTATCAAGCATTTGAGTGATTGAGCCATACCCATTCATATTTCAAGTCATCCAAACAGATCTATACTACAATTTTAACTTGGAATAATGGGCTGTAACATTTAAAACCAATGTAGTGTTTAAATAATCTTTACACCATCACAGAAAGGGTTTGATCTTTTTTTGATTGACAAGAAACAAGCTTACAATAAAAAAGAAAGAGTACAACAAAACAAAGCCGACAGTGAGGAGCTAACGGCAAAAACGCACTGAAAGGAAAAAAGAAACCCAAACGACACGACACAGATGAAAATGAACCAACACAAAAGACAGTACAACCTAGAATGACAAAGAACCAAACCCAGAAGAAAGAAAAATTTAGCGCCCAAGCCAAGGCCCATAGAAACAATCACATCAAGTCCCCGCCAAACCCCCCTCCCTCTTTCCAATATAACCTCCCTATATAGGAAGCCTAACTCAAAACCCAGTGTCTAGCCTTGCTCATGACAAACACAGCTGATTACCTTCTCCTATGAAACACTCTATTATTCCTCTCTCTCCAAATGACCCAAACAGTTACTAAGACGGAGATCCTCCAAACCTGAGAACCCACCATCGCCGAGAACGGTTTTGATGTTAGACCATGAAAGTATGCTTTCATTTTATGTAACTGTAAGTACCTCTATTTTTATTATTCATAATAACCAAGTTCCTATATTATACTCACAACCATAGTGGCAAATTTCGTCGAAATTTAGCGAAATTCACCGAAAAGGGAGTCAAACGAAAATTTCGGGAAAATTTCGGTATTTTTTTTTATGTTTAGAAATTTATTTTTTAAAATTTAAATATGTTAGTAATTTAGTATATATTGCAGTAATTTAAAAAAAAAACATTAAATACATTTTTGATATATTTTTAATTCCCGAAACTTTCCCGAATTTTTTCCGAAAGGTATCGAAATTAATCCGAAATGTACCGAAAGGAACCCCCACCGAAAAATGACTGAAAACAAAATTTGTTACTATGCTCACACCTAAACAAAGCCCTTCTCTTTGAAACATTATACCACTTTTCCCCACCTATGTCCAACACCCTAGCAAGACCTCATAACCTTTCAAACCCAACCCATGAGAAAACCCATACACTCGCCAAATCTATTGATTTTCTTTTGTTCAATTTATTTCGTGATCAATACACAGAATAGCAATCAGTTCGAGGCATCCAATCCTCACACATCGCTGACGTGGCTCCTTGCATGTTCATCACATCACCAGCCCACACTTAATAGTTGCATCCCCCAATTTGTTGATCGGGCAGCTAGAATTGTGGCACAATAATCAGCCATGGCATCACTCAAATTTTCGCACAGGGCTTAGCAGCCCATCAATCCATCTTGCCGTCATCCCTTGAGCAGCCACAATTTCTCTGGCCAGGGACACCCCTTAACAATCTTGTTAAAGCATCATATCCCCATTCATTGACTTGTTTATTTGCTAAAATTATTGGATGCATCTCATTCTGATTGTCCAAATTAGAAACCATTTATGCAAGCCATAATTAGCCATTAATTTAACACAATTATACTGATCAGGTCAGCTATACATTTTCGTAAATTTTAGAAATTGACATTTCTGATCTGTTATATACAAAGCACATTTTATTTTAATCCCCTGCTTTAATAACAATTTTCTGAAGTGTCACTTAATTTTGCTAGTTTATTTACATTAACTTATTTTGACAATTTTCTTTATAACCTCAGGTTATCTGGAAGAGAATGCTCCAGCAGTTTCTTAAATTGGTACATTTTCAGACTCACATTACATTATAAACTTTTTTAGATATTTACATATAAATCAAGCTCCATATATTTCCTGCATCATACATTCTCTTATTAAGTTCTGGACACATACTTTCCACTTATTTAAAATTTTCTGTTAACATACCTACAGTAGCATCACCTGGTACACATCTGTGATTACTCTAAATGATCCATTTAAACACCAAAGTGGTCTTCCATCATCAGAACATGTTTCAACCAAAGAATCATGCCTATAAGCCAATGTGAAACATCAAATCGGTGAATTTTAATATTGACTATTAAAATTATGAACAATGGTTGATATTAGAGTGCACAAATTGGATGGCTCACACCTCCCAAAAGGTGTATTTTGGGGACCACTTTTGTTCAATTTATAAGCTTTGACGACTTGGATTGCTCACATCTTACACTTTCACTGGTGTTTAATCATTTAAACACCAAAATTTATGTTATTCTCACTAGACGAAGAAAAATGAAAGCTACAGTAAAAGTAAACTAAAGAGGATATCTTACCTTCTTCTTCTTTCCTTTGGACAAATTTTTTGAACAGATGTTTGTATCCGGCTTATCTGCTCCTTTCCTATCAACGGATTGGTTTGCAGAGTTTTTAATTTTTTCAAACAACTGCTCTGTAACACTGTTCGCGTCAGTCCCCTCAAACAAACCAGTTGAAGGCTCCTGCAAATGGGAAGCATCACCTGTAGTATCTCCCTCAATTTGAACATTGCTGCCATTAGAACTAGAAGCCATTTCTTCGTGAGGTTCAGCTTTCTTTGCTCTCGCAGCTTCTGCCTTAGATTTGGCACCATCCTCTTTCTTCTTAGATCGATTCCTACGAGTTTTTTTTTGCTTATTATATCCCATAACATTCGTTTCATCACTATCAGTTTCATGAAATTTGCTAAATGAAGATGAATCAGGTTGATGCCCAACTGCCTTCTTGTTGCTTTTGTGCCCCGGCACCATCTCCTCAAGAACACTTGTTTCCTCGTCAATTCCCAGTGAATTACTACCTTCTTCCTGTCCATTAACATCAGAATCCTCAATTCCCTTGTTGTCACCAACAGAGGTATTCAATTCGCTCTGTGGTTCTCTAAAATCAAAACCATTTTCAAATTCTTTGCGCAACTCCTCCACACCAGCAGCAGTATGGCCATGATCAATGTCATCACCCAAAACCTCCTCCTCCTCCTCCTCTTCTTCCTCCGCATCAAACGAAACCCCCAACTCCGCAACTTTTTCTCGGTGCTTCTTCGACTGCTCATGATTCTTCCACTGCTTATCTGATTTAAACTTCTTACTACAAGCAACACAGTAAATCTCCTTAGCAGGTTTCTCCTTACCATCAACAAATTCATCAAATCCATCCCCAATATCGCCATCCTCATCATCACCTTCAACTCTAGCCCACTCAGGTTCTTCATACAACCTCGCCCTCTCCAATTTCGCTCTCTCCAGCTCTTTCTTTTGAGTTCTCTCCTCCTCCCTCCTCTTCTCCTCCTCCAAATTCCTCTTCAATTGCATCTCAACAACCCGTTTATCTCTCTTCTTCACAAACTCAGCCAATCCTCGAACGGTATCATTATACTCCCGTTTTGCCTTCTTCCTCAATTTCTTATTCTCCTCTTCCATAACCCGCCGCGACTTTCGATTCTGCCCCGCAGCGGCATCGTACTGATCGGCCCAAAAAAAATCCATCACAGTCGAAAACCCAATCCAATAGCTATAAAAAGCCGTGACCTGCGAGTACGGGCTCTCTAAATTCCCAATCAACGGCGCGTCCCTAATCAAATCCATCCCTAACCCTAACTTCTTCACAAACAAAACCTCCTGCCGAAAAATCTTACCAAACGCATCACCATAAACTTTGAAAAAGCCCTTGCCGGTGTCTCCGAACCCCCAAAAAGTCGAATTCGAGAAGAGAGAAAAGAGATCCAGCGAAAACGACGAATACGATGATCCACGAACACCAGAAGATACATCAGAAGCGGTAGAGAAAAGGATTTGGGATCGATGGGAGTCGTACCAAGCGCGTTCGCGAGGGTCAGAGAGGACTTCGTAGGCGTGGAGGAGCTCTTGGAAGGCTGACGTGGCTTCTTCTTCGGGGACTCCGGTTTGGATTAGCTTGTCTGGGTGGAGTTGAAGAGCCATTTTTCTGTACGAAGATCGGATTTCTTCTTGGGAGCAATCCATTTTCAACCCTAGAATTTCGTATAGGCATCTTTTCTCAGAAGACATGGTTCTAGGGTGTCGTCTTCGACCCCTCTTCTTGGGGGCCGTGGAATAGTAGATATAGCGCTCGCGCTCTCTCTCTCTCTCTCTCTCTCTCTCTCTCTCTCTCTATATATATATATATATTCGGTCGGGGGGTACAAATAAGACTTATAGAGAATTCGAAACTGATCGAACCAAATCGAATCAGGTTGGTTTGATTTGACCTATTTTGTTTGTGATTTTGGTCCAAAATTGACCAAACTGAACCGAATACACCCCTAATTGTGAGGGAGATTCCATGAGAGAGAAAAAATAGGAGAAAGAAAGAGAGATTTATGGAAAAAGACAAAACTTAAGAGAGAAAAATTAAAAGAGGAACTAGAGTGAGATTAGGAGAGAGAAATAGACATCTAAAATAGGAAAAAGAAAGGGGAGCATCATCTTTAGTGTACACAATACACACTAAATAAAAAATTAAAAAGAGAATGGAAAAAAGAGAAAAAATAATGAGATAGATTAGGAGAACATTAAAAGAGAGCTAGGAGGGAGAGAGAGAGACAAAGAGGAGAGTGAGAGATATAAGAGAGACTTAGACCCACATGCCACAATATTGTCCGATTCTAGGCTTCGGTCTTTGCCCCGATTTTGTTTCTGGCATGGGCTTAAGTCCCCACCCAAAATGTGTCATGACACGTAGTATCCGCAATCACGTATAATGAAGGGTCAAGACTTTTCCCTATCTTATGTGAGACTACTACAATTCTCCTACCTTATAGAAGAGTTGTCATCGGCTTTGATATCATTATGTGATGACCCAGACCTATATGCTACAATATTGTCCGATTTTGGGCTTAAGTCCCCGCCCTGATTTTGTTTATGGTATGAGCCTAAGTCCCCACCGAAAATATATCATGACATGTAGTATCTGTAATCACATATAACCCAGAGTCATAACTTTTCTCAATCTGATATGGGACTATTACACCCCGTTTAAGTAATAGTACTTACCGAATTAGTAAATGGGTTGGGTTTAATGCAGTGAGCCTAAGCCTAGCTCAAAGTTCCCCTAGATAAACTTAAGCCAAGTTTTGGATTTGAACCCAACTTTTAGGTTTGGGTCTAGTTCAGACCAAGTTTGGAAATTTTTTACGCCATATTCCAAGTTCGAGTTAGGCGAGCTCGTTTGCAAACCCTACAGTGAGGACCTGATGGGCTGCGCTGCCCAAACCGGAACCCAACTTGTTTGTATAATTGGGGCCAATTTGACCCAATCAAAAAATGGGCTTACAAACTTGGCCCAAACCAGGCCCATTCCGAGCTAGACGGAGTTGCAACTAACAAGGCCCATTAACAACCCTACATGCTACAAATATACACGTGACCTAGGGTTGCAAATGGGTACGATCAGTTCGATGGGTTTTCTTGTCACGCCCTAACCCTTGGCCTCGTACATTTGGGATAACTCTTGCCCCCTGCACATTGTGATCCACAAATCGGGTCGGCGCGGCATACACCCATTCAATTTAGATTAAATCATTCATTTTTTTTTGAAAAAGTTACAATAATTACATAAGCGTTTTGTGAAAGATTTTCCATTTTTGTTAAACCTAGTCGAGCTATTTCGATTTTCAAAATTCAAAACGGAAAAATCTTACTTATCGTGGAATTATAAGTAAGACATATGAAATGTAGTCCAAAGTTCAACCTTTAAACACAAATATTTACATTAAGTCAAATTACAAATTTTCATTAGTGATTTCAAAAGCACTCGACTTAACAAAACAACTCAAGGAAAAGATCCAATAAACATGCGAACTGGTCACATGTGTGTAGGTACTGGTAACTCTATAAACAAAACAAGCTCAAACTATCAGTTCAGTGATTGCTCCTGGATCTATCCTCGTCCTGCTCCCTAGCTCTGATTGGGTGGTTGCTGGCTTGCCTTTGAAATTTTTAGGCCATGAAAATACCGTAAGTGGTAAAGCTTAATAAAATCTTAGTTATTTTAAACGACGATTTTCAGTACAGTTTAATGTAGCTAAGCTTATACTTCATATGCATTAGAGGGTTTCACATTGTGATTTGGATCAAAGTGAGGGATACAACATGTCGTGATATCAACAGAATAATAAAAATAATTTAGAATCAATCTTAAGCAGGAAAAATTCGAAGTATAATATACAAAGCACAATATACAAATAATATATGTATGGAAAATATTTAATTGCAACTACCATTACTATGATAGAAAACAACATACTATAAAATTCAAATTTAGCAAGAATTGTGGAATTATTAAGTTTATGAGGCTTATGAGATTGCTAATCAAATTATTGGTTCATTGGTTATCAATTTACTAGTTTATTAAGTGTCTTTTTTTTAATTGTTTATTTATTTATCAATTAAATGATTTATTAAGTATCTTTTAAATTAATTCGGTGAGATATTAGACAACAACCATGGTTCGATATTAATATAAATTGCCAATATCGCTCAAACAAAGGCTAGCACTCTTCGTCATTTATTCAATCAAGATAAGGATCAGTGATCATGTTGGTCTAACGAGATCCAATCCTTAGCTGATATTTACTTGTTTGATTATGAGTAGCTTATACAGAGCCCGTTTGCAAGAACAATGGTCAGCTATGCGAGGTTCAATATTCAATGGAATATCATCTTTCCACTTTTAATTGTCAATATCAATATTCAATAGTTCGATTTCAAATCCGATTTTTTTAGTAAGATCTCGATAATCATATTCAATTTCAATGTTCAATCATTAATATCAATTTTCGGTAATTTTATTACCCTTTTTCAAATCGATATTATTCATCTCATAATTGGGTTCGATATTCAACAAGTTTCAATTACCTCATATTTCTTTTCAGAATTTCGATAATCAACATGGATCATTATTCGGTATAGATTTGGTTACTCTATCTTTGTGAACTCGCTAATCATTTTTCAATGTGTGTTTCATTGTTCAATATCATTATTAGATCTCTTATATCAATCAAATTCTCAATCATCATTTATTCATATCGATTATCATTATCTATCCAAATCCATATATATCTATATCAATCAATCAATCATCATTCATCTATATCAACCATCAATCAAAACTCAATCTTCAGGGAGGATTACATAAGATTAGTTCACACTATATCTAGTGCTGCTTTAGTTTAGTGTCCATATTGGACTTATATTTGTCGTTATTCGTAAGGAAGAAGTATTCGTCCTACATTGAGTTATCCTTAATGACATCGGGGTGCCCATTTCCAGTTATCTTAAGGCGTTTTCTTATTTTCTTATATTTTTGCTAACGCCCGAGTCCAATTGTTGACTATAACTCCTATCGATATGTTAGTTGAACATTTCCAACTAATCCTAATATTGGGAGACTATTTATGATGTTCATCGAGTGTATCGCCTCCTAACGGGTATACTAACTTATTCTCAATTGTTTGTTCAATTATCGGATCACTGTCTTAATATTATTTCCTTAAAAATTCGGCTAAGTCCTCGTAGAGCATCTCTAAGCTCTCGTGGGAAATATAAGTGGTGATTATTAATTCAAGTGGAGACGTCGGGTCCATACCTGAAGGTTCTAGGATTATTTAAGTTCAGCTTCGGACCCAACATACTCAGATTACAAGGGTGGTCCACTTATCTACTTATAGTCTTTGCTAAGCATAAGGATGCTAGTAGTACAACCCATGTCAGGTTTTTGGGCTAGGCTATCCGGCTTAGGTTGTGTATGGCATAGCTCTCTGTTAGCCCCTGCCACAGCAGAGTTTACCTTTTTTAGTTAGTTCTCATTCTCTTTTCTA
This sequence comes from Chloranthus sessilifolius, assembly GCA_021018995.1. NCBI lineage: Eukaryota > Viridiplantae > Streptophyta > Magnoliopsida > Chloranthales > Chloranthaceae > Chloranthus > Chloranthus sessilifolius. The sequence goes on from CM037590.1 coordinate 44,011,522, forward strand.
ACTCCCTTCAAAGGAGGATTTACCTGCTCTTACAACAACCTCCCTGCTCTCTACTAACTCCCTACCAAAGCAAATAAAATCTGCTCTGATAAGGAGCGAGTAGAGAGGAAGGTAAAACTGCTGAACAAATACATCTTGCATAAAATCTTACTATGCAAAGAGTTATAAAGGAGAAGGAGGACCTGCTAAAGCAGGTAGCAATATATTAGCAACGAGGATGAGAACCTGCTAAAGCAAGTGAACTCGGCCATAACAAGGGCTAGCAGAGAGCTATGCCATACACAGGCTTAATCTCTTTTAAGTTCGCAACTTAGAGGTCCATGGATCATTTCTTAGGTCTCTTGGGCAATCATTAGGTCCAAATCTAGGAATATGGGCCTTTTACAAAGTCTAGGTCTAGGGGTGGGCGTGCACAAATTCGGAGGCGTGCTGCGATTAATTTTTCAAAAGATGATTGGGCTGGATCACACATCCATCGATTACATTAGTTGCTTGTACAAGCGAACGGTTAGAGTGCAGGAAAATGTGCATGAACACACCAAATAAGGCCTAAACTGGTCGTCGCCTGCCGCCATAAGCGACCACCAGTCTACTACATCGTCGTCTTTTTGATCGCGTTATCTGACACTATTTTTAAATACTCTAGAACGTTCCGTATATGTGGCACACTACATATATGTAAAGTATTAATTAAATACCAACTTGTAATTCTTCGGGGAGTTCTTCGTGATGATAATGGCACCCATATTTTTAGTTTCCATGACCTGGATGATCATTCGTAAGGCCATGGTGCTTTTAGAGCTTACTGCTATTTCCTACGGGTTCCAATTTGGTGTAGAGTTGTTTAGCTAGAAAGAAAGTAGATGCGATCACTATGGTGTTATTAGGGCTGTCAACTGACCGGCTGAGCCCAAACCCGGCCCGGCTATGCCTAAGGAGCCGTTTTGGGCTTAAATAAAAAGCTCAGGACCAAACGCATGCAAGGCGAGCGCAGCCCGATTATGTATCTGGGCCAAGTTCAGGCCTCATTTTTGGGATTAGTAATAATTGAGCCACTCAAAGCCTGCTTCGAACTCTGCCCGGCCCCATCCGACAAATATCGATTATTTTAAGAGAAAAAGCCGGGCTGTACCGAACTTGATTCAGGTCAGGTTTGGGCTTAAATAAAAATCTTGAGCCCGAAAAGACCCAGGCTGAGCCCAACCTGAAATTCTATCTGGGCCAGGTTCGGGCCTATTTTTTATGGCCCGACCAACAGCCCGGCCAGTTGACAGCCCAAATAACTTGAGTTGGATCAACTACCTACTTGTGCCTGTGTATTGGATGACGATATGAACACCATTCTTACAAATTTGAAATCTCCTCCACTTTTTTTAATAATTAGACACTTGGACAATTTGGCTTTGCCGAATTGATCAAATGATTTGAATCGTGTATATATTGTTTTAACAAAAAATTTGGAAAGGGTCACTTTTCTAACTTGTCGCATCATTTTTTCACCAATGGTGCCGTGTGTTTCTAGCAGCCTAGATCATAGTTACTTAGATTGCTAATTCGCTTTATTCAAATTCGGGGGGTAGGATAAGGTTTAAAATTATTTGTTAATTACATAAAATTTTAAGTTCAAATCATCTCTTTATTATTATAACACATTAAATGAATCCAATTATTAGGGATTAATCCGATAATTCGCTTGTAATGCCGAATTGGATTTACTGTATTCAATTTGCGATTCAATGGTTGAGTGAACAAAATTAAGTAACCTAGGCCTAGATTGAGAAGAGAAAACGTTTCTATCATGTGATTCAAAGTATTCAACACCTTTAAATTATCGGGTTAAAACTGATTTTAGAGATACAATAGCCACTCATTCGGAAGTGTTGACCATTTTGAATTAAATGATGGAGATATTTCTTCATTACAATGTTTGGCCCACTAGAACTTTATATCAAGTCCTTTTCATCAAATGACACATTTGATAAAGAGATAAGTACCATAAAGAGATAAGTACATCGCCATTTGGTACATCGCCCATTTGATAAAACCATATGCCGGATGTCCAAAATTAGTTGCAATTTTTCATTTCGAACCAGTTGGTAACCATATATTAGCTCAATAAAAATGTGTGTGCATCCATGATATAATTAAACAGGGGAATGAAATTAGTCCTACTGACACAGCGCATGGATCGTGTACAGAATACCAACTTCAACTTGCGGTTCAATATATATTTCCGAAAGGACGAGTAGAAGAAGAGGTAAACTAGCAAAAAGGCAATGGCCAGGTCCAATTGGTTGAACCTGATTTCGTATTCAACCAGTTTTACAGCTATTGGATAATTCTATGGTTTCAATTTTTATGAGTTGATATGCAGTCAAGATTCTGTTCTAAGGATTTTAAAACTGGTTGAACCCGATATCCGGTTCAACTAGTTGGACTTGATCATTGCCCAACTAGCAATAGCCTGCCTACAGTTACATCCTATTTTAGAAGGTATATTTATCAGTCCTAACACCCATAAGATGAATTAAAGAATATTCATTTTATAGTTTATAATTTTTTTTCTCAAATAGCAATTCAACCAAAAACAGGGAAACTTAGAAGACCTACCAAGAACCCAAAAAGCTACAAAAAATAAACCAATGCCCACAGGGGTTGACCAATTAATGTACCCTGCCATCCCTGCCATCCGCTTAGGCATTGTTGGTAGAGCACCTTATAAAATAGAAAGATAAATTACAAGATCAATTAGCGATTCTTAAAGATAGTGATCGATCAAAAGAAAATAATGAATATCCACTAATTAACAATTAAAAAGAGACATCATAACATCTGTACGCTAATGCTAATTACCAGCCATATATAATTTTTCATTTGGCTTTTGCAGCGGGGGCATTTGGTCTTCCATTTTTGCCTCCATATTTAGGGGGACTGAAAGTTGAGGATTATAAAAAAGGAGCCAATTTCGCGGTTGCCGGAGCTACAACAATGGAAAACAAATTTTACAGATTTTAGCAAGGTGTTTTTGGCAAACTGTGTAACAAGTAATTAGCTTGATGGCAGTTATAACAGAAAAATTTAGGATGTTGGGGACGGGCTTGGTCGAACCTGGGTCGGACTTTGGGCTTTGATGTTTTTTATTAATTTTTTTAAAAATTTGTCAATTTTTTTGTTTTCCATTATTAAACATACTAGAAAAATATTTCAAATGGAGGAAAGGAAAACGCTAAGAGTAGGGCTATCAACAAGTTCGGTCCACCCGAACCCCGACCAGACTCAATCCAATATTTTACTGGGTCGGAAGACACATAAATTTGACCCATCAGGTTGGGTCAGGCTTGAGACATTGAACCCAACATTTGGGTCTGGTCCAGTCAGGTCGAAATTGGATCAGGGCTGGTTGACCCAACCCGATATATATATATATATATATATATATATATATATATATATATATATATATATATATATATATATATAATAGGGGGTTTCTACCAAATCGGGTTAGGTTTTCTAGTCGGGTGTTCAGCAGGGTCTGGTTTTCTTGCCAGGTCGAGTCAGGTCGGACCTATGCTATTTTCCTATTGGATAGCCAAAATTTTGGTTTTATATAATAATAATAATAAAAAAAAAGGGATAGTCACTCTTGGCCGACATTTAAACACCAAAATGGTGTTCAAATGATCTTATACCATTAAGATTATGTTTTTTATCTCACACCATGAAATGTGATTTATCATTATATCATGTGACACATTTGTATCCATCATTGGAACATATCTCAGCCTAAAGAAATATGCCTATAAGTGGATGTGACCATTTGATTGATGAACTTTAATATCAACCATTAAAGTAAAAGCAGTGACCATTTGATTGATGAACTTTAATATCAACCATTAAAGTAAAAGCAACGGTTGATATTATAGTCAAACCAATTAGATGGTTAAAATCTCCCTAAAACATCATTTTTGAGCCTTTTGCGCTTCAATCCATAATCTACCACTTAACGGTACAGATCACTTACATCTTAAATCATTGATGGTGTAAGATCATTTAAATATTATTTTGGTGTTTAAATGATGGCACAGATAGTGGGGTCGTAATCGAATAAGGAGCAAGTGATTAACAGAGGAAATATGAGTGTTCCAGCGCGCATATTGTAAATCTATTGTAATACAGATTTAATTTAAATAATCTTTAAAAAAAATTTATGTAAAAATGAAGCCTGACACATTTATGACCATAAATTTAAGGGTGCCATTATTCACACCCCACAAGACTGCTTTCTCACCCAGTAAAAAAAATAAAATAAAAATACAGTGGGGTGGATGGAGAGAGGGGGGGAGGGGGGTTTAAAAATAATTCTTTTATAGTAGGGTTTTTTCGACACTCGGGTGAGAGATCAATCTCATGGGGTGTGAATAATGGTACCCTACCAACGTATCTATAGGGCTAAGTGTTTATATGGGTTCATGCTTTTATTACCATAAGCCACAAGTGCACTTCAGTGTACAATTAAGGCTGTGGGGTCGACCTAATATCCTATCGGTCTTGACTTGGATTTTTTACCTGATCAGGCACATAAACTTAACCTTATGGGTTCAAGTTGGGTTGGGTTTGATCGAGTCGAAGGTGGCAAAGATTGGGTTGAGTCAGGTTGACCTGACTTAATATTTTATATATAAATTCATAGAATATAGGGGGGTTTATCTAGTACAATCAGATTTTCAGGTAAGGCATCGAGTCTAGTCAAGCATATACCGTTGATCCATCGGGTTGGACCGGATCGGGCTTATGCCATTCTCCAGTGCCTACTAGACGAGATCTTCTGTTGTTATGAAATAATTTCTACACTTCAGATATTGGAAGAGGCCAACTCGACGCGATGTCTATTAATAATAGTAAACAAAGTGACTCAATTTAAATCTCAAGGGGTTAGGTGATCTGGCAGGTACCTGCTTCCAAAAGTAGGAGACTTGACTTAGAATCCCCTCCCCCCGTTGAGGCTTCCCTAGGGATTTATATCCTGTGGTGACCCGACATGTGCTGAATTTGGGGTATGCATGTACCCCTGGAATTAGGCGGGTGCTCTAAGAGGCCCGAATATCTGATTATAAAAAAAATAAAAAAAGGTGACCCAATTTAGAAAAGATTAATGAACCATTACCGCTTGGCTAATTGGAATCTAAACTTCTGATATAGACAGGTAATGGTCAAGTCCAACCTGGTTGAATCAGATTCTGAGTTTATCCTATAAAAAGGAAAAACCAAGAAAGTCAATATTCTATTATTTCCAAGGCAGCAGATGGGGTTGAACTTTGAACTTCAACCCGGGAGCTTACCATTTCCCCATAGATACATCTTATTCGTATTGCTTTAACTGCAAATCTCGAAGTGCATCAATCTGATATTTAAATTTCTAAATTTAAAGCTGAAAATGGTGTTTAAAAGATGTTTTCATTAAAGTACACTTTCCCTCTTACACCATTGAATTATCTTCTATTATTGTACCATATGGCATAAGTCTATGATCAACCTAAATATTTCAAGTGGCAGCCTATCAAACATGTCTCACCCCAAAGAAACATACCTATAAGTAAATATGAACAATACAATTGATGAACTTTAATATTGCCCATTAAACCTAAGACTAACGATTGGTATTCAAGTGTAGAAATTGCGCGTATTGGATGGTTTAAATCTCTCAAAATCAATTGAGTTGCAGCCCAGTTGGTATCCTCCCTCCTTTGTGGGGCTAGAGGTCGTAGGTTCTACACTCCACGTTTGCTTCCTCCCTTATATTCATAATGTGAGTGTTATTGTGTGAGATTTATTCCCCTATGTGCCCTTAATGTGAGTGTTTTGTTGTGAGAGATTATTCCCCAAGTGCTGCTCCTAAACTGTCATCCTCTCTTTGATATGTAATGCACATCCAAGTAGTCTATGTTGCATTTCATTATAAAAAAAAAAAAATCCCTCAAAAATTGTGATCTATCACTTTGATAGTACGGATTACCAAGATCTTAAATCGTAAATCGTGTAAGATCATTTAAATACCATTATGGTGTTTAAATGACTATCAAGAGAGTCGGGTCCTTAGAAAATAAGAACAGAAAAATAAAAGAATAAAGTGCTCTGACCAACATTTTAATGTTTCACACCAATTTACCGAATTTTTTTGAACTTTTACACAATTTCTACCCAAATTTATTGGTCAATTCTATCAAATTTTTCTTGCCCAATTTTGCAAAATTTTTCTGAATTTTAATCATGCTGAAATATTTTATCGAGTTTCATATGATTTTACCGGAAAAGAATAAGAAGCAAATGATCAACAAAGAGTTGTTATAAGATGATGGAAGAAATATGAATGTTCTCATAGAGCATGTGCTAAATTTGTTTTTAATACAATTTTTTTTTAATGTTGCTAAGTAAGAAGAACTATATTAAATCGAAAAGAAGGAAAGGGCGGCAGCGACTTTGTTAGTTTCCCTAAAGTAGTGATTCATCGACCAATGGATAGGATTTATAGCATTCCAACATTCTCCTTAACTTGATTGAATAAGGAGTGTTGTGATAAAATAATTTAACGGGCCTAACTCAACCTCACAAAACCAACTTATAAGATAAGATTTACCCAACATGTTAAATCAGATTCAATCGAAATAGAATCAAGACCAAGCTTGCGCACCATTTGAATGCCAACAAGCATGATTATAGCCTCAGCTTCATTGCTAGAACCAGGACCATAGATATTGGTAAAAGCTCGAATAAAACTGCCCTCATGATCACGAAGAATTCCACCACTTAGAGGACGCATTCGAGCTTGATCCATCAATAATCTGCTTTAATGCCATTCCAGCCGGATACCATTTGATCCATCTTATTTTAGGTGTAAAGTGGGGAACAATAGGTCCCGAGTTGGCCAATGTTGGGCTTTAACTCGTCGTTTTGACCCTTTGATATAAATTTAATTTAAATATTTTGTTCTTAAATTATACATAAATAAATTTTTGGCTCACTACCCGGCGCTAGCCTGCCTTTGCCTTGCATTGGGCTAAGTATATGGCAGCCTAGGTGGCTTAACGCTGACTGAGATGACCCCGGCCTGGCCCGACACATTTACGACCCTAGATTTAAATGGTAGCCATTAATTTTAGACAGCATGTTACAACTTTGAATAAGAGATCATTTTCAGACTAATTTTTTATACCATGGTTCTTTAGATCGTAGTAATCAGACTGCAAATATGATATTTTCATTAGCCACTTTTCCCAAAAAGTGACCTGTGAAATTCTGTCTATTTACGGAATTTGATCCGCTATTCGATTAATTCTAATTTAATCTAAAGATTATAATGATACCAACAAACACCACAATACGAGATATACGTGAAAACCCAATCACTGAGAAAAATCATGGGACCGAAGTCCACAAACTAAATCCATTATGAAAAAAAATAATTACATAAAGTTTTGAATGATATAATGACACATGCACATGCCCTATTAAACCCCCATGCAAACCAACTCCCGTCGCAAGTCGCCTCCAATCTCCTTTACCGTTGATGAACGCACAACGATCCGCCTTGAAGTCCACAAGGCTATCAATCACACACCCTAATTTCTAGGGATAATCACACTTAACTCTCTTGAGTGAAAACAATGCAAGATAAAGAATGAAGAAGGGACGAAAACTTTTGAATGAAAAACTATTTTGCAAATAAAAAAGGTTTCAAAGTTTAAGAAGAAAGGGGTTCTAAGGTTTTCTCTCCAGAATGAAGAAGCTCTCTATGCTTGCTTAATCTTCCCTCTCATTTTCAAAAAACTTTTATCAAAACCCTAAAACCATCAAAAGACTAAAAACCCGGAAAAGTCCAAAAGCCCCTTTTCCAAAATAGTGAAGATGGCTGTCTCGAGGAACCACAACTCGTTGTGAATACCAGAACAACTCGTTTTGAACATCGCAGCTTGCTGTTAACAATATCACAGCATGCTGTGACCAAAGAGACAACCCCGCAGCGACAGCTCGCTGTGGGCACAACCATAACTCACTGTGAGCAGCTTTTCTAGTTATTTAAAAATCATTTTAAAAAGTCTTTTGAATGATAAACAACACAAGTAATTGATGTGTGACTGATAACCTTAATTGATTAAGGCAAGACCCGTCCATCTTGGTACACACATTTACCAAAGGGAGATCTACACGGATTTTAGAGTAGAATGTGGAAAACAGGATCTAACAAACAGTATACCAAGTGGCCCATATCTATTGGATTAAGATTGTATGGCTCGTTCTTTTATTCAGTGTACAATTAGGGATGCCAACCAAATTTGCTTAAACCCGGAATTTTTACCGGGTTGGGCACATAAACTTAACCTGTCAACTCGGGTCAGGTTGGGTCAGGCATGAGGCATTCGATCCCACCAAGTCGGTCGACAAATAGATCTGGTCATGCAAAAATTGGGTCGGGTCAGGTCGACCTCGACCGGATATTTATAAGTATATCCGATCCCTCCGAAGTTGATGGTGCTCCAGTTTGGAACATTGCCACTAGGAGATTACTCCGAGACGCTGAGTATCAACAGTTCCAACATCTGCTTCGTTTGCTTCATGGAGCCAGGCGCAACCAGCTGCTAAGGGACGCTTGTGTCTGGCTGGCAGCCAAGAACTGCATTTTCTCGGTTAGATCTTTCTACCGGATCCTCTCGCACTGCCCTATGATCTCGGTCGAATGGAAATTTATCTGGAAAGCTCCGATCCTGCCGAAGGTAAACTTTTTCAGCTGGACAGTAGTTCTTGGGCGTATTTTGACGATCGACCAGTTGCTGGTGCGAGGCAAAGACATTCCCAATTGTTGCCTGATGTGCCTCTCGGCCAAAGAGTCCATCTCCCATCTCCTTATTCACCGTCGGCTGGCAACCGACCTATGGAACTCTATCCTGGATTCTTTTGAGATGAGTTGGACTCATTCAGACTTAGTGCCGAAGTTGGTGGTCTCTTGGTACGGCCACAGTTTTGCTGGCCCCAAAGGAGCTTTCTGGAGAGTGGTTGTTTTCGCTGTCCTTTGGGGAATTTGGCTCGAGAGAAACAACCGGGTTTTCAATCGGCAACGCCGCACGAAGGGGACAATCATGAAGAACATTGGAGACCTCATGTACCTATGGGTCTCTTTGGATAAGATTGGGAGAAGGGATGTTGATGGGAGTTTTATGTAGCCTTTCCAATTGTTTGTTGGGGAGTGTCACTTCTCCGCTAGTGGCATAGCGATTTCATAGTCTTCTCTTTATTTTTTCTTATTTGTTCTTTGTTCCGCTTTTTTCTGTTTCCCTTGTATCTCTCGAGTGCCTTACTGGTTTGTTTCACAATGAATTTGAGTTTCTTATTAATGAAAAAAAAAGTAAATAAAATCATGGAAAATAGGTCTTATCGAGTTGAGTTGGATTTTCAGGTCGAGTCGAGCATATATCCGTTGGGTCAGATCAGATCTGGCTTTTGCAATTTTCCTGTTGGGCAGCCAAAATTTTGGAGCGACCCGACCTGAACCCGTTGCCAGCCCTATGTACATTTATTCAGTTTACCTTATTTATTTATTTTGTTGATGAAGATGGTGAATGTGGTAGTCGCACTTGGGAGAGGAGGATTTGAATTCATTTGCCAAACAATCACTCATGTTCATGACAAGTGCATTCTAATAGTTTTAATAGTTTCTAATTCTCTTTTCGTAATTTTCGCAACATGGATTTGGATTTGACCTATAGATTTGAAATCCATAACTTTGAACCAAAAAATTTAAGAAATCTGGCATTCTAATGCATTATAAGAAGGATGTGAATTACAAGATTTCTCAAATGATGATGATTTTATAACACTCATAGGTAACAAATATGATATACCAATCATGCTCCTCAAGCTACCAATGTTACTAAAGGTTCCCGGAGATCTGAGCCGGCCAGGTTTTAGCCAGGCAAGCTCGTTTGCAAAGACTATAGCAGCGGCCCTATCGACAGGCTGCACTGCCCAAACCCGAACCCAACCTGTTTACGTAATCAGGCCCAATTTGAATCAGTCACTAAATGGGTTGAGGAACTTGACCTTGACTAGGCCGATATCGAACTAGGCAGAGTCGCATGCTAACAAGGTCCATTGACACCCCTAAATGTTTCCAATACATGTAACTTAGGGCTGCAAATGCGTAAGGTCTACTCGCCGGGAGATCTGACTTGCTTAAGGTTGGATTTGGTTTTAGAAATCTCAAAGTACTATTAGCTCGAGTTTGATAAAAAATCTTGACCTGCTAGATAAACATGTAAGCTGTGGGTTGAACCAAAACCTGACCCGAACACGGCCTGTTAACAGTATCTTTTATTTTATAATATATTTATATATGGATAATCGATGCATGCTAGTTTTAGTTTTACTAAATGTAAATTCTGAACTAAGGAAACAATTGTAATCCATAAAACTCATCCAACATATGGGTTCTGTTGCACGGGGCAAACCGCAAACCACTAACCAAGCGAACTACTGAAGCAGGTAACGTTGATATATCCATGCTTCGTAAACAACCTTTATTAAAAAAATATTTTATTTAATAACACATCTTTGCCTATTAGTTTTCACATGGGGTTTTTTTTAATAATTTTTTTTTAAAGTTAAATAAAATATATAACTTTAAAAGATGATTGTTTCCTAGTCGTATGGACCAAGGTAAGTTACTTGGTCCAACCCCCCTCTGTTGGAAAATGACACCTGATCCCATAATCAGATGTGATCCATGGAGAAAAAAATGCATTCTTATACATTTATACGGTCAATTGTGTCAATCATGCAAAAAATGAATTTGTGACTAAATCTGGTTTCACTGTTCATTTTTTGTGTGGTTGACACCAGTAGACTGCATGCATGCATATATATATATATATATATATATATATATATATATATATATATATATATATATATATATATTAATTTTTCAATGGAGGTGATCAAGTACTTGCTCATCCATGTGGTATACATTCATGGGATCAGGTGCCAGGCGACAAGCGTTGGAGTAACTAATTTTCCCAATCCATAAGCCCAAAGTACCTTTGCCCGTTTAAAATTTTTACTAAAATATTGACTCGAGTTTTATTCGAACTAATTTGACTCAGGCTGACTTTCAAGTCCAGTCGAGCTTCGGGCATTCAAACTATTGTTTAGACTAGATTCAGTCGCAGGGATTTATCCATTGAAAACCGATTTATACCATCTGATTAGCAGACTATAAGAGCCTTAGAGTGGACGGCTGAAAAACACATAGGCAATAGGCCACATTGAGGCAAAAAGTGCTTTGACTAGATGGTTAAAAACCTCTAAAGCTCTAACCAACATAAACGTTAGGCATGATCCCTTGTGGCCAGGCATGCTCTGGTCATCTCTCCAACAATAGGCATCAGCCCTTCTTTTAATGTTAAGCTGGTCCTTCCTTTCAAACTTTGGTAATTAGGCTCACAAGTTGACAAATTCTTTGCAAATTGTATATAATTCAACCAAAAGGGAAAAAATAATGAATATATTGACTAATTAACAAGCAAAAATACATAGTGTTAAAATCTGTAATACAAAATTACCAAATAAAAAAATATATAAAAGGAAAAACCACCCACTTTTAAGAAGCAAAGTGAGTTCAATATGGGGATAGTGCACCATCCCCCTGAAAGTTGCGCTGACTGAGGAGAGGGGTGGTGTAATTCTCAAAAAGCAGAGCAGAGGCAATGGATTTATAAGCAGCTTCAGTTAAATGCTCCCCATCCCACACCAATAGCACATCATTTGAGAAACCTGATTAATTACAAAATTGAACAACATGTTAATGCTTCAAAGTAATGAACACAGCACATTATATTACTCAAAAATTAAGTCTATAAAAAGCTTACCATATTGAGCGGGGTTGTTGAACAAACGCATTGCTGCATTGTAGTTGTCAGCGTACATTATATTTACAAAGGGGTACACATCTCTTAACAGCTCGATATTGTATTGGAGTAGGGCGTTGTGGTACTCCGCTTGTTCGTTTTGATCTCTAAGACAACCATTTTGAGGATCAATACCAAAAGCGCTACTTCTAACAAAAGCTGGATTTCCATAATAATATGGAAGACATCCCATTGGAAACATCCCTGGAACCATAATGTTAGTAGCTCCTAAAGTAATCAATTCCTGCAATTTAAAAATAAAATTTTAGGTGTCATCATAAGAATAACAATAATAACCATGAAACAAATGACGAGATTGATTTATTGTAGTAAAATAAAGGGTTGCTCACCATGATGGTTTGAGTGATAAGATTGACAACATCACGAACGGTATCTGAGTTAACCCCCATAAACTTGTAATCTCTTTCTCCAATCTCCCCAACTACTAGTAGAGATCTCTTTAGATATTCGTGGCAATCTAGAGGGCAAAAGCATCAAATAGACAAAATAAGATGGCAGATCTAACAAATGGATCTGCTTAAAAGACTGACTAATTATCCCTTATTTATATTAGATTTGGAATAAATGGATTGAAGATGAGAATCACCTGTCTCATGAGAGCATAGAGAAGGTAGCAACTTTTTCAACCAGTCGAGCTGAACAAGAAGAGTGGTATTTGTTGCTACTTCTTCTTTGTCATAGAAATAAGGAGTATCTATTGCTGTAGCTCCTGCAACTGCAAAGTTGGCTCCTTTTCTATAATTTCCAGCTTTTAGTCCCGCTAAATATGGACGCAAAAATGGAAGACCAAAAGCATTTGCTGCAAAATTCAAATGAAAAATTGTATAATATTGCTTATATTGTGGGTATTTGTTATTGTACATATAACTTGCAACCGGAAAAATTAGCTACTAGGCAGATTGCTTTTACTGATGAAAGATATAAGCCTCATGACCTATTACTGGCCACCCCAGTCCGGATTTAGTCTATATTCTCTTTAGGGTGTTTTCCTCTGCTCTGGGTAGTTGAGCATCTCTCTTAAAACGCCTTCTTTATATACAGTTCTATTTTCTTTCTTATTAAATTTTATTAGCCCTTCTCAAAAAATTATTCCTAAAAAATTTATAGAAAAAGAATTCTAAAAAAATAAATCTAAACGCATACAATTTAACAGCTTAAAATCAGAACAGATAAATTGCAACTATCACTTACTATGCCATTAATATATCAGACAAAGGACTACATCCCTACAAGTAATATTTCAGATGCTATATACAGTATAGAACGGAAATATGAAGATGATCCAAAAATTAGAAATGTACCCATGAAGTCGATGATTAGTCGTCCATTAGAGAAGGGACCGGTTGACCTATTCATATAGGTTTCGCGGTAGAGTAATTGGCCAATATTGGGCCACTGAATAGAGTAATCGGAATCCTCACCCAAGTAGTTTCCCATATTTGAAAACACATCTCCAAAGTTGAACATTGATTCGTAACCATTCACCGAAGGAAATATGAGAATAAGAACAGTAAAGACAAAGATTAGAGGAGCTAATCGCAAACGAGTGAAGACCATATTGAAAATTTTTAAGGTAGGAGAACCAAGAGCGAAGAAAATAAAGAGCAGAGGAGAACGAAGAGAAGAAAAACAGGACTAGAGAACAGCAAACACTGAGAAAAAATAAGCTCGGGCGTCTGATATTTTGTTGTAGTGAAGATACAGATGATCTTCTAACAACAGAATACTAGGGGTTCTAATTTATATAAAACGAAAGTAAATGATGATGGAATTAGATTATGAGTTAAAGTCATAATAAGTAAATATAGAAGTTTCCGTAAATATATAAAACGAAAGTTAATGATGATAGAGTTAGATTATGAGTTGATAAGAATATGTGTTTGGAAACTTGTAGCACAAGTAAGTAGCAATATGACAGTTATAACACAGGTATTTAGCATAAACAACATTTAAGATAATAAAAGGGCTTAACTCTACGCGGCCGCCTATTAATCGCTAAAATAAAACTAGGCCTGTCAAGTGGCCGGTTATCGCTAGTCTAGGGCTTGGACGTTTTTCGAGCTTTTTTTTAATTCCTTTATTCTAATAAAATTTGTTTGGGCTATTTTTTATAATAAAATTTGGTTGGGGTTTGACTGTTTTTTTTCTAATAAGAGTTTGAAGAATATTAAAATTTTAATTAAATAATTGTATTAATATTATAGAAGCTAAAGTACATACTTTTATTCAAATATTTTATTTTAATTTGTTGTACAATGATTATAATGGGCAATAGTTGCACAATGATTATAACGGACAACGATTAATCTCAGGACATTTAAGTAAATTATATTTAATTAAAATTATTTTTTTATAACTTTAAATGATATATATATATATATATATATATATATATATATATATATATAAAATATCGGGTTGGAACACTCAACCCAAGCTCAGCCTGGATTGATCCGAGTTGCAACATGTTTAGCCCGATCCGGATACCGGGCCTCATTTTCTTGATAGAAAGTACTACTTTTCTGAATCGGGTGAGGGCTCAATGAGAGCCCTAATTACTAACAAGGCCCAAAGCCCAACCTAATGAATCTAATTTTTTTTGTTAGTCATTGTTGTTAAATGTTTTTTAGAATTATCCATTTGATGAATTTAACCATAATATTAAGGGTTATTTTGATAATTTAATCATAAATACCTTTGTACGAGGGTTATTTTGATAATCTAATCATAAATATCTTAGATAAAGGTAGCCTGGTACTAAAGACCAATTAACTTACTTGCTCCTACATTAGTTTGCTGCTACGTGGCACCCAATCACATGATCGGGTGTCATGTAAAGAAGCGGTTCGATGATCATAAGTATTGTCTAAATAAATAAAAAGAATAAAATATGTAAAATTGTCCGGTCAATAATGTCAACTGTGTGCGTGGAAGACGAACGGTGAACTCAAATGTGATTTTACTTTCATTTTCCGTGCATTTGACTATTGTTTTTGTACAGCTTATTTAAAAAATAAATAATCTATAACATTACGCTCTTTTATATGAAACCCGATTATGTGATTGGATGTCAAGTGTTAGTAAACTAATGTCCAACTATGTTAAGTTACTTAGTCTTTGGTATCAGTCAGCTTTACCTTTCCATATAATTAGAAGAGATGTGGAGGTTGCCGTCCATCCATGAAAACGAGTCACGCCCATAACGAGATGCATTCCATCTGATTTGTGAAATTTAAAATCATCCGTTTGAAAATAAGAACAAAAGACACAGTGCATGGATCAAATCTCATGAAAATGTGACTTTTGGGCGACTGCCATTCAATCTATGAGCTATAAGTTTGATGGTTGGGATTGCTCACATCATACTCCCTTAATGGTATAAGATCATTTAAACACCAAAATGGTATTTAAATGATGGCCAGAGAGATGTTCAATGTTTTAAATAAGGAAAATTGTAAATAGCATGCAGATTTTGTGCCAGCAGAGTACAAGCAGCTGATATGAGGTTACTTGATTGGCTGCTTGTACTTGCAGCCAATTGTATCGACCTTGGATCAGCCAAGAATGCTGATCCACAGTCGGATTGGTGGGATGTGAGACCCAAACAAAGCCGCGAGGATTTTCTTTTGATGGGGCTAGTGATGGGCAAGAATTGTTAATAAATGTTTTTCCTCAAATTTCGGGCCTTGATCGACAAATATTAGTAATTGTTTTCCTGATAAATTCCATTAACACATTCGAAAATTAAATGGGTGCTTTAACCCCACTTTGCTATTTGCCGTCGGATCGAAATATTAATTTGGGTGTTGCAGACTCTAGCACATTGTCGATTTGATTATAATTATGAGAACAGTACGAAATAGCGCACCTATTGAATTTTAAAAATAATTTCGGTGACATTTTATTTTATTATTAAATAGCGTCCCTACAACTTTTAAATGACCTACATTAATGCACGGGTGTAAAAGTATGATGTAAAGATTTTACCGAGCCCTTGAATAGCCCTTGCCTAGCCAAATAGACTCCTCCGTCTTCCTTTTAATATCGGGTATCGTGTACCAATGGTAGAAGAGCTGTACATCATAGTGGTTATTTATTTTTTTTAAAAAAAATAATAAATAAAAAATAATAAAAATAATCTCTGCAACATCTCTCTCAGGTGCCTTGTTGAAGATCTTTATCTCTCTCTTCTTTTTCTCTCCTCCCTCTCTCTCATAGATCTGATATTGAATTTTTTCGAGTCTCGTCTCTGTTACAGGTTAGTGAAAGTTATATTGAAATCATGGATCAAAATTTCGTCCGATACCGATACGTATCAGTATCGGACCTCACCGATACGATACATTAAATATACCATATCAATGTTTCCCATCAAATACCGGATAATACATTCAATGTATCATCCGATATGTATCGGTTTTAGGCTCGGATTATACGTATCGATTTTCCGATATTTTAATCTTTGATTGAAACCCTCCATCATTAAAGAGTTATCAAGCTTTGTTAATAAAGGGGATCCAGAACCATCAATGGGTACATAACATTTATGATTATTTATCTTTAAAAAAAAAAATAATAATTAATAAAATGGAAAATAAAAAAATCAATCCCTGCAACATTTCTCTCAAGAGCCTTATTAAAGATCTTTTTTTTTTCTCTCTCTCTCTCCTTCCTCTCTCTTTTTTTTTTTTTGATACATCTGTTTTCTTTTTCCTGGTTTGGAGTGAGGAGGAGAGGATTCAAAGAGTTAAAGTTGATGGCATAAATGTAATTTATATAACTTTTAAGAGGAGAGATGCAGGAACGGTAAAAATATAAACTACATCAACGTTTGCAAGCGTTGGGTTGGTCCTCCCCAATCACTCCTTTCAAGTGTGAAATTTCGAGTTAATCGATGATATAATTGGTGATACAATAATGTAAACAATAAAAGTAAACAATCACAACCACAAAATAAACACAGACGATTTTGACGTGGAAAACTCTTTCACAGGTAAAAATCACGGGATTTATCTCAGATCCAAAGCAAACAATTCACTATAAAAAATAAATTCTTATAGTGCTTAAGAATGAAATGCTCTATCACTATTCTCACCAACAACGACACAACGATCGCGTCTCACGATCATCCCTTTTATAGTGTAAAGCTATTGCCTTCAACCATCGTCTCTTACAATGGTCCACTTGTTTCACACGAGCCAGCAACAAACTTCAACCAAACAATTTCAACCTCAGATCGCAGAGGCAAAAGGTTCTTTGAGATTTAGATCAATTCGGAATAAAATTAAGTTATCTCAAAGAGATGGGAAATTAGAACTTCTGAAAAGATTTTCGAAAGTTAAAAAATTTTCTCGGGAGTTGTAACTTCCTGAAACTAATTTCCCCTTTTAAATTGTCATGGCACTTACGTCCGTGAATCACTCACAGATGCTCGTGAGTTAAGGCGCAACCGTGGCACATATTTTTTTATCAATCCATTTAGTGCAGGTTGTTGGATGTCATGTGAACTTGAAAGTACCCACGAGATACATTCATAATGGACCCTACCATGCATATGGATAATGGTTTACATTAAAAGGCTTAGGGCTTGTTTGAGAGAACCGAATCAATAGGATTCTTTGTTTTAATTTAGAAAGTGGGGTAAGAAGTCACCTTTTCGAAGATTTCTTCTGTTCACAAGTTTAGTGGGCCCCGCACGAAAAATGTCACTTTCGACGTTTATCTTTCTGTCCAAAAATCCAAGAAAACCAAGATTCTTACCCCAACATTATATACTCCTCCCAAAACATTACACCTGATTTCAACTCCATCATTTGTGAGTCCCAACTATGCCGAGTTTAAAAAGGTAGCTTTAAACGCCCTCGTCGCATACTTTTAGGCCTTAGTGGCACATGGCACATATTTTTTATCAATCCATTTAGTGCAGGTTGTTGGATGTCATGTGAACTTGAAAGTACCCACGAAACACATCCATAATGTACCCTACCATGCATATGAGTAATAGTTTAGGGCTCGTACGAGAGAACCAAATCAATAGGATTCTTCATTTTAATTTAGAAAGTGGGGGTAAGAAGTCACATTTTCAAAGATTTCTTTTATTCGTAAGTTTAGTGAGCCCCGCACGAAAAAAGCCACTTTCGACGTTTCTTTTTCTATCCAAAAGTCCGAGAAAAGCTAGGATTCTTACCCCAGCATTGTATACTCCTCCCAAAGCATTACACCTGATTGCAACTCCATCATTTGTGAGTCCCAACGGTGCCGAGTTTAAAAAGGTAGCTTTAAACACACCCACTGAATCTTGTCAGGCGCCTATGCAAAAAATCATTGAATTCTTTAAACCAGATGATGGAGATAGTTTTTCATCCAATCTTCAACAGAAGGGACCTTGAGATCATGATGCACCTATCAGACGGTAAATTTTAATTCCATGTGGCACAGATCCCAAAAAAGTGGCCCTAATATCACATGGCACACCTCACGCTCAAACGGAATTTTAGGGCTACATTTTTAGGAACTGTGTCATGTGGAAGTGAAGACTAACCCCCTGATAGGTGCGCCATGATCTCAAAATCCCTTGTGTGAAAGATTGGAGCGAAAAACAATCTCCATTATCTATTGAAAGCAATCACTGGTTTTTAGAATAGATGTCAAGCAAGATTCAGTGGGTGCGGGTGCACTTAAAGCTATCCAATTTAAAATTGGTTCGGTGGGTGTTACACTTAAGGCTTCCTTGTATTCTCCCTATGTAACCATGAAGTGGCTTCACTTAGAGCCCCAATGTATATATATATATATATATATATATATATATATATATATATATATATATATATATGGCTTCACTTAGAGCCCCAATGTATATATATATATATACTTCTTTTTCCTTATGCACACATTTATAAGAATGAAGTTTGTTTTAAGGGAGCCATTACTTGCACTCGGAAACTTGACCCTTGCACCGAAGTTAAAGAAAGACTTGATATTTGAGGGACATGTGATGATGAAAATGCATTTGGATCATCTGATTTGAAGTTCATGATCTAGAGGTATTTAGTACATAAGATTGGATGAAAACATAATCCTTATCATATGATTTATTACAGTCAACTGTTGAATAAGGTAATAGCCTTTGACTATAGTTAATCACATGACGAAGATTATGTTTTGTGTTAATCATTTGCACTTAATATCTTTAAATCATGACCGTTAAATCAAACGATTTAGATGGTGTTTTCAAATAATAGAGGTCACAAAACTTGCAAGTCTTTATTTTAAATTTGGTGCAAGGGTCAAGTTTCCGAGTGCAAGTAATGACTCCCTTGTTTTAATTGGGCCCCAACGTTCATAATATTCATGACATTATACTAATATATTGGAGTCGTGTATATAATTTAGTAAATATGTTTCGAGATATTATATTCGAAAATAAATCCGTCAAATGAGTTCAACCTTGAATGGATGGGTAACCCGTAAAATTTTAATCAAATTCGAGTACGATGAGTAGTCCGATGATTAACATTCGTATAACGGTAGCATAACTACTGATTTAATTGATTTTAAACTTTTCAGAAAAAAAACTTAAGAACGATGGAGAAATTAGTTTTTTTGTGAAAAATCACGAATCAAAGCAACTCAAACACACATATGGGAAAAGACATGAATCAAGGTTTGCTAAGAATCAACAAGATTCTATGTTGCCAGGATTCAAAACTTTTCTAAGAAAAGCCAAGAAACACCTAAATGAGGCCTTAGACTTCTACCATCAAATCCAAGCACTCTAATATGGACCTTATATACAAGAGCAACAGTATCTGTTAGGGCTTGAAACCAATGCATGGGTATCTGTTAGAGTTTGAATCTAATGGATCGAACCCTTTTAAAACTAACATATATTCGCATGATCCTTTGGTGATTATAAAAACACGTCCAACTTGGCATAAAAAGTTTACTTTGGATGGTGTATCTACTTAGGTACGTGAACCGTTGGCTACAAGGATCAAAAATTCGGATTTCGTTTCGGTTTCCATCCACTGAAATCGAAATTGAAATTTTGAATCGAAATTTTGGCTAAAATTTTGATTTTCGACCGAAATCTTCAAAACAGTCGAAAAATACCGAAATCTGAAGTTTTTGTTTCGGTTTCGATGAGGACAGAAACTGAAAAATTTCGGCTGAAATTTTGAACCATGATTGGCTAACCGTTAGGGATATCAATGGGTCGGGCCGGACTTTTGCATTACCTTAGCATTAGGCGGGTCTGTGCAACTGTGGATTTTTATCAAATCCGTCGCGACGATACGCTCGTAATAAAACTAGAGTCGCCACCCGAAGCTTTTGGTATCCCGAGATACCCAAATCGATATGATGAGCATCGAAGTGCAAAAAATATGACTTTGATTCCGGTTTCAAAGGCTTTTGGGTAGAGGCTTCGGTTATCGATCGGGAAGGTGTTAGGCACCCGATCAACTTGCTCGTAAGCGGTCTCTATTATGATTGTTTGGATATGTGTGTATATATATATATATATATATATATATATATATATATATATATATATATATATATAAAGAAAGGAAAATTGGCATCACTTTCTCTTGCCCGAAGGTACGCCGATCCTATTGAGCCCTTCTCGCTTGCTAAAATTTGGGCAGCGTAACGGCTCAATTCTAGGATAGAGAAAAAGCAAAGAAGGTAGAGGAAAAGAGGGGAGAGTCGGAGCTCTCGGGCCCTTGTAGCACAACTGTGGACCATCGCATGGGTGCACTTGATGAGCTTCTGATAGCTTAAGAGGTTGAAAGACGGGTTCTAATCTCTAAGGCTTGGTAGCTAAGATGTAGAAGAAGAAGGTTAGGGGATAGTTGTAGCTAAATCTCAAAGATTTATGATAGATAATGGAGTGTAAAAGATGAACTAGGGTGCTGGAATTTTATGAGTTTTATGCTGAAAAATGGGAGAGGGAACTCACTAATAATTTTCTCTCTTTTAGAATTTTTTTTAAGCCCTTAACAAGAGGCGGGTAGCTCTCTATTTATAGAAAAGGGGAGGATTAGGGGAGGCTTAAAAGCTAATGAGGTTAGCAATTAGGTAATTTTAAATCTAAGATTTTTGTGTTTTTCAAGGTTTTAGAAATGTGAAAAATGGGTTTAATGATAGATGATAGGTGATCAATGCCGTAATATGACTATATTTCGGGCCCTAATTCCTATATTTAGCTGTCCGATGAAAGCATCTGATGATTGTTATGAGGTCTTAATGATTACAGGTGTTTCTGATCGTGGGATCGCTAAAGAGCATAAAAGAAGATAATTAAAGGTTGCACAGGAGCAATGGACTAAAAGTCAAAAGAAGTACCGAAATCTGTGAAGTAACTCAACATTCATAAGGAGAATGAGATTCTACCCCTAAGCGTCAATAGATTGAGGAATAAGTGTCAATCGATTGACAGGAGAAGGCAGCTTTGTCCCCACTTACTTCGATTCAAAAGTTAATCGATTGAGATTTAATTCTCAATCGATTGAGGCTATTAGGGATAGGGTTTGCTCGACCTTATAAAAAGGAAGCTACGACTTTTGTAAAAGGGATCTTAATCAACTCTTTTTTTTATTATTGTGGGGAGACTATCTTCTCTTCTTTGAGGGTTCTTCTTTCTCTCAGTAGATTGTATTAGGGTTTTAATTCGCTTTCATAGTTTTTGAGAGCATAGATTGTACCTAGGAACAAAAGCATTGTAAGGAGAATTTTATGATAAATAAAAGAGCATTATTAAAATGATATCTTCGAATCTACAACGGGCTTATACACCGAGGATGTGACAGCCCGAATTTCGACACCCCGAAACTCGTGCCATCAGCACGATCATCTTGACCGTGCCCCTCAGCTAAGCACGGAATATTAGCATATCAGCATAAAATGAAATAATAAATAAAACTGCAAAATTTAAATCTATATTAAAGCAATTCTCCAAAAGACAGTTCTACCCTCATGCCTCTGCATGAATGGAGAACCGATCCGAACCATCGATGATAGCAATCATCACGGATGGATCGCCCCAAAAGAATAATCCCAAACTCAATATATACATGGTTTAACCAAAATAAGGCTTGACATACCAAGCCGTACAAATCTCTCTCAAAAGCCTTCAAAGCGGCACAACGGAGTCCTCTAGAAGAAGTCCTCAGGAGGTGGCTCCAACTCGTCTCCGGCCGCAAGGTCCGACTCACCGGGGTCAGCGTCTCCTGAAGCCTCGGCCGCTGCTAGTAGTGGACCTGCGACGTATAGTCTATAGGGTGAGCTACATCCTAGTTCAATAGGGAACAAAACACAGTTGAACATATAAATTATTACTCACATATATTCCATGATATGACATGCATGATGTGTCTATGCAATTCATCGAGCATAAAACAGTTAAAAAGTATTACATTTTACTGGTAGTTTACTCGTGTCTTTTATTTACTCATGAATGATGCTGAAAAGGCCTAAAGCAAAACTTAAACTTTCAACTTAAGTAATCCCCGAGCAATATAGCATCGAGCCCCGATGAGATACCCATCATCGTCATCTATATAGACACTTTTAACGTATTCCCTGGGAATACAATGTAGTACCCAAGCCCCTTTCCCCTGGGGATCGGTGGCGGGGTTTCACTTGTCTCAAATCAACACCCCTGGGGTGTACTTACAATGTGCGAATAAGCCTCTAAGCTTACTTTGTTTCGCCAGATCGGTCACGGATATCCTCCCGTGTCGGGCCAGTGGATATCATCACGTGGGGTACTCTATCAAACCTCAAATAACAAAAATATCGGTGCCTTACATATAGTTATTCACCGTGTAAGTGTGCTATCTTATATCAGTTAGGCCCTATCAAGCATGATTCAATCTTGGATACATCCCTGGGATGTATCCATTCACTTGCATCACACTTGATGCTCTTATCTCTTTACTTCTTCATCCCCTGGGGATGGCTCATTATAATTACTCTTATGGATATCACACACACACACTTTTCACAATTCTTAAACAATAAAACATTTGAATTTGAATTCTATATCACTACATACATGCTCTTATAAAATAAAGTATATGTTCAAGGTGTTCCCTACCTCAAGTCCTTGTTTGATCAATGCATCAAGGTCCCACGTGGCTCCTTGTGCACTAGCTCATACGTACCACCTATGGTACCACATAACAGGTGAAACACATCACTAAGGATGCAATAAAGGAGGTCCAAGACCCTCCATGAAGCTTAAAGTCAAACTCAAAAGTCAATAAAATTTAGCACAGTCGATTAATCGAACTCCAAAATCGATTAATCAAAAATCAATATCGATTAATCGATTCTCAAATCAATTAATCGAGATTCTCATTCGATTAATCGAAACCCAATTCGATTAATCGAAATTCTCTACTCTATCTGTTGATTCTCAATTCGAGTAATCGAATTTCCAAAATCGATTAATCGATCCCAAATCGATTAATCGAATTTCTAAATCGATTAATCGAATTCCCATTTCGATTACTCGATTTCTCCAATCTATTTTCTTTCCTCCACTTGAGTTCACTGTAGGCTCCCAGTCGATCAATCGATTTCCAATTCGATTAATCGAAATCTAAAGTCGATTAATCAAAATTCAATTCGATTAATCGAGATCGGGGTCCTCCGACTTTTCAACTTCCTGGCCAATTTCGATTAATCGAAACCCAATTTCGATTAATCGAAATTGCCAGATTCAGCCCCTTTCTGGCTGTTCTTCCCAATCTTTTTCCACTCTTTTTCCTCTATTTTTCTAAACCATTATCCTATGATTTAAACCATTTTTAACTACAATTTAACCTCTACAACCTATGTATTTTATTCACAAAAATTTACCTTTAATCAATCTCAAATTGATTTCAAATCAAGTGGTTGGAAGGCTAGGGTTCCAGTTTTGGCTTGAGCAGTTCCTTCTTGAATCGGCCTCTTTAATACTTGAATCCCCCTTCCAATCACCCACAATGACTCCTTGCTTTATCACTCTCTTTACTCCTCTCTCTCTCTTCTTTACTTCTCTCTCAACAACCAAGCTATTGATTTTAGGGTTATTAAACCCTTTTATCTCTCCCTTAGCTTGTGTGTTGAGCACATGCACCTCGATAGGTGTATGTGACTTTAGATTTTCAACACACACCACATAGCCACACAACCCATCACATCTCGTCCATTCATCACACCCCATGCTAACTATTGGACTTCTATTTGGTCAAACCTATGACCGATCGGGCACGGATCCCGAGGTCACAGTTTGGCATGATTTTTTAGGCTATTACATCCTCCCCACCTTGGAAATTTTCGTCCTCGAAAATAACCCAAGGTTCATCGGTTTGGGTCTCTCTCCCGCAGGTGAGGTGGTCCAGTTAACTTAGAATCATTTAAGTGTTCATAACACAAGCATAGAAGTAAATTTAAGGAATTGAAACAATGTAATCAAAAATTTTTAATTTCTATTAATATCTGAAAATTTTACAAGGGCCACATGAGTTGGCGTACAAAATAATCTACAGCTATACAAGAAAAACTCGATAAATACAAGACTCAGGCAGTCCCCTCACCAGCCGGTGGTGGGCGGAGTAGGTCGCCCATGTGCCGATGGTACTACGGGGCAGGGTTCAGGCTGGAGTCAGTGGCTGTGGTGGTGGCGTGTGATGGGTGGTGGCCGTGGTCGCCTGCGTCTGGCCTGGGTGAGTGAGGTAGATGTGGAAGGAGCCGCGTCTGTAGTGGCTGTGGTAGGATGGAAGACGCAGTCCTCTGTGGAAGGTGCGTGGTTGTCCCTCCTCCTCGGGCGAGGTAGCAGTGAGTCGGTCGGGTAGATGTGGCAGAGGGTGTGGAAGAGACGGAAGTCCATCCTCCGGTTCATCCTTTCGTTGTGGGCCTCCATACGGCCAACACACCTCCTCTATGGTCGGCCTGATGAGGGCAAGGCGGTAGGATGAGGTGGGTGTAGCGGGCGCCGAGTGGGCTGGCGGTGTCGGTGAGGCTGCTGTGTGAGAGGTAGCCCTCTCCACTGATGGCTTTGCCGGGTGTGCCCCACCCACGGGTGGGTCCTGCTGTGGTTGTGGGGGTGGTGGCGGTGCGACTGCTGCTGCTGCTGGAGCTGGAGCGGGACCCGGAGCCAGTAGGGTCCGCTTTAGCAAGTTGTAGCTACGGGCCCATGAAGACATGGAGAATGTCTTCACGCAGTCCGTAGCCCTCTCTTCATGAGGAGAGACGGCGTAGGATGGATCGTTGGAGTAGCACTCCAACATGCTCGATATGAGGCGAGCGTAGGGCATCTTCTCCTTGGGCTGGAGGTTGCCCTTCATTAGCTTGCCCTTAATATACCTCATCCCCTCAAGGATGAGCATGGTGGCATCAAACCACCGGCCACAGAAGGCCGAGTAAAGTGCCTGTTGCACTTTTTCCACGCGCTCGATGTCGTGGCGCATAGGGTATAGATTACACTTGACCACCGAGTCAAGCATCCACATATAATGGGGAAGGTCAACCCTCTTTATGGAGGAGCCCGACCCCTTTTTACCATTGGTCATGCGGGTCATGACCTCCTCAAAGCGAGGTTCCTCCTCGAAGGGTGGGAATAGGGTGGTGTCGGGTGTGAAATCGAGGTAACACTCTAGTACCTCATGTATGTGACGACGTGTGATCATGTAGTCTCGACCCTCTATGGTGGTCTTGATCACATCGTCGGTCGGGCCGTCCACAAGCCCTTGGTAGAATAATCTCACCAATCTAGGGTAGTAAGAACCCCTGATTGGTTTGAGAAGGTTGCCGAGACCGGCGTTATTAAGGTAGTTTCGAGCCCATTGGGTCTCGCCCGGTACATCGGGATTGGTGAATAGGGTTGGGTCAATGATGTATTCGACCTCGAAGGTCTTGGCCGCCCACCATTCATTTGGTTGCACCACATTAGTGGGTGGTGGGGGCATTGGTGTGGACTCGCGGGAAGACTCGCGCGTAGACGCGCTCGTCGAATCGAAGGTGGTCTCCGATGTCGACGGTGACGGAGTCCTCACCGGCGATGGGGTAGGTGGTGGTGGTGCGGCGTTCTTATACCTAACCGGGAGTTTAGAAGTCGCCTTCTTTGAAGACAACCTAGTCTTGGGTGGCATGGTGGGGAAATAGTAAGAATCTAGGGTTCTTATAGCTCAAATTGAAGGAAAATTGGAAATCTAGGGTTTACCTTAGGTTTCGAAGGCGAATGCGAATGCGGATGCGGATGCGAATCGACGGAAAATCCAAACCCTAGACCACTCGGTTGGTTGGAGAAGAAGGAGAAACCGAAACGCCCAAAATCCCTAGGTGAAATGATTTCGAATGGGGAATGAAATCCCCAAATTTATTTATATAGGCCCCGGCTCGATTAATCAAAATCCAGAATCGATTAATCGAGATTTCAAACTAGATTAAGCCGTGTAAGATCGATTAATCGATTTCCCAAATCGATTAATCGAAAGTCAAATTCGATTAATCGAAACCATTTCGATTAATCGAAATCGTATCTGTTTAAATTCTTAAGTTTTTGAGCTCACTGGCGCGAGCCAGTCGATTAATCGAAATTTCAAAATCGATTAATCGAAATTCACTTCGATTAATCGAAATCGTGCAGTAAGTTCCAAAATTTTCAGGATTCTTTAAGTTATTCGATTAATCAAATTCCACTTCGATTAATCGAATTCCCCTTCGATTAATCGAATTTCACTTCGATTAATCGAAATCGTTCTTCTGACTTCATATTTCTTCCAAGTCCCTTTAGTAATTCGATCAATCGAACTTCCAGTTCGATTAATCGAAACCCCAAATCGATTAATCGAATTTCCAAAATCGATTAATCGATCCCAAATCGATTAATCGAAATTATAACTCGATCAATCGAAATTGCATTCTATGTCTGTTCTAACTCTTTTTCAAATTTCCAGTCACTGGCAGGTGCCAGTCGACCAATCGAACAAAATCGATTAATCGATTTGAAATTCGATTAATCGGTTTTGCCCAATTTATGCTAATTTTCAATTTCCTTGGTTCTTTGATTTCTTTTGGTAGTTTATGACATCAAGTGGTTCATATTTCCATAAAAACACATACACTTGGTCATATGCATAAAAATCTGTTCGTTAAATCATACTTTGATCAAAACTTCCATTGAATTACAAGTATCGTGGAGATTCCACAAACATGTTTGTGATTTACATTTAATTCTCACGTCGTTGGAAACAAGGCTGGATATTGTTCTTTCACATCGGCCTCTCGTTCCCAAGTAGCCTCTTCTTTTGGATGATTGTTCCACCAAACAAGCACTAAGGGAATCACTTTAGTGCGCAGTACTTGTTCCTTTCGATCCAAGATTTCCACAGGTTCCTCTATCGTGCTCACGTCCTCACACATCTCCATAGGTTGCTTTCCTAATACATGAGACGGATCATTAACGTACTTCCTGAGCATCGATATGTGGAAAACGTTATGCACCCTATCAAACAGTGGTGGTAAACCAATGCGATACGCAACTTCACCTACACGTCCCAAAATTTCAAATGGTCCAACATAACGTGGGCTTAACTTCCCTCTCTTGCCAAATCTCATTACACCTTTCATAGGTGTCACCTTCACAAACACGTGCTCACCCACTTTATAGTCGACACTAGTCCGCTTCATATCGGCGTAACTTTTCTGTCTACTCTGTGCTGACTTCAGCCTTTCCCTGATTATTCGAACGACGGTGGCGTTATCTTCAAGTAGTTTTGGCCCTAACACAAATTTCTCACCTGTTTCCTCCCAATTGAGGGGTGATTTGCATCGTCGTCCATACAGAGCTTCATACGGTGCCATGCCAATGCTCGTTTGGAAACTGTTGTTGTATGCGAATTCGAGCAACGGTAGATACTCGTCCCAGTATCCTTGCATATCTAGCATGCACGCTCTGAGCATGTCTTCTATCACTTGGTTCACTTTCCTCGTTCGCCCATCAGTTTGAGGATGAAAAGCTGAACTAAAGTCTAGTCGTGTTCCCATTCCTTCTTGAAATTTCTTTCAAAACTTGGATGTATATAGTGGATCACGATCTGAAACTATGCTGCTTGGAATCCCATGTAATCTTACAATCTCCTTCATGTATAAGTCTGCCAGTCTTCCTGCTGTATATGTAGTATTGTATGGCAAAAAGTGCGCTGATTTGGTCAATCGGTCTACGACGACCCAAATGGCATTGTGTCTCTTGGCAGTACGGGGCAATCCAACAATGAAATCCATCGAGATTGATTCCCATTTCCATTCTGGGATTGGTAAAGGTTGCAATAGTCCAGCAGGATGTCTATGATCAACCTTCACTTGCTGACAAGTCAAACACCGTGACACGTACTCGGCCACGTCTTGCTTCAGTCCTCTCCACCAGTAGTTCTTTTTCAAATCTTGGTACATTTTGGTGCTACCAGGGTGGATAGCATAATTTGACTTATGGGCCTCATCAAGAATCGTTCGTCTTAGATCGGCATTGTCCGGAATGCATAGACGGCCCTTAAACAATAAAGAACCATCTTCTTTAACCGAGAAGTCCGACCTGATGCCTTCACTCACGTCTTGATGAATCTTTGTTAATGCCGGATCTTTCATCTGTAGATCGTGGATATGCTCAAATATCACTGGCTTTACTGATATGTTAGCCAAAAAGGATCCGGTGGCTTTTGACTCAATGTTCGCATCGTAGAATGCCAGGTCTTCCAATAATTTCCATCGGTGCATACCCAAAATCAAACAAGCTAACTGAGCTGAACCTTTCTGACTCAATGCGTCGGCTACTACATTCGCCTTGCCAGGGTGGTATTGTATGGAGCAATCATAATCCTTGAGGAATTCCATCCACCTGCGCTGTCTCATGTTGAGCTCTTTCTGTGTAAAGAGATATCGGAGGCTCTTATGATCGGTGAAAATTTCAAAAGTCTCACCATACAAGTAATGTCTCCAAATCTTCAGCGCAAAAATGACTGCTGCTAGTTCCAAGTCATGAGTCGGGTAATTTTTCTCGTGTTCTTTCAGCTGTCTTGATCCGTAAGCTATCACCTTCTTGTGTTGGTTGAGTACACAACCAAGGCCATTGTATGACGCGTCGCTGTACACGGCGTATCCTCCACTGCCTGAAGGAATCGCTAACACTGGAGCCGAAGTGAGTCTCGTTTTGAGTTCTTGAAAACTCTTCTCGCATGCCTCACTCCACTCAAACCTTGAATCTTTTCGTGTCAGCTTTGTGAGAGGTCCCGATATCTTTGAAAACCCCTCGACGAAACGTCGATAATAGCCTGCTAAGCCCAGAAAACTTCGGACATCGGTCACTGTCTTTGGTTGCTCCCATTTAACCACTGCTTCTATCTTTGCTGGATCTACAGTGACACCATGCTTTGAGACGACATGTCCCAAAAAGCTAACCTCTTCCAACCAAAACTCACATTTGCTGAGTTTGGCGTACAATTGGTGTTCACGTAGCGTCTGTAGAGAAATCCTCAAATGTTCTTCGTGTTCCGTCTTGGATTTGGAGTATATCAATATATCATCAACGAATACTATGACGCAGGAGTCCAAGTGTGGTTTAAACACTCGATTCATCAGATCCATAAACGATGCCGGAGCATTCGTCAATCCAAACGGCATCACAAGGAATTCATAGTGTCCATACTGTGTCCGGAAAGCTGTCTTCTGGATGTCCTCTGCCTTGACTCGCAACTGATGATATCCAGATCTCAGGTCGATCTTGGAAATATTCCTAGCTCCTTGCAGTTGGTCGAATAGATCGTCAATTCTAGTCAAAGGGTAGCGGTTCTTCACAGTGAGTTTGTTCAATTGTCGATAGTCAATGCATAGTCGCATTGACCCATCCTTCTTCTTGGCAAACAAGACCGGTGCTCCCCATGGAGACACGCTCGATCTAACAAACCCCTTGTCCATAAGCTCTTGCAGTTGTTCCTTCAACTCCTTTAACTCAGCAGGAGCCATTCTATAGGGCGCTTTCGAAATAGGCTCCGTTCCTGGTGCTAAGTCAATGGCGAATTCTACTTCTCTTTCTGGAGGCAATCCAGGCAATTCTTCTGGAAACACGTTGGCAAAGTCTCGCACAACTGCTATCTCCGAAATGACATTCTTTTCTTCCTTGTCCTCCTTTAAGAAAGCCAAGTATCCACTGCAACCCTTTCTGATAATTTTCTCGGCCCTGACTGCTGAGATCAGTGGCACAGATGACGACCTCACTCCTTGAAATCGAAATGATCTTCTTGTGTTGGGTCTAAAAATGACTACCTTATTCTTGCAATCGACAATTGCACAATGCTGCGCCAACCAGTCCATGCCAAGGATCACATCGAACCCTTGCATGTCTAACAGTATCAACTTTGCTTCCAATTCATGCACCTCTAAGTCTCGAACTGCTACTATGATGGATTTGCAAGCTAACTCTGTGTCTACTAACTCTCCAGTCGGAATAGACACAGATAGGACGAAATCCAACGCCTCTGTAACAATCTTCATCTTCTTGGCGAAACGTGGAGTGACGAATGAGTGGGTAGACCCTAGGTCTATCAACACTCGAGCGTCATATCCAACGAAGCATCCTTTTTCATATATAGTTAAAGTACCTATAGTATACATACATACATACATACAATAATTTACACATCAATTTACACCCTTAATTCACATATAGATTTAGCATTGAGAAAAAGAATCTATACAATTCCTAATGCATGCACCTTCTCTATCTAAAATTTTAATGAAATGAAAATTTTCTTTAATTTGAAAGAGTCTCACCTTGGATGACGTCATGCACGTTCCCTGCTTCCTGGGCAGTGACTGCATAAGCTCTCCCCTGAACGATCGACTTCCTTGCTTGAATGGGTCGTGGTGCTGCAACTGAAACCGTCTTTCTTTTATTTGTCTCGGGACAATCTTTGATCAAGTAGCCCACCTTGCCACATCGGAAACAACCCCTAGTTCCCAATCTACAATCCACTGTCCTATGAGGCTTGCCACACTTTGCGTAAGTCTCCCGAGGTGCGGAAGAAACAGTACGAGAACCCTGTGTGATAGTGGCACCAGTAGACATGGCAGGGCTCTCATAGCGTAAAGGTCTCCCCGACGCAAGTAAAGGAAACCTCTGTTGGTGTTGTTGTTGCACCGGCCTTTCGAAACCCCCTTGGAACTGTGGTCTCTGATTTTAGGCTACGAACCTCGGCTTTTTGTTCACCGATTCGTAGGTCCCCGTCCTTCCTTGTTCATTTCCTCCCCTCTGCTGCTCCCTCTGTCTATATCTGTTATTGTTCTCCTCCTCTACAACCAACGCCTTGCTCATGACCTCTTCATAGGTCCTCAATTGAAATGGAGCTACGCCTCCCCTAACCTCAGGCTTCAAACCTTGCTGAAACCTCTTGGATTTCATCACTTCAGTAGCGACGTAATCCGGAGCAAAACGGGCAAGTCGTAGAAACTCTACCCCATATTCTCTCACTGTCATTCTCCCTTGCACTAATTGTAAAAATTGTATCTCAAGCTGGTTCCTCACCACTTCCGAAAAATATTGTTTGTTGAACTCCTCAACAAACTCCTCCTAAGTCCAAGGCAACTCTGGGGTCTCCTGAGCCCGAGTCCATATCACAAACTTCCACTAAGGCCCAGCCTCCCCATCCAACATATAAGCTGCCCATCTCACACTCTCATCTTCAGTGCATGTCAGCACGCTAAAGACTTTCTCCATCTCCATAAGCCAGTTCTCAGCGGCCATTGTGTCTGCCTGCCCAGAAAATGAAGGAGGTCTCATCCTCCTAAACTCTGTAAAAGATGAGGGCACAGGCAGCGCAGGTCCTACAGGTGGTGTAGGTGGCTGCTGTTCTCTTGACGCGTGAGCTGCAAAGGATGCGGCTTGTTGTGCCATGGCAGCTGCCATAGTCTCCATAGTGTGCATCATCCTTTGTCGCTCCTCTCTATCTTCTTGTCTTTCTCTCAATCTCTCTTGTTCTCTTAGATCTTGATCCTGACGATCTTGATCCTCTTCATCATGCTGTCTACTACTACTGCCCCCTGGGGCCTCAGTACCTCTTAAAGGCACTCTATTAGTAGGAGAGATGCAATCATCTCCACTACGTAGACTCCTCTGTTGGCCTCCCCTTGGTCGGCCTCTTCCTCTAGATGACATTTGCGGCTGCATTTGAAACTAAAGTTTCGTTAACAGAAGCCCCTATGTTCTGACCAAAAGGATGATTGTCAGAATTTCTAAAAGAAAATGGCTTTGATACCAACTGTGACAGCCCGGATTTTGTCACCCCGAAACCCGTGCCATCAGCACGATCATCTTGACCGTGCCCCTCAGCAAAGCACGAAACATTGACATATCAGCATAAAATGAAATAATAAATGAAACTGCAGAATTTAAATCTATATTAAAGCAATTCTCCAAAAGACAGTTCTACCCTCATGCCTCTGCATGAATGGAGAACCGATCCGAACCATCGATGATAGCAATCATCACGGATGGTTCGCCCCAAAAGAATAATCCCAAACTCAATATATACATGGTTTAACCAAAACAAGGCTTGACATACCAAGCCGCATAAAATCTCTTAAAAAGCCCTCAAAGCGGCACAACGGAGTCCTCTAGAAGAAGTCCTCAGGAGGTAGCTCCAACTCGTCTCCGACCGCAAGGTCCGACTCACCGGTCGGCGTCTCAAGCCTCCTAATGCTAGTAGTGGACCCGCTGACGATAGTCTATAGGGTGAGCTACATCCTAGCTCAATAGGGAACAAAACACGCTTGAACATATAAATTATTACTCACATATATTCCATGATATGACATGCATGATGTTGATGAAACAGTTAAAAGCATTACATTTTATCGTAGTTTATATGTCTTTTATTTACTCATGAATGATGCTGAAAAGGCCTAAAGCAAAACTTAAACTTTCAACTTAAGTAATCCCCGAGCAATATAGCATCGAGCCCCGATGAGATACCCATCATCGTCATCTATATAAACACTTTTAACGTATTCCCTGGGAATACAATGTAGTACCCAAGCCCCTTTCCCCTGGGGATCAGTGGCGGGGTTTCACTTGTCTCAAATCAACACCCCTGGGGTGTGCTTACTATGTGCGGATAAGCCTCCGCGACCGGCTTAGCCACGCCAGATTTGGCCACTTGGATATCCCGCCGTCGGTCGGATATTCAAACCTCAAATAACAAAAATATCGGTGCCTTACATATAGTTATTCGTCGTGTAAGTGTGCTATCTTATATCAGTTAGGCCCTATCAAACATGATTCAATCTTGGATACATCCCTGGGATGTATCCATTCACTTGCATTACACCTGATGCTCTTATCTCTTTACTTCTTCATCCCCTGGGGATGGCTCATTATAATTACTCTTATGGATGTCACACACACACACTTTTTATAATTCTTAAGCAATAAAACATTTGAATTTGAATTCTATATCACTACATACATGCTCTTGTAAAATAAAGTACATGTTCAAGGTGTTCCCTACCTCAAGTCCTTGTTTGATCAATGCATCAAGGTCCCACGTGGCTCCTTGTGCACTAGCTCATACGTACCACCTATGGTACCACATAACAGGTGAAACACATCACTAAGGATGCAATAAAGGAGGTCCAAGACCCTCCATGAAGCTTAAAGTCAAACTCAAAAGTCAATAAAATTTAGCACAGTCGATTAATCGAACTCCAAAATCGATTAATCAAAAATCAATATCGATTAATCGATTCTCAAATCGATTAATCGAGATTCCCATTCGATTAATCGAAACCCAATTCGATTAATCGAAATTCTCCACTCTATCTGTCGATTCTCAATTCGAGTAATCGAATTTCCAAAATCGATTAATTGATCCCAAATCGATTAATCGAATTTCTAAATCGATTAATCGAATTCCCATTTCGATTACTCGATTTCTCCAATCTATTTTCTTTCCTCCATCTTTGGAGTTCATCAGAGGCTCAATGATCAATCGATTTCCAATTCGATTAATCGAGATCGGGGTCCTCCGACTTTTCAACTTCCTGGCCAATTTCGATTAATCGAAATTGCCAGATTCAGCCCCTTTCTGGCTGTTCTTCCCAATCTTTTTCCACTCTTTTTCCTCTATTTTTCTAAACCATTATCCTATGATTCAAACCATTTTTAACTACAATTTAACCTCTACAACCTATGCATTTTATTCACAAAAATTTACCTTTAATCAATCTCAAATTGATTTCAAATCAAGTGGTTGGAAGGCTAGGGTTCCAGCTTTGGCTTGAACGGATTCCTTGCGCAGAATCAGCCTCTTTAATACTTGAATCCCCCTTCCAATCACCCACAATGACTCCTTGCTTTATCACTCTCTTTACTCCTCTCTCTCTCTTCTTTACTTCTCTCTCAACAACCAAGCTATTGATTTTAGGGTTATTAAACCCTTTTATCTCTCCCTTAGCTTGTGTGTTGAGCACATGCACCTCGATAGGTGTATGTGACTTTAGATTTTCAACACACACCACATAGCCACACAACCCATCACATCTCGTCCATTCATCACACCCCATGCTAACTATTGGACTTCTATTTGGTCAAACCTATGATCGATCGGGCATGGATCCCGAGGTCACAGTTTGGCGTGATTTTTCGGGCTATTACAGAGGATGAGTGGCTAAATTTATTTGCTCAAGGAGGAAGCGAACCAGAGATAAGTAATTGTTCTAATATTATTTCTATAATTTCATAGTATTGTCATTGAATCATTCTGTCATAAGTGTATACTTGGTTAAATATTATCGAGTCTTCGTTTACAATCGTTGATCGTGGTTATCAACGACTGTAAAAGAAGCACTCCATCTAGATCTGTTCCTGCAGGCCGATCTAGGCAGCAGAATGATTGATTTATCATTGTCGTGACTTAGAATTTTAAGATATGCTATCCTTTTTACATGATTCATACCGCAATGATAGACTGGATCATAGTTTTTAGATAGGGTATGCCGGATCAATAGTCGCGTTTCTCTCGATTCATTTATTTTCCTATTAAATGATGGTGTTTTGATTTTAAATGAAATTGTGGGATTGAATGGTAGAAAAGTTACGAATCAATGGCTAGCTAACTCCTTGATCAACTTATAAACTGTCATTTTTCTTCTTTATCATAATTTGTTCTGACCTAGATTGATTAACTTTCTTTTATTGCATTGAGAATCGTGTGGTACTTGTATGGTAAATTGAATTTCTCCCTTGGTACTTCTTTGAGTGTTTTAAAGTCTCTGAAAGGATTAGATAAATTTTACATTTCCCTGTGGGTTCGACACCCCTATTGTTACCGTGCTACGATAGATCTTGTGCACTTGCAAGGGTTAAACTTAAAATCGATCAATAGGGTGGGGCTCTAAGTGGTAAAAGGGTTAAAAAGAGAGCTAGTGGGAGTTAAGGATTAAAATATCAGGTAAACTTTAGCTGAAAACTGATAATTTAGACGAAATTTTGAGTCCCATACAAAATATGACCGAAATTTCAATCATTTCGGCCGAAATTTTGATCCTTGGTGGGGGTGCAACAGTCCTAGCAAAACCAATCTCAATAAATGGGGTGGTCAACAAGTCAACCTCCAAATTCGAAATATGATCAAAATCTCAAAAAACATTGTTCCTAAGCCTAACGTGTGTATTAGACACGCTTAGCATAAGTATAGTAACCTGGGAAGAAGCTGGAGGCTCAGAACATGCCATGGGCCCTACAAAAAACCAAAATTTCTTAGCATGTATAATATACACACTAGGCAAAATTCTGTCAGAATTTGGCTTAGCGTAGCGTGTATATTATACAGGCTAGGCAAAAATTCTTGCATTTCTTCCTGATTTTCAAATCGTCATAACTTTTGATATACAACTCTGATTGAGGTGATTCTTAGCTCGTTGGAAAGTTGGGAACATCTTCTTTCCAATAGTATATGATTTAGCTCCAGGAGAAGTCTCTGTAAATTTTGACACTCCTCTTTCCAACGACTATTCAGGAGGGTTTGAATCAGGCCCGGAAGGATTCTAATGGGTCTGGGAAGGCTAGGGTTGATTCCTAAGGATTTTGGAATGATTCCTAAGGGTTTGAGAAATGCTTTCGAAAGCTCAGGAATATGCCTTTCTCGACGTACGTGTCGATCGGGCTTTGGGCCAAATTTGGGTGTCTACAGGGCCTTAATATAGTTGGTCGTGGCCCTTGTCCTAGCCCTAGCGGGCTATAACATGGTTGGCCCTAGCTCTAGCCCAAGCGGGCTAGGGTCGAGCTAGGGCCGGGATTTGGGCTTCCAAAAATTACTTTTTTTATTTTTTTTATTATTGTTTTTATTTTCATAAAATATCTATTTAATTCCTATTATTAGATAATCTTAAATAAAAATATGAAAGGAAGATAGGCGGATAGCTTTATTTTTAAAATTATCAAATTAGACTTCTAATCTAACTATCTATTAAGAATGATCTAAGGGTTAGAAAGAAGGGTATAGTTGGTAAAATAAAAATAATATATATATATATATGGTCAAGTAGGGTTGTGCATTTTTTGGACCGAATCGACCAAACTGCATGGTTTTGTCCGGTTTGGGTTTGGCTTGTAAAAAAGGAAAACCGAAAAGTTTGGTTTGGTTTTGGTTCCAAGCCTCCCCAAGCAGAACCGAACCGAACCTAGTTGTAAGTATATATATATATATATATATATATAGGGATAGGCAGAGGTTTTGCTAAATTTTAAAGGGCATTTTAAGTAAATTTCATATTTTCTATAAAACCTACCTAGTCGAGAGTAAACACTAAACACTAAAGAAAGCATGTCGTCCCTCTCTATTCCCTCGTCCTCTACTTCTATTCTAATTTTCAACGCATGCTAAAAACCCTAAGCCCTCTTTTTTTTTTTTTGAAATTGCCTAAGCCCTCTTTCCCTCTCTATTCCCTCATCCTCTACTTCTTTTATTCCAAAGTTCCAACGCCTACTAAAAACCCTAAGTCCTTTTTTTTTTTTTTGGGAAATTGCCTAAGCCCTCTTTCCCTCTCTATTCCCTCATCCTCTACTACTTCTATTCCAATGCCTGCTAACAATCCTAAGCCTTCCTTTTTTTTTGGCAACCTAAGGCCGTAAGCCCTATTTTGAAGCCTTGCGATTTCACAATTTGCGAAGCCGGCTGCCGCAAAAAAAAAAATTAAGAAGAAAAAGAAGAAGACTCTAATCCAAAGAAGAAGACCCTACATCATGTAAGTTATTATTATTATTATTTTTTCTTTGGTTCTATTGGATTTCATGCTTGAGGGTTGAGGGTTTGTTTTTATTCACCATTTTACATCAGACAATAAGGATCATTTTTTTGTGCCAAACTGCCAATATATCATATATTAAAAGTTATTTTTGTTATATATATATATATATATATATATATATATATATATATATATATATATATATATATATATATAATATACACGAGTTGGACCGAGTTTCTGAGTTGACTCCATCTTTTTGTTCTCTTTATATTAGATGGCTTCATCAAAGATGTCAAAGAATGTTGCATCGAAGCCAACCACAAAAATGGATGAGAGTGAGTCAACTGTTGAAGGCGGTCTTGATCCATCCTCCAGTGTGAGTAACACTGCTACTCTTTCTATTAAAGGTAGTAGGCGACGGTCCATAGTTTAAGATCATTTTACAGTCGTAAGGTGGACTGAAAAGGGAGGCTAAGAAATTACTGAATATAATTATTGTAAAAAGCCATACAAGTGTATGACTAAACATAATGGAACTAACTCAATGAAGACACATAGAAACTCAATGTCTTAAATATCGTGGAAGGGTTGTAAATAAGAAGCAAAAGACTTCAGTTTTCAAACATGATATGAATGAAAAGGAAGAGACTAAAGGTAAAGAACTCATAGCGGTGACTTTTAATGTTAAGACTTGTAGGAGAGCATTAGCTAAAATGTTAATCATTGACGAGTTGCCTTTTAGATTTGGAGAGGGATTTCGTAAGTTTATGCACGTTGTTTGTCCTAGGTGGACAAAAATCTCAAGCCGCACAATGATTGTCAGAGACTGTTGGAATGTCTTTGTGGATGCGAAGATTAAATTGAAGAGTTTTCTTAAAGGGCAACGATTATGCCTTACAACGGATACGTGGACATTCATTCAAAACTATTATTATATGTGTCTCACCGCTCACTTCATTGATAGTGATTGGAAAATGCATAAAAGAATTATTAACTTTTGTCAGGTAGAAAATCACAAAGGTGAAACACTGGATAAGGCAGTTGAACAATGTTTGCTTCAATAGGGCATCACAATTTTTTTAACAATAACTGTTGACAATGCTAGTTCGAACAATGATTTAATACAATTCATAAGGAGGAAGTCAAAAGGTAGAAAAGATACAATATTGGGACATGAACACTTGCACATAAGATGTGGTGCCCATATTCTAAATCTTATAATACATGAGGGTTTGAAGGGCATGGATGACTCCATTGTCAAAGTGAGGAATGCCATTCGATATGTGAGGTCATCTCCATAAAGATGGAAAATGTGGAAGCAATGTGTAGAGATTTAGAAAATCAAGAGCAAATGTCACGTTTGTCTTGACATAGCCACTAGGTGGAATTACACTTATGTGATGTTGGACATGGCCGAAAATTTTTGAAAGCCCTTTGAAAGATTAGAGGATGATGACCCGAATTTTATATGTGCGGTTAGTGAGGAGGATGACAAAGATGGTGTAGATGGATGCATTCATGGGAGAGGGAAAAGAGTGAAAAAGTCTATGGGGCCGCCCGATTCGGAAGATGGAAGAAGGTGAGGTTGTTTGTCAAGTTCCTTAATCTATTCTATGGAACAACCTTACGATTTTCTGGATCCAAATATGTAAGTTCAAATATTTTTTTCATTGAGTTAATGTTTATTCATGAAAAAATAAGTGACGAGTGTAGAAATAAGCTTCCTCTCTTAGCATCTATGGCAGAAGAGATGAAGCGGAAGTTTGAGAAATACTGGGGAAACATAGACACAACGTATATGTTATTATATATTACACTAGTTCTTGATCCCTGATATAAGATGCGGTATATTTTATGGAAATTTCAACAAATCTATAGTGAAGTAATAGTTACTGAGATAATTTTCAAAGTAAAAAATGTCATGTCTCACTTATTTGAAGCTTATGCCGAAAATGAAACAAGTGGTCAAGACCAAAAAGAAAAATAATTGTCCGATGGAGGAATGCGTAGTACTAGTAGTGGGACAAATGATGAACGGGTATTGATTATGTCAACATTTAGAAGGCATTTAGAGGAAGAAACTTCGATAGAAAAGAAATCAGAGATAGAAAAATATTTAGCGGAGGCTTGTGAAGTTGCGGCAAACAAATTTGATTTATTGGCATGGTGGAAAATCAACTCTGCTAGATATCATGTGCTTGGGAAAGTTGCACGAGATGTACTTACGATCCCCGTATTCACGGTCGCTTCACAGTCAGCGTTTAGCACAATGGGTCACATTTTAGATCCTTTTCGTAGTGCATTATCTCCAAAGATAGTTGAGGCCCTCATATATGGGCAAAATTAGATCTACTCTTCATCTTCTCCAATTTGCCTTAGAGATGCGATGGATGACGTGGAAGAATTTGAGAGGCTTGAGTCGGGTATATTTCATGATTTCTTCTTTTAATTAGATATTTTTATTATTGTAGCAATAAATTATTTTACTATTTCACATATTTTAGTCACTAACTTGTTTGTAATTTTTATGTTTTTTGGTTTAGAACTTATAATAGAGGACAAGAGAATTGCATCTAATCCTACACCCGACTCATAGATCTTGGCAATTAGAGCAGTTGGTGGTCTATTATGGTTGGTTGTTTAAGGTTGATAAATGGTTTTGTGGTTTGTTGAAAAGTGAAAATTGTTTTGATGGTCTATGGTTGAGCAGTTGACTTTTATTTTGTTTAAACAGTTAAACTTTTACTCTTCTACTCTCTCATGAAATGAAAGTGGTGATTGTGTGACACTTCATTTGTAACAGCCCGGATTTCGACACCCCGAAACTCGTGCCATCAACACGATCCTTCAGATCGTGCCCCAAAGCTATGCACGGAATATTGGTATAACAAGTAATAATAAAGAGATAAAACAATTAATTGCATAAAGCGGAAAAAGTTAATATGCCCAACTGGCACATTCAAAAGGCAGTTCTACTTTCATGCCACTGCATGAACAGAGAACCGACCCGAACCATCGGTGATAAACAGATCACCCCAGATGATTCGCCAAAAGAATAATTCAATTTAATTACATTGATTATCAAATAAAGGCTTGACATACCAAGCCGTACAATTAGCTCTCAAACTACTCTCTGTCAAAGTACACAGCAGAGTCTCCTAGAAGAAGTCCTCGGGAGGAGGCTCCAACTCGTCTCCAGGCACGTAATCCGAATCACCCGGATCTACGTCTTCCGAAGTCTCAGTTGCTACTAACAAAGGACTTGCGACGTATAGTCTAAAGGGGTGAGCTACATCCTAGCTCAATAGGGAACAAACATAATGAACATATAAATTAAAATCTCACATATATTCCATGATATTCTAAGCATGATGTGTCTATACATTTGCTAGAAAAATAGTTTAAAAGCTGATGATTTGCATTCAAGTTTACTGGTAATTAGCATGTCTTACTTTTCTGTTGATTTATCATGAATGACACTGAACAGGCCTAAAGCAAAACTAAAATCTTCAACTTAAGTAATCTCCGAGCAATATAACATCGAGCCCCGATGAGATACCCTTCATCGTTGTCTAAATAGATAGTTGTTAAAATATATTCCCTGGGAATACAACCCAAGCCCCTTTCTCACTAGGCGGCGAGGTTAAAACTCATTTCAACATCCCTGGGATGTACTCACTATGTACGGATAGACCTCCGCACTGGTGTACGGATTGGTCGCCGTACCGGTCACTGATATCCTGTCGCATCAATCGTGGGTATCCCGCCATGTCGGTGGGGTATCCTAAACAAACCTCAAATAACAAAAATAACATGTGCTTTACATATAGTTGTTCACCGTGTAAAGTGCTATCTTATATCAGTTAGGCCTTAACAGTAATTATTCAATCACATACACATCCCTTGGGTGTATAACTTACTCGCATCCATTGATGCCTTTATTACTTTCTCATCCCCTGGGGATGTTTCATTCTCATTAGATTACTTGATCTTAGTTACTCGCATCACACAGATGTCTTTATCACATTCTTGGTGTCACACACACACACCCATTTTCACAAAGCTATTCATAGTTAAAACATTTTTAATTCTGATAAATATATCACAACATACATGCTCTTGCAATTAAAGTACATGTTCAAAGTGTTTCCTACCTCAATTCTCTGAAAGTCCAAACATCAAGGTCCTACCCGACTCCTTGTGCTCGCTTTCACACGTACCTCCTATGATACATCACAACACATGCAATACATCGCTAAAGATGTAATAAAGAAGGTCTTAGACCCTCCCTCAATCTCAAAGTAAAATTCAAAAGTCAACTGAATCTGCCAAAATCGATTAATCGATTCCCAAAATTGATTAATCGAAACCCAACTCGATTAATCGATTCCCAAAATCAATTAATCAAAATCCAAAATCGATTAATCAATCTCCAGTCGATTAATCAAAATCCTTGGCATAGCAAAGTCGATTCTCAAATCGAGTAGTCGAAGTCCGAAATCGATTAGTCAATTCCAAATCGATTAATCGAAATCCAAAATCGATTAATCGATTTCTCAACTCGATTAGTCGATTTTCCCATGTCATATTTCTCCAGCCACTGGAGGTATCCAGTCGATTAGTCGAAATCCAAATCGATTAATTGAACATCCAAATCGATTAATCAAAATCCAATTCGATTAATCGAAATCGAGCACACTTGACTTTTCAACTTCCAAACCAAAAGCGATTAATCGAATCCCAATTTCGATTAATCGATTTGGTCCGATTCAGCCCCCTTTCTGGCTGTTCTTCCAAATCTTTTCCCCTTCTTTTCTAAACCTTTAATCTACTCTTTTAACTCTACTTGACTGAATTTAATCATCTATAATCTATGCATTAACTTCAATCAAAACTCACCTCAATAATCCCTTTAAGGATTTGATTTGTTGGTTTTGATGGCTAGGGTTCCAGCCTTTGCTTCAATGATCCCAAATCGCTTTGAATCCGACAATAAATGCTCTAATTAGCCCTTTGATTTGTATTCACTCCTTCCTCAATAACTCCTCTTGCTTTCTCCCTCTCTCTCTCTCTCTTCTTAATTTGTTCACCAACCAAAAGAAAATGATTCTAGGATTATTAAGACCCTTATATCCTCTCTCCTGCTTGTGTGTTAAACACATACACCAGAGATAGGTGTATGTGACTCTCACTTAACACTATACTCTACACTTAGGTCACACAAATCTCACATTAGTACATAACTTCATGAGTCCATTGTTTGACCATCACTTAGTCAATCCTATGACTAATTGGGCACGACTCCCAAGGTCAAAGTTAAACGCTAAATTTTTCGGGATATTACATTATTAGCTTGTTGGTTTTGTTTTACTTTTTTATTTTGTTATTTGGTAGCATATAAAGGTGTTGTAAGAGATGCTTGGCTCTACGTGACAACTATGACTCAGGTGATGTTTGGGTCAACTTTGAAAGTATTAAAATTTATTTCTAAAGTGTAAATTAGAAAATAAAATAGGTTATTTTCTAAAGTGTAATTTTGAAAAATATGTTGTTTTCAATGTCATAATTTAATCAGTTGCCTCTTATTGTATTTCCTATGTAGGAAACGCCTCCCAAAAACAAAGTTGATCCATCATTTGCACCATTTGTGGAATCATCATCTATTCATCTCTTCTGGTGTTATTCTTTATCAAAACTTTGATTAATTAGAGTTAATGTGATGCATTTATTTTGAGAAGGGCGAATAGATTATTAAAGTTAAACAACTAATGAAAATGTGAAAATAGTAAAACTGTAAAACAGGTTGAGAAGTTAAGAAATTTTTTATGTGTGAGTAGAACTTATAGGAAAACCGAAACCATACCAAACCAAACCGAATCAGGTTGGTTCGGTTTATGAGTTGGACAGTTTGGTTAGAAACCGACTAGGACCAGTTTGATTTGTGGTTTTGGTCCAAAACCAACCAAACTGAACCGAATACACCCCTATGGTCAGGTCAGGCCTTGCCATATCTTAGTTCGGCCCTAAATTTCAAAACTTTTATTTTAAAAGCCCAAGCTATGCCCTTGGACCCTCAAAATTTGGCCTTAGCTCTAACATTTAAGGCCGGATGGGGCC
Organism: Chloranthus sessilifolius; assembly: GCA_021018995.1. NCBI lineage: Eukaryota > Viridiplantae > Streptophyta > Magnoliopsida > Chloranthales > Chloranthaceae > Chloranthus > Chloranthus sessilifolius. The sequence continues at coordinate 44,054,913 of CM037590.1, forward strand.
TGCCTTTTGATAATCCTACTAACCATGTTTAACGACACTAATTAGACGGGGATTAGATTGGTTGGGAAACTTACGAGTTACAACTGATAGTTAGCATTCTCATCATCAGTTGAGAATGCTAAATATGAAGTGTTGCTTTCACACCTTTTTTCGTTATAGGCACATCTCTTAAAAGAAGCAAAACACTGTATTTGATGGAGCCGACTCTTCGACACAATAGATCTTGAGATTATGAGCTTACCATCAAACCAAGGATCAAAATGGCGATTTTGTTTTCTATTTTGGACATGACCGAAATCGAAAATTTGAACCGAAATTTCGGCCGATAATTTCCCCTCCATATAAACTTGGACAGAAATTTCGGTTCAAATTATTATTCCGATGGGGGCTGAGACCGAAACCGAAATTTTGAACCATGCATCGAACGATTAGATGATGATTCCATGTGGCTCACATCCCAAAAGGTGAATGTGGACCATGCTTGGTGGTACGCCGTGAACTCATTCACTTTTTGTCATGTGTGCCACATGAAATCAACACTTGACTGTCTAATCATAGGCCTATTATCTCAAAATCTAATGTTCGGAAGATTGGAAAAACAAAAACAATTTCCATCTTCTGATTCCAAGCAACAATTTTTGCTTTCCTTAGTCAATCTGCTGTAACAAAGAAAGGGTCTCTAAGTGAATAGCTCTACTTGCACGTAGTGAAACTTTAAGAACGCCCACCTTGCTCAAGGTGAGTTATCTTAGGCCTCATTCAGGTGGTTCCTAATTTTTCCTATAATAGCTCAGATTCTTAGACACTCAGAATCCTGAAAGGTTCTTAGCAGACTCAGAGTCTTGATTTTTCTCATATGCGTTCTTAAGTTACTCAAATTAAGGACAGATTCTTATAAACTCATAATCCTTTGTTTTTAAGTTTCTCTCAGAAAATTCTCAGAATCGATTCAATTAGTGGTTATGCTATGACCGTAGAAATGTGATCTAATCATCGGTTTATGTGTCGTACTCGAATTTCTCTCAAAATTTACGGACAATCAATCGAGATGGGGCTAAACATATTTGATGGGGTCTTTTTTCGAATATGATTTAATGACTATTATTTTTAAAATGGGCCACTAATACCCATTTACAGGGTTAAATTGATACTTGCAGTTGGCAGAAACAGAATAAAAAATTAGGTTGTAATGAATCTAGTCAGTAAAACAATTCAATTCGGGAAACACCAGCTTTGATGCTTTAGGTTGACATGGGATAGCCACCCATTATAATAAAACAGAAATTTAGGCTTTGTTCCTTTACTTTTAATAATAGTGTACCATTAAATCCGCCCATCAAATCTTTGAGTTCACCCATGCTGAAACACCTTGACTGCCTTGAATCAAACGATGGAGATTATTTATTGTCTCAATCTTTCGTATGATAGATCTTGAGATCATGGGCGTACCATCAGAAGGCCATTTTTTTATTTCATGTGGTACACACCTAAAAAGGTGACCTTAAAATCAATTTTGAGAGTGCACGTGATGTTAAGGCCATTTTTTTAGATGTGTGCCACGCAAAATAAAACACTAATCGTCTGATGGTACGTCTATGATCTCAAGATCCATCGTGTGAGCTCAGATTGGGATGATTAACGATCTCCATCGTCTAATTCAACGCAATCAATGTGTTTCAATATGGGTGAACTCAAAAATTAGGTGGGATATAAAGGTTCTCTTAATAATAATATTGTATTCATAATATTCAAGTTGGTTGCCTTTACTTTTGCAATTATAATATCATATGTTATAGGTAGCCATTACTTGGACTTGCTTTTTAAGTGATTGCACCAAGGTTAAAAAAACACTTTGTATTTTAGGGACATGTGACATATGAAAATAAATTCGGAGCCGTCTGATTTAAAGTTCATGATCTATAGATCCTTAGTGGATAAGATGGAAGGATATATAATCTTCATCATATGATTAAATATAGTCAAAGGCTATTATTTGTTTCAACGGTCGACAACAATAGATCATATGATAAATATCGTATTTTGCTCCAATATTACCCACCAAGGATCTATAGATCATGAACTTTAAATTAGACGACTTAGATTACGTGTTCAAATGTTACATGTCCCTAAGATACAAAGTCTTTCTCTAACCTCGATGCAGTCACTTAAAACCTGTGTGCAAGTAATGGCTCCCTATGTTATATAATATACAATATTAAAGTTCGGTTGCCTTTATTAAAGTATGTTGCTTGTACAGTTGTACTTGCTATTTTAATATTATATCCATTATAATATATATATATACTTTGTAAAGACTAATAGCATAAGCAGCAAGGATACAACATCAGACGTCCGATGTGTTGGACTATGACAGTCCAACACATTGGCCAATGGCTCCCGACACTAGTAATCGTCCGGTACCGGTTCGGTTGCCGTCTAGTGAGCCAAAAAAGCATATCGGCGATGGTGAGTTGAGAAAAACTCACCGTCATCTTCTCCAACTGTTTTTTTCTGTAAATTTTTTTTTTTTTTTTTTTTTTTTTTTTTTTTTTTTTTTTTTTTTAAGCCTATGCATGCTGAGTTGGAATTTGGTGTATACTATAGATGTTAAGTGAGCTATTCCGAGTAATTTTTTCGGGCGACTAGCTGTCCCTTTCACTCGGAAAGCACTCGAAATCACACTACCTTAGGAATTCTCTCGAATGACAGATTCAGCGGAAAAAACTTAGAATCTGCCTATAATCTGAGTATAAACTCATATTCTGAGTAAAATCTGGTTTCCGAACGAGGCCTTAGAATTTCAATGGGTGCAAATAGAGTACAAGATGAGTGCTCATAGACTTTTGATAGGTGCAAATAGAGCTTCAGGTGGTGGTGTTCAAGTTTTAATTTATATGAACAGCCTACAATGTGAGTGCTCTTAGAGTTCCCCCGAGTGCTTATAGACCTATCCATAGATTATTATTATTTATTTATTAGATGTCATACTGCGTAGACAACTCAGATGTAGTGTTATGCAAACTAGCGCAATACACTGAAAGGGGACCCATTGGAGACCCGCATAAAAGATGAGAGTAAGTGTAAGGATTAAAATTAGGACGAGGATACCAATTGAGCTATTACTCAACCGGTTCATAGGTTATTATTAACAGAATTTCTACAGTGGACTATGGACATGATATTAATCCAGGTTTTTTGCAAATACCCCCCTATGTTATGCTGAAATTGCATAAAACTCTTTGAGTTATCTCTATTTACACTGCACTCCCTACTTTTATGTTTCCTTTACAAATACTCTCTGTCGTTAAGTGGCAGTTAACTAGGCATCATTTCTTCAATTAAATGACATATTTGCCCTTACTTAATATTATATATAAAATAGCCATTATATTTTTCTTAACTTTGACTGCATTTTAAACGGTAGATAAGCATCGGATCCTGCCCAAATTTTTTGGGTGGAACATGATTGATCTCCTCTATGTTGCCTTGTTACTTGATTTTCAATTTTGGTATCCATGATACTCAGTTGGTTTGTAACGATAGTAGGGTCGGGATGGTCTAAATGTGGGTAGCATTTTAGCGCTACCTACGAGTCAACCGAGCATCATGGACATCAAAATCGAAAATCAGGTAACACGACAGCTTATAGGAGATCAGTCATAATCCACCCAAAAATTTTGGGCAAGATTTGATACTTATCCACCATTTAAAATGGTGTCAAAGTTGGAAAAAATACAATGATCATTTTATATATAATGTTAAGTAAGGACAAACAAGTCATTTAATTGAAAAAATGACGCCTAATTAACTGTCATTTAACGGCAGGGGCTATTTATAAAGGAAACATAAAAGTAGAGGGGCAAGTGTAAATAGACATAATTCAGAGAGTTTTATACAATTTAAGCATAACATAAGGGGGTATTTGCAAAAAACCCATATTAATCCTAATATACCCGCAGGTCCAAAAAGTTCAGTGAACAGCCCATTATCTGACCGGTCCATATGCAGGGTTGCGGTCCAGACCCAATCTGGACCATAGAATCAAATAGACCCGGTCGAACCACGGGTCTAAAGGTCGGTCCGATCGCGGCTGACAGGTGGTTCTGCGCTTCTAGCGTATGCTGGCCCGTGCACGTCGATTCCGCGTAACGCAACTGCGCAAGTTACACAACTTCATTTATTATTCATTTCAGTAAAGCTTATTTTGTCATATCAATGTTTTGTTTTTTAAAAAAGAGAAGATGATTGAATCCCAAATGGTTATCGAAAATCTATTCGAAATCGAACCCCTTCTCCCTTTACTTCACAAATTCGCATTCGGTTAGTCTCCTTCTAACCCTTCTTTTTTAAAGGGAAAAAAAAAAAAATCGATTTTTCGTTGCACAAATTACGAGAACCATTTGAATCTGTGATCGGCTTCCTTTGTATTTCCTGCATTTCCATTCAATTTTTTTATTTTTTCTTTCTGGGTTTCTTGTAATTGTTTATTCTGTGAACAACGTTTTGTGCTAGATTTGAGGGTGGATTGGCAGTTTTTTTTTTCTTTTGGTGTTTGGTTTTTGGTTTTGTGATTCATCGTAATTTATTTAATTGGTGTTAATGATCTCTTCTCTTCTCTCTCTCTCTCTCTCTCTCTCTCTCTTTAAAAAATAAAATTTGGAATATGTTATTTGAATAATTATTATTTGTCATCTGATCACAATGATCTGTTTGTTGACGAGGTTTTTCGATCAATTTAATTTGTATAAATTCATAGATGAAAATATTGTCTGATTCTATATGTACCATTGCCCAATCCTTACGAGAAGTTGGGTTGACGATAAGAACCATGCATTGGCGATTGGTCTGCATCCTCTGTTACCAACCAATTTAAGATGAGACCCACTCTGCTGACAGCGTTTAAACAGTTAGTGTCATAACCTCCCAGTCATACGCCACATGGAGGACATCTTTGATCAATCCAAGCAGTCCACCTGGCAGCTCAACATTGGCACATGTTTCGACCAAAAAATCATGGCCATTAGAAGAGCAGAGCCATCTGATTGGTGCACTTTAATATCAACCATTGAATAATTAAGCACAAGCTGCCTGTTAGAATACATAAATTAGATGGTTCAAATCTCCCAGTAAATATGTTCTCTGGCCCCATGCTCTGTGACAAAATTATCCTAATTAATCAAAATTTTGGAAAAATTCTCCGAATAGATGGTCAGCGAGACCTTTTGCCGAGCATTCACTTGATTCATGGGTTCTCCGAACCTTTCTTGAATTGTTTCTGAGTTTGACCAAGTTTTTGAATTTTTCTGAATTTTTTTATCATTATGATACAAGCTTTAATCTTTGTATTGGTTTTTCTATGAGTGTAAATTGTTAATGCATGCAAACTATATAATACACTTGTTTTATTATTCAAAGACAGCATTTTAAACTTTAAATAGGTTAATATATATTTTTGTATGTTTTAATAATTTATTACTACTTTTATAACACCAAAATTTTCCCTGAATCATTCTGAATTTTTCCGAATTAACCAAACTGACACCCAACCGAATGACTACCGAGTCTAAACTTTCTTTTTTTTTTTTTTTTGGTGATAGATAAGCTGGGCTCAAACCTGTGACCTTGGGGTTGCAATATTGTCAGCCTTTCGTTGTGCTACAGCCCCAAGCCCCGAACTTGGTTACTATGGCCCCAGGGAGCTCCCAATATGAGCTACCTTTTTTATGACTTGGATTACCCAACACTTGTGCCACGTGGCCGACAAATAGATTAGTCATGGCCCAATCTGTGAAAAGGGCAGTCATATAGTCATATTCCATTAGTCCATTTAAAATAAATTTTCTATGGATCATCCTCTGCAACATTTTGTTTAATTTTGTGACTGAATCAGTACATGATACCGGTATTATCGACATTGTTGTCATCATCACAATCACTATTATTGTTGTTGTAATCATCTTCATCATCAACATTGATATCACCACAACCTTCACTATGGCTGCATCTCTTATTTTGGAAACTGAAAATTTTATGCCAAATGGATTTTGTGATTTCTAGAATTTCCCATAATTAGCATCACCACAATCTTCCACTTTGATCTTATTGTCTGTTGATATATCTGCCCCCGCTTTTATATGTTTTCAGTACTCAGGGAGAAGTAAATTTTTACTTGAAATAATCATGGGGGCTTTTTTCATTGCAAAGTTAACAATAAAGCAAAAAAGAGGTGGATGCGTTAAAAGGTTGGGGCGGATTTATCAAAGCCAATTTTTTATTTTTTTGATAACCTGGGTATTCGGGCCTCTTAGAGCACCCACCTAATCCCAGGGGCACATGCCCAAATTCAACGCATGCCGGGTCAGCACATGATATAAATCCCTAGGGTGGCCTCAAGGGGGGGAGGGGATTCGAACTCAGGTCTCCTGCTTTTGGAAGCAAGTACCTGGCCAGCTCCCTTAACCTCTTGAGGTTATCAAAACCGATTTTTATTTAGTGTACTTTGGTCAACTTGGGTAAAAGAAATCGAATTTAAGCTTGTATTAGGTCTGTTTTATGATAGCATCCATTGATTTTGTTCCCGTAATTCTTGTGGTCTTGCAGGGATAATGTAGGGGAAATTGCGGAACATTGAATCTTAGATATGTTTGATGGCCAAGTTTTGGGCGAGTTTGGAAGCTTGCTCTCATTTATTTTTCGATCACTAACTAAAATATTGATGAGTTTCCAGTGAGGATTTGGCCCTTCCCTGAGTACCTTTTAGTGCATCAAATATCTCTGAGGTTGAGCTAAGTTCTTTGTGGTGCTTCAAATTGCTCCTTTTGCATAGCATTTTGACAGATTTGATCAGATTATTGTACTTTGGGAAATAAATATTTATAATAAGATAACCACATCTTTCATTTTCAATGTCACTGCGAGAATTAGGTTTTCTGCTTTTCCATAGCATCAATGGTGGAGTTCTTAGGTAATAGCCCATTTCTGATGAGACATGTTGAAGTTTTAATGTTGATCTTCATGGTTAAAAAGTTTAGTGAAGCTTCTGTTTGTGAGGAAAACTCGGGAGGTGAATAGAATGTGGGTGATGAACAAATTCCAGGGGAAGATGAAGGAATCCTTGCAAATGGATTCTACTATATCGTAGTTACACTTAGAGTGAATTAAAGAGATGCTATTTACGATGATATATATTATGAGCTGTCCTTCATGCTCCTTTTTATGGCTTTGGTGAACAATCACTAAGCAAAATCCTTGATCTTTTTGGGGTAGAGAGTAGTTTTATATATCCATCAATCGATTTATGTAGACGCTTTAAACCTTACGTTGAAGAATGGATGATTATAAAGAAAAATCGTGGTTTTCACTTCTTACGTTGAGCAATAAGACATCATATATGGCAGATTCTCGTCTTCTCCTCGCTGCTTGTCTTACGGCCATTGTTGGAATACTGACTATGGCCTACACCATTTTTCAATGGAGAAGAGACATTAGTCTAAGCTGGATGAATGCTGTGGCGAGGTCCAAAAAGAACAACCCGAAAGCAAAGCATAAGGTTCCTAGCACTGCCCATACATGGAATGTAGAATCTGGGTCTCGTGGAAAGAGCCTAAATTGTTGTGTATGTTTGAAGTCTGTTTCTCCACCTCAGCCTCTCGGGCAAATGATGGCTTCAGATTATTTAATCCACCGTTGTAAAATTTGTGGTGCGGCAGCACACATGAAATGCTCCTCGAGTGCACTCAAGGATTGTAAATGTGTATCCATGCTGGGGTGTGAACATGTGATCCACCAATGGGCAGTGCGGTGGACTGATATAGCAGATAGACCCGAAGAAATTCCTTCGTGTAGTTATTGTGAAGAGCCCTGTGGGGGATCTTTTCTCAGTGGATCTCCGATTTGGTGTTGTTTGTGGTGTCAACGGCTAGTTCATGTGGAGTGCCATGCAGGCATGTCAAATGAAACGGGTGATGTGTGTGACATGGGGTCATTTAAGCGACTTATCTTGTCTCCCCTCTTTGTTAAGGAATTGAGGAGGAATGGTTCGGGTGGGTTATTGAGCTCAATCACACATGGAGCAAATGAATTGGCATCTTCTGTTCGTGGGCGTATTAGTAGGAGTCAGAGTAAAAAGTATAAGCCTGGTACTGAAACCTCTGTTGATACAACTACCAACAGTACTATTGGCGATTCATCTACTGAGAGCACTGCAGATACTCATTGGATATTTAAGGGTTCTCAAAATGGAAGTGATGAAAACTGTAACGGGGAAATCGATAAAAAAGAGGATATGAAAGCAAACTTGAAAACAACTGTATCATCCAATCGAAGTGAAACTTCTCAAATATTAGGATCAAAACTAAAATATGAGTTGATTGATTTGCCTCCAGATGCCAGACCCCTCCTAGTTTTCATGAACAAGAAGAGTGGTGCCCAGCGAGGAGATTCGCTGAAGCAGCGTTTGAACATTCTCCTGAACCCTGTCCAGGTCATATTCCTAACCATAACTTTTATTAAGTAGCCCATTTACTTATAAAGGCCTCGAGTACTTAGTGCTTTGTGGATGATATGAGGAAGTAATTGGCATTCCTTTCAATTTTGCTCATGGGTCCTTTGTTAGATGGTTGGTTGGCTAGCATTTTGAAGCTTCTGTTTATGTATTTGAATTTTAAATTAAGCCTTTTTAAATTCAATCCATTGTTTTATAGTCAGAAACTGCTTTTAGTGTCTCAAAACTTATCTATTTAGCTTACAGTTTGAAGCAATAATAAAGAAAAATTCCGTGTAAGCTAGCATGTAAATCTTACAAATGTAGATGAATATCATCTTTCTTAGATGATGATGTTCATTATGTTCATAAATTTTCTGACCCAACAACCCCAACCGTATACTCTGTTTTCCATGAATGTTTTTAAAGTAGAGGGGAATTTGTTTTTGTCTTTCTGTTGTGTTGTCTGACAATTTGAAGGTCTCTAGTTTGAAACTCCGATTTGGTTTGGAAATATTTCTTTCAGTTTCAAAGTTTGATTTATGTAACTCGACGAAAGCTCAGAGGTTTTATAAGAAATTGTAGTTTAGACTCTAGTACTCAGAGAAGCAAAAGTGATTCAACTTGGATGAATTCTGACTGAATCAGCTGAGTGTCTAAACTTTGAAAAATGCTTGCTCAACTTTGGCAGTTTTCTCATTGACCCTGAACGCCAACTATTGTTTAGGCTTAGCGTTTTTGTCAGTTGTTATTAAAGTATTCCTTTGATGGGATTGTTATTAAAGTTTGACCTAGTGAGTACTCCTTTTAGGTCTTTGAGTTGAGCTCTTCACAGGGACCAGAGGTGGGTCTTTATTTGTTTAGAAGAGTGCCACACTTCAGAATTCTTGTGTGTGGTGGAGATGGTACAGTTGGTTGGGTTCTTGACACCATTGACAAGCAAAATTTTGAATCCCCTCCCCCAGTTGCAATCCTTCCAGCTGGTACTGGCAATGATTTAGCTAGAGTTTTATCTTGGGGAGGTGGTCTTGGGGCAGTAGAGAGACAGGGGGGCTTGTGTACAGTTCTGCACCACATAGAGCATGCTGCAGTTACCATTCTCGATCGGTGGAGCATAACAAGAGATAACCAACAGGAGAAGCTTGTTCAACCAGTTAAATTTATGAACAACTACCTTGGTATGTCATGTAAATCTTTCTAACTGACCTGGATAATATATATAGCCGTGGTCCCAGCCCCATTTCACGCTCTACATAGCTTCCACACACGGTTATGTGTGCCACATGGAACAAGGTGATATTACATAGATCAATGCTGAAAAAAAAGATTCAAATATGATCTCCATCACATGATTTATAACATTTTAAATTTGGACCATTCAATGCTCAAATACTGCTGTCGAAGAGGTGAGTTTTCAATTTTGTTGTATTATTATTATTATTATCTGAAATGCATACGATGCCCTCTTGTTTCACGTTCCGCCCAAAACCATGTTTAGATGCCACGTGCAGTGTGAAATGGAGCTGGGACTTGGGACGGTGCAAGGTAGTCCTGAGGACCACAAAACTGTGACACACACACACACATATGTATATTGATAAATATTTTTTGTCAACAGGAATTGGTTGCGATGCTAAGGTTGCCCTTGACATTCATAATTTGCGAGAAGAAAACCCGGAGAAGTTCTATAACCAGGTAACAAGTTTTGTTTTCACAACCCAGGGATTTAATTCAGTTAATATGCCCAGTGAATTTAGCTCAGTACATTTTTGTGCAACCATTCATTTAACAGCTGTTCAAGATATTGTGCTGGGTTGTTTGAACTTCGAACGTGATTTTATTTTGCTTTGTGGGCAAATGTATAAAAGCAGGTGATGTTAGTTGACGGAGATTCGAAGTGGGTGTCAATGACATCTTAGGACACTGCTTCCTGATATTTTTTATTCAAGAGGGGTGACTGATTTACTTTTGGACAACAGTTATCGATTGTGTTTGTTACAACCTTACGATTTACAATATTGATTCAACTTAAATTGTGCTTGACAAAAAGTGTAAAGTTTCAATCAAACTTGTAATACCTAAGAATGCTTTGAAGTGGATTTCCTGATTTTGATTGTTCTTTTGAAGTTTGTTTTTTTATTAGATATGGATTGAACGTGACGAGATGAAATTGGGCCTGTCGTCCAAAGGCCAACTTCTGTACCGTGTTTAATTGGTCTGGATTCTCTTTAGAGCTCACAGTTCATATACTTTAAAATGTGGTGGAATGCTGCAAGTTATGCTAAAATTTAATGTTGAAGTGTTAGGATATTGTATAGTTTGGCCATTTTGTTCTTTCCATATCGTGAAATAACATATATCTCAATAGAACTCACGAATTCAGATAACATCAGACAATGTCATTGATCCGGCCCTTACTTGAATCGGATGTGATTTTTAGAACAATGTTTTCTAGATAATGGTGTTGAGTATTTTTGTAAGATGTGTAATCTTGGCAAAAGGTGAGCATAGTTTTCCTATGCATCTAGTTCCCATTAATCGTTATTCATGCTCCTCTACTGGGCATTGTGTTTATGAGGAACATTGAATTTATAACGAAATGTAATTATTATTTAGGCTGGTTAATTATTATTACAGGTTGTATCTTTTTATCAATAATGAAATTTGTCAATGCTGTAAATTTTTGAGTATCAAATCAAGTAATTAATCCTAACTCCATTGAATAGAGGAGCAACAAAGTACATATGACTCATAAGCAAGGTGATATGGACTCCACAACGTGCAAAATATCACTAAGCATAAATATAATAGTCAACGGGAATTGTAGTCTTCAAGTCATCAAGTATTGAATGGACGAGTCGAACATCCACCTCAAGTATTGATGTCACGAACAAATCTCCACCTGTTACAGATAAGCTAAGAAAATGGAGAATTAAGAATCCTTTTGTACATGGAAGGTAGATGTGCGTTAAAAATGTTTGATTCCAATGGGCCAACTAAAATAGAAGGAAAACAAAAGTCAAACTCACAAAAGCCTTCTATACCCAACCGATTTCTAGAGAGGAAGTGGGGGTTTGATTGAACATATCGTCAAGTAGTTGGTCAGTGATGCGCAATTGAAGTCGGATATGGAAAATAAGATCCAGCCAGTGCTAGGTCCGGCACATGATTGATCACCTGCGGGAGGTGGGAAAAACAGAGCCAAATTACATAACAAACATTTCTGACGGAGAAGACTAGAAACTTATATCGAGAAACATGATTTTCAATGTGCAAAGATCCGCTGAAGCAGCAATGCACAGAGCAATGGAGCATAACTCAAACTAAACCGAAACAAAATAATGAATTTGAACTAGATCTAACCCACTTTGATTTATTTAAACTGTGAAGAATCAAATTAGACCATTAATTGGGCCCTTGGGCATTGCACAGCAAGCAATAGAATATAATGACTAAACTAAGCCTAACAGATCAAATGTACATAGTACTGAGTTAGAATTAGGTATCCGGCCCAAGCACCAAGGGTTCTGCACAGGTGACGGGTCGCATCTCAGGAAGTGCATAGGTATTTACGAGCGCACAAATCAGTGAAAAATACGTTTTTGACTCTCCACTGATCTGGTGCTCAAAAATATATATGTGTGTTTCCTAAGGTTGGCTGAGGGAGATTGACTGGGCAGCTAATATTCTGGCATGACCCAAAAACCCTCATATGCATACATATGTACAACGATCCTCTAAAAAATTAAGGTGGAGTTACAAAATAGAGATTTGTTGAAGCGAGACTTACAAGAACGGGAAAATTTTCAAATCAAATCAAATAAAAGAAGCTAAACGTACAGAAATATATGACAGCCTTCAATTGAAACATTACAGAATTGTTAGTGATCGTCACACTGTCATAGCCTCTTTTGTTACTACATTCTTTGCTAAATATATGACAGCCTTCAATTGAAGCATTACAGAATTGTTAGTGATCGTCCACTGCCATAACCTCTTTTGTTACTACATTCTTTGCTAAAGCTTCTATTGTCTCATTGACTTCTTTGATCAGGGAACACTTCTCGCTATCAATCCTTCAAAAAACATGTTTGTGTGTATATGTGATATGTTCATCTATAGTCGTTTTAAAATTGGCATAAACATTTAGAAGTTTAGTTAGCTAGAAAAAACTAGACAAAATATCTCATCTTTATTTTGTTTTTCTTAAATAAAAAGTTTTATTGAGTGTTGTCCTAGTTTGTCCATTTTCCCTACTCTTCACTCTACTTTGTCAGCAGTCGTTATATTTCCAGAATCCTTGCTTGCAAAATGGCCAGTAATGGCAGTGCTACCCTCTTCCCAAAAGATCTTTACAAGAAGTATGATTACTTCATTCCCCTTGGTTGGGAGAAACTCATCCTCAAATTGAGTCTTCAAAATTCTTTTGCTTTCCCTTTGAAGTCACCTTTGACTTCTTCAGTGGTTAGTGGTGACGTGGTGCAGGCCTACAGTACACTCTGGCCATTGTTTTGTTCTCAGTCTGAACCTTCTTGGGTTCTTGAACCAACATCTTGAAGTGTTTTTAAAAAGTATCATCCTATGGCTTTATCATTTCCCGGAAGTGTAAGAGCAAGATTTTTTATCCATTCTTTACCTTCAAATCAGAAAGTACCTCATTTGTTGTCTTTGAAATCCCTTATGGTTGTGGCAATCAACTAGGCAGGCTTTTCTCTGCCTAACTTTTTCTTTTAAATGTGTGTATATTTTATATTATATTATATCGTGACGAAAGGGAAGATATAATCAATGCCCAGGCACTTCGTTCAAGTGCACTTTCACGTGCCACGTGGCACGGGTCCTCAAAGGGTTCTCCAGTCCCCGTTGGTGTTTATAAAGAAAAAAAAGATTAAAAATTGCATGTCTATAGACCTGATCTAATAGTGAAAAATCAATGTTACTATATCTTGCCAATCATCTTTCATTTAAAAAACTATTGACCATGTATTCAACAATGCCTGATGTAGTTTTTTTTTTTTTGGAGTCTTTTATCATCCCTGTGGATGTGCATGTGGCACCTAACCCGAGGATCGGGTGCCATGTGGCACCCAACTAGCTAGTCCGAGCATCGTGTATTATATATATAAGTGCATTGATGACAATTGACCATTCTGGCATCCCTAATCTATTAAGTATAATACATGTTGTGTTTGTTCATGAACCAACACATGTATTGTACTAACAAGTAACAACCATGAACCAATTCAACATGTATGTTTAATAGATTATGGATGCCTGAATGGTCAATGGCCATTAACGCATTTTCATTTTTTTATTGATTAATATATAATGTATGTTGTTTTGACTTTCAAATTTTTTTTTGGGTTTATTCATGGTATTTTGGTGATTAATGTAACAGATATGTTTTTCATGTGTGTGTTATTGTGATGTTATTGTGATATATGTAGATATATTGCATAGAGTGTCAGAAGTTAGGTTGGGTGTGTGAGTTGTAAGGGTATAATTGTCCTTTACTGCTAATATCAAAGGTAGTAGGGCTCTCTCACCCTAACTAAGCTCTTTTGGTATCTCTTTCTCTCTCCCTCTCTATTTTCTATTCTCTCTGCTCTCTTTCTCTCTCTCGCTCTTACGGTCCTACCTAACCCTAATCTCCAATTTTCCATCATCTCTCTAACCCTAATACACTAAGCATTAGGGTTAGAGCCAAGCCATCCATGTTGACCAATCAAGCCACATCACCATCACTAATGACAACATGACATCATACCGGCGTCAGCAAGGTTAATGTTTTGACCCCATAATGAAATAAAAATTGCATCAGGTGAGTATATTTTTTTCTTGGCTCAATATGATTTGAGCATGTTTTGATAGAGTTTCAAAGTGATTTTTATGTCTTCTTCTTCCGGGCCAGTTTCACAACTTCTCGTGTTTTTGGACTCTACGAACCTGGGAGCTTCAAGCCAGGGCATGCTGGTGATCGGTTTTCATGTAGGAGACTTTTGCCTATGGTGTGAGGGACTATCATGCTGGTTTGAGTGATATTTGTGGACTCGTCCATCTGCGTCACGTTTCGGTTCGCTGGTTTCTCGCTGCCCTTGACACAACTTTTATATATGAGGTATTGTGTATTTATTTTATGCTGATAGGGCAGTAAACTGTTATCATCTTGTATTGGAAGTGATTTTATTCATGTGGATGATTTTCCCCACATTGTATCGAGTGTGGATGATTTTTCCATCTTAAAATCTGATTTGTCCACTCGTTCTTCTTGCTCATGGGACTAATTTTATTCCTTGGGCAGGATCCATAAAGCTATACTAGGGAGCCGGGGAAAGTTGCATCATATCCTTGGGATTCTTACACCTCCTCAACATCAGATTCGACTTATGCCTAATGGGAAATCCATAATTACACTATTCTAGGATGATTGTTCTATTCCTTGGAGGAACTCATATACAATATGTTTATGTTTCATGATTTCATGACATAGTTATGGAATGCTCTTACCCAAATTCATACCAAAATGATACTTGAATCTGTCAATTGTATAGAAATGTATCCCATGCAGAGCAAGGTGTTAATATTGTGGTTGGGTATTTTGGCTATCTATATCGAAGGTGTGGTGAACTTAACTAGTATGAGCCACCATGTGAGTACCCTGGTGAGGTTCCTAAGATTATTTCCTGAAGACTTGAGCATTAGCAAATCTATTATTTCACCGTATGTCTGTCTCCCGAATTTGAACATTTACGAGCACGAATACATAGCACCGATCTTGTTCCTCCTCGTCGCACTATTTTTATTACCATTCATGGGGAGGAGCGTCGTTGAGCCATCATTTCTTCTTCTGCCACTGCTCCATCTGCTCCTCACGAGCGTACTGCTCTTGCTATTGAATCTCGGGGTAGGAGTTTAGGAGTTCGTGATAGGGGGAGGCGAGGAGGTCGTGGCGTTCCCACTTTGGTTTGTACTTTCTATCACAAACTGGTCATGAGAGTGCCAAATGCTTTAAGCTTCATGTGCATCCTCCATGCTCAGGCACCACGTCTTCAGCTCATGTTGCCACTACTACTGAGACATCTTTTGTTAGTTGTGATTCTTCTGGAAGTCCTTCTGCCAGTACAAAAGTTGTGCTTGACTTGAGTACACTTCAATTTGAGTGTACTGTTGCAATTCGGGATACTCTTCAGACATCCCGGGTTATTCCTTCCCAGGCCCATCCAGGTACTACTATGCCCTCTGCCTACCATGTTGATATCTCTTCTGCATCAGTCATTGCTTGGGTTATCGATTTTCGCGCCTCTGACCACATGATGGGTGAGGGCTATCTTATTCTGATGTTGGACACTCTATGGTTAATTGCTATAGTGATGATGATTATGTTGAGGCTTCGAATGGTTGTCGCTTAACACCCAGTTATTGTGCATTCATTGGAGGCAATCTTGTTGTTTGGAAGAGTAAGAAACTGTACACAACAATTTTGCGTAGAAATAATAAATTTTATTCATAAACAAACTGTATCAAATTCCCCTCCTTGGAGAGGGTTTTATTAATAATGGCAGACTCGACACTTCCAGGTATTGCTCTCGATGCCCTGTTAATTACATCAATTACAAACTGAGATATAAATGAACACCTGACTAAAAGTTAAACATTACAACAATACATCTCTGAAAATAATTACAACTCTATAGACTCTGTGAAATACAGGCAAGTAGATGTATGGTTCTTCATATAAGTAACCATACCCTCCCGGTGGATGACGTCGAAGGACTATGGACATGTTTTCGGGCCACATGACCTCCTAGATGAGCCTTAGTATCTCGGCATGATGTCGAGTCTCGTATGTGGGGTTGAACACGAAGTCCACGATAGCTAGTCATTGAAATTGTAAGTGTTTTGGTAGCTGAAAGGTTTAACCTTGATCAAACCCATTGAATTCCTTGGAATTTGGGTTTACCCTTCATTTGGATCGAACCGATTGGGGGTTGGGGTTTGACCTTGGCTGATTCATAATGTGTCTCGATTTATACATATTAGGACCTGAGCCCTTTATGAGTCCATTGTGGTTTGACCCATTTCATATGGATTTCGATCTTATTCCAAATTATTCATAATGTGTCATAATTTGGACCTTAATTCACATTATTTGCATAGTTTGGGCCAAGGCCCAGTATGGTCCATTAAGGTTCTCGCGTGATTTGAACTTTCAGTGATCACGTCGGGACATTTTATTTGGGCTATCTTCGAACTCGAGCATTATCGAATTAAACTCGACCTCTTTTTAAATTATCTCGAGGTTAAGGTTTGAATCCTTAATTTAAGGGATCGATGGCCCGAACAGCGAGGAAAACTCTAATCGTGAGTTGGTTAATCGTGATTACGTAGAGTGATGACTCTCTCTTAAGCGTACCTTCGTAATCACAGTTCTTCCATGTGACCAGAAGGGAGGCTTGTATTGAATCATCATCTCCTCGTAAGGAGTGTAGATTTAAAAACCAAGTTCGAACCCTTTAAAATGGGACTGAAGTTTGGGATGGTTTCACCATCACATTTTTACGTATGACCGGGTTGAACCTGTACTGCTTTCAGGGAATTTCCTAGCCCAGGATTAAGGTTTGAACCTTTGAATCAAAGGATCGATCACTCGAACCATGAGGGAAACTCTTTGTGATCACACGGAGTCATGGTTCTCTAGTAAGAGGGTGTCTCCATCATCGAGTTATGTCCCTCTCATGAGAGGGGGGGGACTCCTCAGAATCAAGGCCCCTTTTCTCTGAGAGAAGGGTTTGAACTTAGGTATGGGTGCTAGACCCAAGTCCCTAAGGGCGAATAAAGGCTTAGGTGTGGGCGTCAAGGCCCAAATTCCAAAGGCTTGATAAGATATCTACCTTTGAGAAAAGTTGCACCGAGTATTCACACAGAGAAGAGTTAAAAAAAATTTGGATCCGTGAAATGATTAAGAGACCTGCTATTTATAGAGTTACCGTGGCGATTAGTAGAAGTTACCATCCGACGGTCCGCAGGTCTTAAGGTGAAATGAACAGTGAAAGGAGGGAGCTTATGTCGCAAAGAGTTAGTGTGAGAAGAGAAGTTAATCGAAAATGGATTTAATGGTAAGAGATGTAGTTGCTTGAGAATAACTCAACGATGCAAGGATCCTACGTACATGGTAATTCAAAAGACGATGTGCTCTCTGTGAAGGTGGTGAAAATAACCACCTGCGCAGGTCTCATTGGAATAACCAAATAGGATTTGAGAGACATGGTGTGATTTACACAAGAATTGAAGAGGTCTGCTTATATCATGTCAAACGGGTGCAAATAAGGTTGTCCGAGATGAATTCCAAAGGTCAAAGTAGTGGAAAACTGGTATGTGTGTGGGTCTATCTTGGAGAGAGACAGTAGAGAGTGAGATGGACTGAGAGGGGGGGACCCACGCATGGTAGACTGGGTAGATCCTGCGTGAGTCTAGAGAGAGAGAGAGAGAGAGAGAGAGAGGGAGGGGAAGGGCCCATGCAAGGGTGATCCTTTGTGGGTCTCACGAGAGAGAAAGAAGAGAAAGGGAAGGGACCCACGCAAGGGTGATCATGCGTGGGTCTCATGAGAGAGAGAGAAAGAAGAGAAAGGGAAGGGACCCACGCAGCGGTGACCCTGTGTGGATCTGAAGAGAGAGAAAGAATAGAAATAGATTTAGCGAGAGAGAGAGAGAGAGATTTGAGGAGGGGACCCACGCAAGGTCCAACCTGTGTGGGTCACACGTCTACTTTAAATAGGAGAAGTCTCTCCACATGTAATATATATATAGGGGTCCACCTCTCTTAATGTATTTCACCTTGTATTTTTTCTTTCTCTCTTTCAAGTCTCAGAATAAGAAGTAGAAGGAGAAGAAAAACTTTTCAAAATTTAAAGATCCTAAAAATCCATGCAAATAGAAACAAGATGTGATTTCTCGGTCTAGAGAAAAATCGGAGTATTGGGCTATGGCCCACGGTACCTATGAACTCCTTTGACTTAGGTCCCTCCTCACTGAATTAGGATCTCCACCTTCCATACCAATGCTCCTTCACTGCAACAACCAAACTGCCATTGGTATTGCTTCTGATTCAGCCGTCCATGAAAGAACTAAGCATGCTGAGGTTAATATACGTTTCCTTCATGAAAGATTACAAGCCGGTATTATAGACCTACTCTTCTTCAGGATATGCTTGTCAAGCTGGGCATGATTGATATCTATGCACCAGCTCTAGGGGGGGTATTATTGATACATGTAGATATATTGGATGGTGTATAAGAAGTTATGTTGGTTGTCTGAGTTGTAACGGTATAGCTGTCCTTTATTGCTAATATAAAAGCTACTAGGGCTCTCTAGCATAACTAAGCTCATTTACTCTCTCTCTCTCTCTAACCCTAATCTCTAACTCCTTACCATCATCATGTCTCTAACCCTAATATACTAAACATTAGAGCCTTGTGTCTGTGTGTCTAATTTTAAAAAATTAATAAATGACAGAAGCAGGAAATATGCCTAAATTTTGGAAAATTATAGTAAAAATTAAAGATTCATATCCAACTCACCATCCATACGTGAAACATTTGTCAGTGACATATATGGACTCTTGTAAAAAAGCTTGAATGTTTTTTCTACTTGTTACATAGATGAGTATCTATAATTTTCATTTGTTCAATATTTTTTTATGGCTTCTGAAATAATTATTGCATTTTTTGTAGAAAACTACGAAACCTATTGCTCCTCGGTCTATTTATAGTCCTGTTTTTTTGGCATTGCTATCCAGTTTCGTTGAACTTAAGGGTTGGCATTTTTTTTCCAGTTTTTGAATAAAATGCTCTATGCAAAAGAAGGTGCAAAGAACATCATGGATAGGACATTTGCAGACTTACCATGGCAAATTCGATTAGAGGTTGATGGGGATGACATAGAGATTCCTGAGGTGCACTTAGAAATGTCTATAATGATTCATTCTTGTGGAAATTGCCCTCTCTTGCAAATTGTTTCAAATTGCTGCAGGGCCTTGGTGATTGATGCATTTTGCCTTTATTGGCCACCCGAAAAAAAAAAACTGTTGCAGGATGCAGAAGGTGTGCTTGTTGCTAATATTGGAAGCTACATGGGGGGAGTAGATTTGTGGCAAAATGAGGAAGAAACGTATGACAATTTTGATCCGCAATCTATGCATGACAAGATGCTGGAGGTTGTTAGTATATCTGGAGCATGGCATCTTGGAAAGCTTCAGGTAATTTGTGATCCATCTGTGGGTTGTTAGGTAAAATGTTACTGTTTGATATAAACTTATTCAACATAACTACTGATGCTAAGATGATATCCATCAGGTATATATATTGTACTGTTCAGCGTTTGGCACTTGCTCCATCAATATCAATTAATATATCTTCTATCCTTTATCCTTTAATTCTATATGTTTTTACTTTATGATTAGATGGATAATTTACAGTTAACCAAAAATATGAAGCAAATAAGTGTTGAAAGTTGGAAGTTGAAAGTTGAAAGTTGTGCTTAAACATAATTACTCAATCGGATAGTTTAATAACTTACCTGCTTATAAGCCAGTTATCTTCTCTATCTAAGTCATTAAAAACTTGCACATTCAAATTACAGCACAAATGTTTAAAACTTGCTTGATTAACCTATATTAATTCATGGAACCAAGCAGAAGTAGAAAATATTTATTGAAGTTTCTAAGTACCTCGAAATATGCTTGCTGAAAATTTTGTGTGTTAACAGGTCGGGCTTTCTCGAGCTCGAAGGCTGGCACAAGGGCAATCAATCAAGATCCAGCTCTTTGCTGCTTTTCCAGTTCAAGTTGATGGAGAACCATGGTTTCAGCAACCATGCACGTTAAGGATGTCGCATCATGGCCAGGTTCTCTCAATGCCCTCCACTTTTACCATTTTATGTTATTTTATTTTTTGCTTTTCCTGTTATTCCCAATAATCTAACGAATGATGCAATACCATGCATTAACAAATGGGACGCATAAATACTATTTACGAAAAAGGAAAGCCCAATTTTGTTAAATATAAGCCCACTCGTTGTTCCCCTGCTTTGGTTTCTTTCTTCTTTTTTGTTGAAGGCACCAATATCTAACAACTAAAAGAGAGAGCAAGTCGGTAGGATCCAACTGCTCTCAACATTTTGGAATAAGGTGAACTACAATAACAGTCCACTGTATTTTGAAATGGCTGGCAACATGGGCTATTGGTGGGGAAGACTTCCATCAACGTATTTGGTGCTCCCTTTGTACATTGGGAAGACAAATGCCGCCCACTAGGATGTGGTCGAACATTTTGATAGAAAGTTGGCTGGATGGAAGGCCTCTAAAGGGGGGAGAATCATACTTATCAAGGCATATTATCCAATCTGCCTATCTTCTTTATAGCAATGTTTGAATCCTCAATTAGTATGGTGAAGAGGCTGGAGAGAATCCAAAGAAACTCTTTATTGGATGGGAGAAAGGCAAAAGAAAATATTCATGTGGTAAACTGGGATGTAGTGCATTTGGTCTTCAACTTTGGCAGATTAGTAATACAATCCATTGGTTAGGTCTTTTTTTTTAGGAAAGGGTTATGGAGATGTGGGGAAGATGGGACTATTTATGGCTATGAGAGTTAGCTGAAAATTTTGGGAGGGATAGCCTTGGATAGAGTATTAGAGAACCAAGGGGGGGGGGGGTAAGGGTCGAGGTGGTAGAAAGGATGAAAAAGGCCAGAAGCAGTTTTGAGGAGGGTATTAGTTCTGTTGATGGGTCAGGGCAGAGAATTAGATTTTGCAAGACCGTCTGTGTGTGTTGGAGTCACTGAATAAACAATATCAAAAGATTTATGCTCTAGCGACTTACAAAAATGCAACGATCCAAGAAATCTGGGACAGAGGGATGAGTAGTTCCTTTTGGAACTTTCAACTATAAAGAAAGTTGAGAGGTGGATAGTTTTATGTCTTTGTAGGGAGTTGGGGGAGATAAGCCAGGTGAAGGACAATCAAAACAATTAGGATGTGTGATCATGGAACTTGGGAATGAAAGGAAAATTCTTAGATATTTTCACCGATGCCTAATTAGGACCTTTGGTAGAAAAACCGTGGACACTAATGTGGAAAATTGCAGCACCATTCAAAATCAAAGTATTTTTTTGGGAGGTGGCAAAGGGGAGACTATTTACTTGTGCGCAACTTCATAACAGGGGAGTGGATATGCTTGTCGAATGCAAATTCTATGCCATCGAGAAAAATCAGTAGACCACCTCTTTAGGTGATGCAAGTTTGCGAAAGGATTTGGAAATCTTGGTTTGGGGTTAGCGGTTGTCTTGGAGAGTGCCGTGCTTTGGTTTTTGCTGGATGGCCTGAGGACCCTTTTGGGGGCAGACATGGGCATCCTTTGGAAGGCAATACTAGCTGCGTTATCCCGATGTATAAGGAAGTGTAGGCGCTGCCGGATCTTCGACAAGGAAAGTTCTAAAACGTTCATTGAAGATTCCATAGCAAAAGACTTGCGTTGGTGGTGTCTAACATCAACTTCGTGTTCGGAAAACTCAGTCATGCAAATTCTACTGAAGTGGGAGCGGCTTAGACCCCGTTATAGTTCTTTGGTTTTCTTTACTTTTTGGTGTATTTTGTTGTTTTCTGTTTTGTTTACGGTCAGCAGAAACCTTGTAATTTTTGTTTTCCTTTTTGGTTTTGGTTAGTTTTCTTTAGTTTTCTTGGTGTTTGTTTTTACTTTCGGCAAAGCATCTCGTTGCGCCTTCTTGGTTAGTTATTGCTTTAATTTTTGACATTTCTCTTATATTTTAACGTCATCTCTTCCTAATATAAAAGTTTCAATCAAATCTTACATCGTTTGTCTACATTGAAATTTACCTTCCTAGTTTCTCTTGGCTTAAACATGGGTTATACATAAGGAAGATCCCAGGACTCAGCATGTCCACATGATTATTAGCTTAGTGTTTTAACTTTTGAAAATTCTCTTAGGTAACTAGGAATATGGTGAAACCTAACATGCCTCTATTATTATTATCTTCAGTATTCCAAAGAGCCTAGGTGGTTGAGAACTTGTTCAGTAGTTTACTCTATACCACTCGTCTCGAAATTGTCTCGCCCATTTATTTGCTTAAAGATTCATCAGATGTTAGCAAAAACCCAATTCATTAGCATGCCAATTTGTAATCCTATTTACAAACCCTATTGTCCCTACTTTCTATCCTCAAGGAGTGGCAAGTTACATAATAAGAGGCAAGATTGCAGTGATTCTAGCAACCAACCAAGGCAGGAAGATGATGACGATTCCCATCGTAGATCAAAGTGATGGTAGAATTGCTGAACACGCAATTGTGGTGGCTACTGTGGTGTGCAGTGCTATAGAAGGGTCTTTGGCTCTGGGTAGGAAGGAGTCAACGGCTGAGTCTCAGCCAGGAGCTACTGTAGGAACAATGGAGGATGCTATGGAACCAAGTTTGAAAGTGGCCTAACCCGAGGTGCTAATGGAGTTGGTCAAGGAGATAATGCAGGCATTCTCCTCAAGATTTAATGTAAGCATTACATGATTTATTGGGTTATGCACAAAGAAGGCTATGGATACTTCTGAAATCGAAAACACAGAGGCTGCTGTAGTGATTTTGGCGTATTGCAGATGAGTCTTCCATGGCCTGTTCATCTGAGGAAGGCAGCAGGCGTTAGGATGTTGTCAACATACTTGCCACTTCCCATTGTTGATTCAACCTGTGTCTAGTTTTGAGGATGTCAATGGGCCTGGTTAGTCTGCGATCTGGCCCGTTTAATAATCAGATTGTCTGGGCTCTACATAAATGGACCAATTTCAGGCTTTGGCAATGCACCCCATCATGACCTTACAATAGGGTGCTGAAACAGGCTGGTCCGCTCCAAACTCAGCCTGAACTGAAAACACGGCTCAAATATGTTCGGGTTGGGTTTACTCCAGGCTGGGCTCAGGCTTAATTAAATCTCATTGTGAACCAGCTCAATCTGATTATTTGTCGGTCTGGCTCTATTCCAAATCCTGCCCAGCCCATTGACACCCCCAGTCAATGAGCTCGGCAGAGGTGGTTTAAGGGCGTAGGACAAAGGGACCTTAGTAATACTGGAGAGGATCTGGTGTGGGGCACTCAATTTTTATTATGGGCGTCTAAACCTGTGGTGGCTTCTAACTTTTTACATGGTTGGGCTGATTTTAGCCACTTGTGTTTGTAGAGACTTTATGGGATGTATCATCAATTGGTGGAATATGATGTGGTTTTGGATAACTGCTTAACGTGGTGGGGCAACAAGATAGTAGTTATGTGTTTGTTGGCTTCACCACAGAGGAGCAAGGTCTTGTTGTAGGTAGCCTGTGTAAGCAAATTTTTAGTTGTTTGAGACAATCCTATCTTAGCTTCCAACTGTGGTGGTTGTATTAGAGTTGGTACCATTGTGTAGTGACCTTCTCTCAGGCTTCAGCTTTCTCTGGTTCCATTTATCCTGATGGGTTGGAATCCCAAATCCATTGATATCATTCCCTTATCATGGGAATTGTTTAAACATAATTGGAATATATGCATCATTGTGTACAATCGACTGCTGGGGCCTATCGTTTTTCTTTTAAACATTTGATCGATATAAATCTGTTAATTTCATTAAAAGGAAAATGAGATACAGCGGATCAAAGAGCTGAGCGAGATACTCAGCCACAAAGAAAGATAAAAAAATAGGAAAACCAAAAAAGATTACAACACAAGGAGAGAGGGAGAGAGAGAGAGAGAAAGGAAGGAAGGGGCGATAAAGGCTCTGGTGTAGCATCGTGCCTGCGAACGGGCAGCCAGGCCAATGCTCCCAGGACACACTACTCCCAATCCCGTTCCTAGAAGATGTCACTAAGGCGCTCCCACTGAAGTAAGATCTCCTCGACTGATGAGGCTGAACAACCGGGTAAGGCCAGGCACCACCAGGAGATATCCTTGAGGACCGAGTCAATAGTGGCACTGCAAGTCCCATACTTCTTTTTGAATATTCTTCGGTTCTGCTCCTTCCAAATACCCAAACAAATCGTCTATGGAAGCAATCTCCAGAGAATGGTGACATTCCCGAAGCTCTTAATGAAAAAATCCCAGACTTGCTTTGGGAACTGGAAAAGGAGCATAAGATGTTCAATGGACTCCTTGAACTTGCCACATAAGACACAACCTTGGGACAGACATGCTTCTCTTGCAAAGCTGAACACAAGTTAGGATTCAACCCCAAGCCACTTCATGCAAAAAGAGTTTACTCTAGTGGGGACAACCGATTTCCAAAGCAATGTCCATGGGAGGACAACTTTGCTTAAAAACAATAGAAGGATTTCACCGAGAAGGACCCCTTCTTCTCACCTTTCCACACCTTTCTATCCGGTCTATCCCTCAGGCTCTCAACCTTCCTCAATCTTCAGGGCCTATCTTTGTAGTCTTAGTATTTTGGTTATTAACATAGCATACTTAGTTCCTGTAACTGTTCACTAGCTTTGATAAAATTTACTTGTTACCAAACTTACAAACCATATCTAAGCATTTTTACTGTTTATTCCTAAACCTCTCTTCAATTAGATTGCAATTTTCAGACTTTTAATGTCTTATTTTTAAGATGTCCGTCACGAGATTGAAAATTATCGATAATGGTCTGGTCCCCACCTCTGTTCATGAAAAACAGATTTCACTCCACATTACACACTTCAACTGGATGATGTTGGATTATTCGTTTACTTGTTAGCAAAATATTATTGTGGATCAACACACTCCACAACAACAGGCATGCACAATTTTGTATATATCCTTTGCTTTTTTTTTTCTTTGATGTCAGATTCGTGTTGGTATTATAATCGTTATTTATTTATGTTCAATTGCAAAGGCATTCATGTTGAAGAGAGCAGCGGAGGAGCCTCTCGGTCACGCAGCTGCTATAATCACGGATGTGCTCGAGAATGCCGAAAGCAACCATGTCATCACTGCCTCTCAAAAGCGGGCCCTTCTTCAAGAAATGGCCCTGAGGCTCACCTAGAACTCTCTCCCTACTTTGTCCCTTTTTTGGCAATCTACACACTATAATTAGGTCCATATAATTAAATATTAATTGACTTATTTATAAGTTCTTTTCTTCATTTTTTTTAATTAAAATTATGTTTCCATCCATATCTATCAAGGGATGTTAATATGTATCCCTAAAAGTAAGCTCCTTTCTCTTTCAATGTTAGTTAAAGTTGGTTTTGGGTGGGTAACTGGGTATTAAAGTAGAGTTGGGTAATAGGCATAGTCATCAAGTCGAGGTTCAGCAATAATTTGGCAAGGTTAAAATTCGAAAAAATTCGGCAAGTTCATGGAAAAAAATAAAGTTTAAGATTAAAAAGTATTACAAAAATCTAAATAATATGAAAAATATGATATATTGAAAAAAATTGTGAATTATTTGTGAATTTTTTAAAAACACATTCTTGAAATATTCCTGAATAGTTCGTGATTAATTCATGAAAGTGTAAATTCACGATGTTTTCAAAAATTCTGAGAATTTGGTGACTATGGTAATAGGTGCATTGGGCAACAGGTCACTAGTTTAGAGTTTAGAAAACCTTTGTTCACGGTGATTTGTTCGTATAATCGTAATTGCACAGAGATTTGGCATCCTCTCCATCATGGATAATGGTCAGGTCCAACTGGTTGAACTTGATTCCGTGTTTAACCAAATTTGCAGCCATTCGATAGTAGTGAATCTTGACTTCCACGGTTTCCTTTTCCATAAGATGACATGTAGTCGAGACTTTCCTCTATCCAATCGTTGTAAAACTTGTTGAACACGATATCCGGATCAACGAGTTGGAAATGATCATTGCCCATCATTCCTATTAACAACATAATACCTTTATTTACAACTCAAGATTCGTCCTTCTGATCTTCAAGTTTCACATGCTTAAACAATTGACTACTTTGGATGTGATGATTAGAGATCGCTTTCGTTCTAATCTTTGACACAATAGATCATGAGATTATGGTCCTGCCATTAGACGACGTGATAAAATGTAGTTCTCGGATCACTTTTCAAGCCGTGTGCCACGTGGAATCAAAATCTAATAGTCTGATGCCAGGACCATAATCACAAAATCTATTGAGTGAAGATGGGAACAAAAAAAGATCTCCAGCATCACATTCAAAGCAGTCAACGGTTTAAGCACATGAAACCCCAAGAAGAGAAGGAAGAATCTTGGATTGTGGCTTGTAAATAAATGTACATCATTGTTATCATAGCCTTATCTCATATATTAGAGGTTGGTTTTGCGAGCCCTATTTTTTCACTTGTTTCTAATTAGCGCTAAGGTTTTTAGAGCTTCACATTTTTTTCCACGGCTTTCATCCAAGTCTTCTAAGACATGTGGAACATGTTTTCATCTACTTTGTAATATATATAATTTATAAGGTTAATGGGACCTCAACTTAGGCCTAATACCCCTCCTCACTAACTTTTTTGGTCATATGAGCGACTTTTGGCTAATCCAAATGGTCTAAAGTGGTTAAGCACCATGTGAAGATCTATCAACCCAAAATATATGCTCATAAGAGGCAAACTATTGACTCTGGGAAGTTTAATATGGCTTATTATTCACTTATAACATATTGAAGTCCTTGGATTCGATGGGAATGAGCAGACAACAGGTTAATGGGAGCCTCTCTTATCCGTGGCCTATTTTTCAGTCCCCTCCCATCACTCGAATGCATATTTCCATTTTCCAAATAGATATTGATTACTGTCCTAAAATTACAATTTTGCCATCAGCCTTTTTAGCCAAACGCATACATGCATGGGCGGGCCAGATGCAGGTGTCCATATGATTAATGAGGAGATTTTTACTAAAAATAATGGCTGTCATATTTTTTTACCGAAATGTTAAAGTTTTAACTTTATTACCAAAACATGCATATAGGGGACAAATACAATGTCTATAAAGACTTGATGAGGGGATTCTTACCAAAACCAACAAGACTAAATAATTTTACTAAAAAAAGTAGAGTTCCAAATTTGTAACCAATACATACAGGAGCAGAAATCCGTCATGTCAAATTACCATTTAAACCTTTTTACTAATCAAATTAAGTATTGAAATTACAAGTTTTACCATCTCACATTTAGACCTAATGCACTACCCAAACCTACTATTCTTTTCCCTCAAGAGCCTGTTTGTCATTAGGGAAGACGCAGGAAAAAAGTATCCTTGGATTCAATTTTCTGCACGAATCCCCTATTTGGAAGTGTTTTAAGCTTTGGAAAAGAAAATCTGAGATATTATCCATTTTCTGAAAAAAAAATTCAAGGGGTACCCTTGAAAATCTCATTTTACGACCCTCGGAAATGCCTGCTAGGTATGTTCACCTTCCCCTCTTTCTCTCTCTTTAGAATGCATGACGCTCTCTTATTTTTCCAATGCCGAATGAAGTGAAGGTTTGTTTTAGTTTTATTGTATTATTTGAAGAACTAGACTACAATGGGTGTCCACCCATCATAGGCAGTAAAACAGTCCACAAGACTGTGATTGCGTGACTAAGTTCAACAATTTTTTCCAAGAAAATTCATAGGGATTAACCGTAATAGAAAAAACCATGTGATCAAATAATCAGAGTTGTGATGATCACAGGAATTGGTTGAACATGGTAGAAAAAACATGTAGATCAAATGATCACCAACTTCTGATCAGTTGCCTGCACTGCAATAAAGATTTACCTAAATATAGGTGGTGTATTGATCATGTGGCTAAGGTTAGTTGATTGACCATGACTTTTAAGATGTGTAGAGCCCACATGGCCATCTTTTGTGTGAATAATCTGTGCTGAAACACTGGTTTGTCATAAAATACACTTTTCTTATGATTTCTTGATTATGTATCTATATATTGGATTTTTATTTTCAGTACGCTTTTCATGATATAGCTATGGAAAAGTAAAAATGAAAGAATCCTAAGAATTCCTGCAAGGTAATAATCCCTGAGAAAACACAAGTATAAACCCAAATCTGCCCTTTTCGCCTTTCTATTTATTCAATAAGGCCCCTTTTCGAAGCTTCCATCTACTAATATCTTTCTTCTTTGAGAAAAATAGGACAAAGGGATATATTCATGCGCATTAATATATTGAAATATATTAATATATTTCAATATATATCGAAGCGGGGAATAAAAAGGGATACACATAAGGCATATCGGCCGGGTCTTAAGCTGATCCGTATCAAATATATCATATACGTATTGGACAAATTAATTGATTTTAATTATTTTTTTCTTTTGCTTTATATATATATATATGACAGTTGGAGAGCAGTGTGAGAGAGCACCAACTATAGTGGTGAGGGTTAATTAAAGGTGGGAAAGAGGACGAGTAAGGAACCCACTATGACGACTCAGACCCACATGTCACCATATTGTCCGATTCTGGGCTTAAGTCTCCGCCCCGATTTTGTTTTTGGCATGGGCTTAAGTCCCCACCCAAAACACGTCATGACATGCAGGGCCGGCCCTGGGACAAGGCCCAAGAGGTGGCCGCCTTGGGCCCCCAAATATTTAGGGGTCCCAAATCTTGGAAGTTTGTATTCTTTACCATTGAGTTGCTTAATATAATTTTTAATCTATAAGTGTAATGAAATGATCTCATTGTTTAGTTGGTTAAGTGACTAGTGTTATTTAACTTTTTGCTACCACAGGTTGTGGGTTCAATTCTTCTTAGGTCCCATATTTACAATTTTTAAAAATAGGTTATGGATCGGGTCTCGGCCAGGTTGTTGCAGGTCATTGGTTGGGTCAGGCCGACCATATATATTGACCTAGTAGATTTTCTAGCCCAATTTTTGACTATACTAAATTTTTTTGACCAAATCCATTATACTTAGGGTACCTCTAAACACACCCACGCGTTCTCTGAAAGCGCCCATGTCTCAAATCCCTTGAAAACCATCGATTCATTCGAATGAGATGATGGAGAGAACTTATTAGACCTATCTTTCACAAAATAGATCTTTAGGTCATGACCTACTTATCAGACGGTCAATTTTTATTCCATGTGTCACAAATCTCTAAAAAATAGCCTTGAATCATATGACACACATCACTTTCAAATATGATTTTATGGGCATTTTTTTTGGATCTATGACATATTAAATCCCAAGCCGACTGTCTGATAGGTGCACTATGATCTCAAGATCTATTGAGTGAAAGATATGGGTGAAAAACAATCTCCATCATATGATTTGAAGGATTCAATGGTTTTCAAGGGGTTTGAAATGTGGGCATATTTAGAGGTATATATGTGGAAAAGGTGTCCGTCCTCCAAGCTTCCACGTGACACCAAAAATATTATTTTGATGCAATGTGGAGCTTGGGTGCATTGCTTAGATCATCTTTGAAAAAAAATATTTGAAAACTCATCTCTACCGTGTATTTTTTGAACCGTGAAATGCGGACCAATGAAATCCGTCAAACTTTGACATGTGGGTTTAAAAAGTTTTTTTCAAATTTTTTTTTTAACATTAATCTATACCATCCACTTGTGCTCCAAGTGGCACCCAAGCAGTGTTTTGAGTGCCACGTGGAGCTCCATGTGTATTTTGGAGGACGGTCACCGTCCTCCATTGGAGGGCTTAACCGGCTCCCTATATATATATATATATATATATATATATATATATATATATATATATATATATATATATATATATATATAATTTTCTTATTAAATGATTCTAACTTAAAATAGCGATTTCAAGCTCCTTACAATTCCATTTTTTACAAATGACTTGTCAATTTTGATCTATTCAATGAGATTTATCCAATGAACAGAGTTTTGAAATTTTTTAAGACAGCTAAAGTACTAAAATATGACAGTGAAAAGAGGCATTAGCCTAGTTGGTAACCTCCCTCCATTGTGAGGGAGGAGGTCGTGAGTTCGACATTCATCCTCCACGCTGTTTCCCACCGTTGTCTTTACAAGGTGTGGGTTGAGTTCTGTTAGTTAACCCTCACCACTATAGTTGGTGCTCCTCACGCTGCTCCCCAATTGTCATAGGTGTATGCGTGCCTGCTCCTCAGTTCTCGAGGCTGTCTCGGCCTAAAATAGCCATATTAGAAAAGAATAATAATAATAAATAAATAAATAAATAATATTCAATGGAACTTAAAGTAATAAAAAAAATTTTATTGGTTGGGTTACTCGATCCGTCGAGTATATTCTACTATTTAACTTTTCTCTTTTTGTGTTGCATTTTGTTTTAATATAGACTTTTGTTAATTTGTTAGTTGCGTTTTCAAATTATAAACAATAGATGGAATATGGAGATATTTGTAATCTAAAAGTGATGAGTATTGTTTTATTTGTCAAAAAAAAAAAAGAATTATAATAATTTATTTTTTTTAAAAGATTAATATGAAAGAGGGGCCCCATTTTAGGAATTCGCCTTGGGCCCCCAAAATCTCAAGGCCGGCCCTGATGACATGTAACGTCCGCAATCACATATAGCCTAGGGTCAGGACTTTTTCTTATCCGATGTGGGACTATTATAATCCCCCTATCTTATAAAAGACTGATACCATTCTGTAACTACCCAGACCCACATGCCACCATATTGTCTGATTATGGGCTTAGATTTCCACCCCGATTTTATTTTTGACTTAGGCTTAAGTTCCTACCCAAAATGCATCATGACATGTAGCGTCCGCAATCATATATAGCCCAGGGTCAGAACTTTTCCCTATTTGATGTGGGATTATTAAAGTTACCAATGCCTCTTTATCTTTATACATATCTTGAATTTGGAGTAACAATATTTCTTGTCAGGCTTAACCTATGATATACTATGTATATGTATGGCTGATATTTTAAATCATATATACAAGACAGGATACAATAGTGTAATGAATATATCGCCCAATGTATGGTCGAGATGTTTATAACCCAAATTATTGTATGAGTCTTATCTCCGACCGGGGTAAACGTTTAGGCGGCTTTTGGGAACATGGGTTTGGATTTGGTTTTGGATCTCCTAAATTCAAATCTACTGTTTAGTTCTACCTTTCTGTGTTTGAATTTGGATTTGATAAATCCACCGAAATTTAGAAATTCATGTCTATATTATAAAAAAGTGGATTTGTAAATAACACCTCCTAGGTATTATTTGAAAATCCAAATCTTACTCTAACATATAATTGGCTATGTTTAGTGAATAAAAAGTTGTTAGTACAATTATAGGTACGGTTCAACTCGCTTGAGTCGAGTATTTTTAAGTTTGATCGATCTAGTTTGATTAGGCATGAGGCAACCCGAATTAAATCGAACCAAACTTGGCTGAACTGGTGATAAATTGACAGGATTGAACTGGTATCAGACCAAATCAGACCCGACCCGAACTGACATAACCCAAACTTAAGTAGTTACTGCAACGGCTAGAAACCTAGCCATTGCAGTCGTCGTTGGGCTGCAACGACTAGTTTTTGGACGTTGCAGCCAACTTTGCATAGTGCACCCTGGGTTTTTTTTAAGCACCTCCCCCCCCCGCAATTTCCCGAAGTAAGCGGAATCGAACAACGAAAAATTCGGTTTCGGCTTGGGAATGATTTGTGTTGGAGGATTTATGTGTACCGAAATTAAATTTTTCGGTATTCGATTCGATTTGGGTTCAAGAAAAAAAATTGTTGGTTGCACCCATTTTCGTTTTTTTTTTTTTTATGAACCCAAACCTAAGCAACCCGAACCGAATCGAACACCGAAAATTTTGGTTTCGGTTCGGGAATGGTTTATGTGTTGGAGGAATTTGGTATACCAAAATCGAATTTTTTGATGTCCGGTTTGGTTTGCTTCAGTTTGGGTTCAAAAAAAATATTATTGGTTGCACCCGTTTTCGATTTTTTTCCTAAACCCAAACCAAAGCAAACTGAATCGAACCAAATCAAACACCAAAAAATTTGGTTTTGGTTCGGGAACTGTATATGTGTTGGAGGAATTCGGTGTACCGAAACCAATATATTTCGGTTCGGTTTCGATTTGTAGCGTACCAAACTAAAAATAGAAAAAATCGGATTTAGTTCGGCTCACCGAACTTGCATCCCTACTTACACAGAATTTATGAAGGAAGCCAATAAAATATAAATTCTTTTTATAAAAAAAATAGTCAAATGAAGTATCTATAATTTCTTGGGCCAAATCTTAAGCAATGTTTAAACATTCAAACAAGAGATTTGGAAATCCAAATATTTCAAATTTTGAATTTGTAATGCCTGAGTTTGAAATTTCCAAATCCAAATCCACGTACCTAAATGCAGCCTTCTAAAAGTGTTAAATTGATCATTTTTTTTATAAGTATGTTAGGCACGAATCTGAACCTGAGCTTAAACCCTTGAGGTTGCAATATTGTCACCCTTTCATACCCGAGATGGCCTAGAAGTATGAGATTTGAGTGTATCCACTATCGGCCTTGGACCAAGGCCGTAGAGGCGGCTGCCTCGGGCCCCCGAAATTTAGGGGGCCCCAAACTTGGAATAACGATTTTTTTAAGTGATTTTTTCATTTGAAAATATTTTTAGAGGGGCCCCATGCCCAGTTGACATGGGCCCCTCACAATGCAAATTAAGGTTGGGCCATTGGGCTTGACGGAATTGGGTGGGCCCACTTAAGCTTTAAGCCTTTAAACGAAAAACATAAACACCCACCCCTAGGGCTGTGCATTTTTTGGACCGAACCGATCAAACTGACCGAACCGAACCGTCGGGTTTGGTCCGATTTTGATTTGATTTAGAAAAAAGGAAAACCGAAAAGTTTGGTTTGGTTTCGATTTTAAGCCTCCCCAAGCCGAAACTGAACCGAATGTAGTTTGTAAATATATATATATATATGAGGTGGGGTCTTGATTAATTTTAAAGGGCATTTAAATAAAATACATATTTTTATATAAAACTCTACCATTGTCTTTAGCTTATTCCTAAATCCTAAAGCGGTAAAGTAGAACTTATAGGAAAATCGGTTGAGAAGTTGAGAGAATTTTGATGTGCAAGTAGAACTTATAAGAAAACTGAAACCGACCGAACCAAACCGAACCAAATCGAATTGAGTTGGTTTGGTTTGAAAATATAAAAATTGATTAGGACCGGTTTGGTTTGTAGTTTTGGTCCAAAATCGACCAAATCGAACCGAATACACCCCTACCCACCCCTCTTTCAATCGCCCCCCTATTCAGCTATTCTCATCTCTCTCTCTCTCTCTCTCTCTCTCTCTCTCTCTCTCTCTCGGCTCCACACCGCCACCGCGGGCCCACCCACCATTGGCCGGCCCCAACATCGGAGGGAACATCGCATCTGACATCCTTAGGCCCAACCCTGGCACCCTCTTTCATCGGTCGATCCCAAATTAAGGTTTTTATGATTTTGAGGGCTTTTTTTCTTTTTCTCTCTCTCTTAGTTTCTTTGATTCTATTTCTTTCTCTCTCTTAAATTTTGATGATTGAATGTATTTAATTAAATATTAATTTAATTTTTATTTTATTTAGTAATTAAGATTTTTTAAGTTAAGGGGGTGTGACAGTGGAAGGCCCCTTATACACATGGCGATTTAAAACCCAAACTACATATTTGCATTTTGCATTGCAGGGAGAGTTGGGTACTTAACTTCATGCCACAACCACCTCACTTTAACGAAGGAAAAAATCGTTGATTGCTTCAAATCTGACGATGGAGATCGATTTACATCCTCCACACAATAGATCTTGAGATCATGGTCCTACTATCAAACTGTCAAATTTTGATTCCACGTTGTACACATTAAGTGAATGTGAATTGCGTTTAATGGTAAGTGGTTCACGTTCACTTTTTGGGATGTTTGACATCTGATTGTTTTGTGGAAGGTTGGGGTGTAAAACAATCTTCATCGGCTAATTTAAAAAAATCAATAGATTTTCCCTTTGTTTAAGTGAGGTGGCTATAACACATTTGTGGGAGTAACACAAGCCCTAAAACTTGTCTGCTACCAACCCCTACCAATTTAATAAAGGATACCTTTAAATACACCTACTGAATCTTAAAATGTGCCCACGCTATTGATTGCTTTAAATCATGCAATGGAGATTGTATTTCACTTCAATCTTCAACACAAGGAATCTTCAGGCAATGAACTCATCATTAGACGGGTAGCTTTTTATTCTACAAGTCATAGATCTATAAAATGTGGTCCTAAAGTCATGTTTGAGTGTGATATGTGTTTAGGATCTATGACATGTGAGATGTGAGATAAAAAACTAATCGACTGATGGCACATTCATGGCCTCAAGATCCCTTGTGTGGACGATTGGAGTGAAACACGATCTCCATCGTATGATTTAAAGCAATCAGTGATTTAAACTATTTTCGTCATTCGGTTTAATAGATAACCCTCATTAATCGTTGACGGCATTAAACCGAATGACGAAGATAGTTTTATGGGCATGTCATCGAACAGTCAGGTAACACACATGCCAAAAAAAAGTGACCCAAAGATACCATGACCCACATAGGGCAATGGTTCAGTTCAACTAGTTTATAGAAGAGAATTTTGACTTAAGTCATGATTCTCTTTCATCCAATGACTGCAAATCTAGTTGAACACGAAATTAAGTTCAACCAGTAGATCAAAATTGATAGGTCATTTAAATGAATTATTTTAGGTAATTGTATAATATAAATAATATGTTTACATTTATGTTTATATTTTTCTAAAATATAAAACCTTTTTTTTTTTCTTTTGAAATGCAAATGATAAATGAATTCTTTTAAGTAATTGTATATATAAATAGTATTTTTACATTTATGTTTATATTTTTCTAAAACATAAGACCTTATTTTTTTTCTTTTCGAATGCAGATGAACAAGTTTGGATATGCCAAAAAGTTATTATTTGGATTACTCGATCCATCGGGTATGTTCTACTATTTAGCTTTACTCTTTTTGTATTACATTTTCTTTTAATATATACCTTCATTATATTGTTAGTTGCATTTTCAAATTATACGTAGTTGAATGGAATATGGAGATTTATCTA
Source organism: Chloranthus sessilifolius (assembly GCA_021018995.1). NCBI lineage: Eukaryota > Viridiplantae > Streptophyta > Magnoliopsida > Chloranthales > Chloranthaceae > Chloranthus > Chloranthus sessilifolius. The sequence continues at coordinate 44,090,475 of CM037590.1, forward strand.
ATTCAATTGGGAATGCGAGTATTATTTTATTTGTCAAAAAATAATTGTTGCGATTTTTTTTTTCAAAGGAATATCAAAGAGAAGCCCTATTTTAGGAACTCGCCTTGGGCCCCTAAAATCTCATGGCCGGCCCTGAGTGTATCAGCTATGTATGTGGGTCATCTACTGATGTGGTGAACAAAGTCAATCTCTTAAAATTGATGCTGCCCTATCTACGCCACTAGAAAATACCTTAGTCACCGAGTTGGGTTTCGTGAATAAGTCGGGCATGAAGAAAAATCAAAACACAAAAAATTGACAAAAATACATGTGAGTGATCAAACGCAATTTCTTCAGAAGACTAATGACCCATCTACGCCCACTCGACAAAGATCATAGTGACCAAGTGGGGTTTCGTAAAAACTGGGCTCCGAAAAAATTTAGAAAAGTTTGGCAAAATTCGTCAAAAAATTATCAAAATTTAATCAAAGTAAAAGAAAAATTATAAAAATATATTAATTCAAAATTATAAAAATAAATAATAAAACTTTTGAAAATATTCAAGAAAATTTGTGAAAATATTCAAAAAATTCACAAATAATTCCTAAGTTAACGAAGTTTGAAAAACTTACAAATAATTATAATATTATTCATCTTTTCAAAAAATTATGAATTATTCATTACATTTTAAAAAAGTCCGAGAATTTGGTCACTATGGACGAGTCACAAGACCCATAGTGAGAAAGATAGGAATGGGATTAAATCAAAATGAAAAGATTTTTAAAAAAAAAAAAAGATTAAGAAGTGTGAAAAAATATAAAAATACTTAAAAATTGCAAAAAAATAGTATTTAATAGTCTCGATTTAATTGTAAAATTTTCACTTTTTAAAACACTGCATTGATTTTGATAAGGTCTGATTAAAACTAAGAGATTAAATATCAACCGATACATATTGGCGATACGTATCAATTTTTCGACAAACCGATACTTATCAGTATCCAACTCGGTATCAGTATCGGCCGATACCTATATATATAGGCCGATATATATCGGTATCAATTGATACCAACACCGATACCGATTTTATTACCTTAATTAAAATATAATTTTTTTGTTTTACAAATTTTCCTTGGCACCCACCATGCTTAGCTTTAACTAATCCAAAACAGTCCAAATTGCAGAACATGGTATTGTCTGATGCGGCCATTAAAGTATGGACCGGCTCTTTTAACCGTCATGTAAGCATTAAATGGTGTTCAAATGATCTTATTCCCATTTATTGTCTTATAATTTTAAAAATTCATATCATCAAAGAGATATCCCATCAATTAAAGAGTTATAGGTAAAATAATTACACTATTTTTTGAGAGACTAATCATCCCATCTGTGCACCCATTAAAATTAACGATGGATTGTCATTTGACCAATTTAAATGGACCATAGATGTGTGTCACATGGTACGATGATAAATCTAATTTCAACCGTGTCATATAAAAAGTGACATTTTAATGTTTGAAGATCATTCCATTATCCCAATAAAATTCATATGGCACCTGTGGTCATCCGTTCGAACAAAAACAGGTGGCAGTAATCCGAGGGCTGAAAGTATAACATCACTGACCATCTGATTAAGATTTAATTCATATTTATTATATTAAATTCTTTCTGACTCTCTACTCTTTACAGGATGGTAAAAGATAAAATGATTTTCAACTACACCATAAATCTGATTTTAGCAACTTTTGCACCACACGATCTAAATCAAGTGACCCTAAATAATACTGTGTGATTTAATCAATCTAAAACTAGCTTGGAGTCAACACTCAATATTTTATTTCTCTCCGATATAATGTAAACCCTATGAATAATTGAGAGAGATATCACTCCGAAGGGAATTTACCAGGGAAGGTAACTTTATTATTTTTATTTTAATAATTCATTGTGAAATGTGGTGTTCTTCACGTTTAAGGCAACTCCTTTTGCATGTTTCTGTGGCTTTTTTAAAGGGTTTCACACATTAATCACCTTATGATCACACACTCTATGGCTTCGATCTCACTCAACTGCCTTTTTAATCAACCGCTCACCATCTTTCTGGCTTTTGAAGATTTCTTTTCTTAAACATTGTTGGTAAAAAATTAGAGGTTGGCTAGAAGTTAAAATCATCATGCTGGTGGAAAGCAGAACCCATATACGTTTTGATTGTATTTTTATTTTTTGGCACGTTTTGGGACATGGGTTTTAATGGTATGTGTATTTTATATCTGGGTTTCTATTCATTTGTGTATCAGTTTAATTTTTGCTGATTAATTTTAGATTTTTATTTTTATTTTCGTTTTTAAGTATTTATATTAGATTTTTATTTATATGAAGGACATTTAGATTTTATTTCGACTGTTAGAAATTTATTTTGTTGATTTTTTCTTCAATATAAGTTTTGACGATATCTTTGTTTTATTTATTTTGAGAAATTTGGATTTTTTTTGTCATTTTCTGGGACGTGGGTCTTGTTGGAATATGACCTTTATATTCGATTTCTTTTCATATTCAATCAAGAGTACATATTATATTTTTATTTTGTTGAGTTTTTTATATAAATTTGGAAGAAATACAAAATAAAGTTGGATTCTTTCTTCTTTTTGTTAAAATTTGGACTTTTATGCCCTGGTCTGCGTGTAAATCCTCTTAAAATATCCCAAATTTAAATCTGGCTTTACTTAGTTAGTTAGTGAAAATAGGAGGGGTGGATCTGGAATCTGTTATTTAAGGAGGTTGAAAGTTGTAACCATCTTTTATACCATTAGAAGCTCTAGTTTCTTTCCTATTGTAAAGGTCTACCTTCTCTCTTTCTCTCTTTTGCTTTTGATAATCTATTTTGAGGAAGAAAAGGGAAGTATCAAACCAGAAGGTAATGGTGATCTCAAGTTCAAACACATATTTGAATTAATTATATTTGTGAGTGTGTGATCTGTTTTTATTGGGGGTATTGTTTATTGGGTTTTTTTCCCCTTCTCTTTTTGCTGTTGTTGATCTTTGATCCCATTGTTTTTTTGTGGTGAATTACTTGTTGGGTTTTGTGATTTTAGTTTATTTTGGGTCTGTTGATCTGAATTCATTTGTTGAATTATTTTGTGTCTGCTATTGTTTTAATTTCTTCTTCTTCTTCTTCTTCTTCTTATTATTATTATTATTATTATTATTATTATTATTCTGTTATGATTTGAATTCTGAAAGTTCAATTTGAGTGGCATAAGGGCAATGTGTTATGTATTGTAAAGATATGTTCAAAAGTAGTTAGATCTGTTGCTATTTTTCGCATTTTGTTCTAGATCTGATCTCTGTGCCATTTCTCCGGACATTTCAGCCTTTTTCTTATTAAATAAAACTAATTCAAAAAATTGTGTTGATTTTTTATTCTACATCTGAAATTTAGCAAATTCCCAGATCCCTGTACTTCAATTGTGAAGTATGTCCATAAATTTTGTAAATTCACAAGCTTGTACTTCAAACTATTGATCTGTTATTGAATTCTCGTTCACACTGAATCTGGGATATTAATGGGCTTATGATACAATCCAGATCTACATAGCTTCTTTTTTTTTTCTATGTGAAGTTGCTCAATTCCAATTGAGCGGAATCTGTCTACAATTGTTTGCATTCTGACCAAATGCTAGAGACATTATTTCAGTAGTCTGAACGGTGGTTGATCTACTGCTCTTGTTTTTGTCTAGATCTGTTCTTATGCTAATACACTTCGGCCTGAATTGCTTCAAACATTTTTCAGCTTCTGTGATTTTAAATTTCATTTTATGCTGTTTATGAAGAACAATTCTCAATGATCTGTCTAATCTAACGGTTGTTAGATTCACTAATTTGATTCCTGTTTAATAAATTTTTAAGACTCATGTTTCTGGATCTATGTTTCATGGTTAGAATTGTTCAGATCCCTATTTTGGATTCTCTACAAAGAAGCCAAAAGGCTAACAGCTATTTCTGCGTGAAATTCTCAAAATCAGTGTGATTCTTCGATTGTTAACTCACATGAAGATTTCATAGCTTTTCGTTTTTTGATTTTTTTTTAGATATAGATTTCATAGCTATCTCTGCTCAAATCCTTTAAAAGTTAAAAAGGAAAATTTCTAGTACTAACCAAATACTCTCAATGTACTTGTTGTGTTTAGAAACAACATTATTCTTAATATACATATTTAAAACTTACATTATAAAAATATCATATACTAGTATCAATTTGTTTTCTGGAACCAGCCTAGTCCAATCTGGTTGGATCCTGTCCGTCCAAACTAGTGCCCCTTCCGGTTAGGAATCCGGTCTGCAACTTGTAGGACTTTTTTTTTTTTTTTTGGGCCCTTTATTTAATATATGGAAATGGCTTTCTCTTGCCCATGCTGATAACTTCGATTTTTACTTTAGATCTACATTTACCTAAATGTAGACAAGAATTCAGCAGATTGAACATATTGAACATAAATTTAGATTGTCTTGATGGGTGTCTCAAAGATGGTAGATTTGAATGTATCAGAGATGAGCTATCAGATTCTCTTTTTGTTTAGTGCTGATTTCTTTTGCTTACAGGTTATTAGTGTAAAGGTAAACAAGTTAAAGAGGAAACAAAAATGGTGAAGATCTGCTGCCTTGGAGCTGGATATGTCGGCGGCCCAACCATGGCTGTAATTGCGCTTAAATGCCCATCAATCCAAGTGGTGGTTGTCGACATATCCGTTGCTCGGATTGCAGCTTGGAACAGTGACCAACTCCCGATCTACGAACCGGGCCTTGAAGATGTAGTGAAAGAGTGCCGGGGCAGGAATCTCTTCTTCAGCACTGACCTAGAAAAGCATGTTTCTGAAGCAGACATAATCTTTGTTTCGGTCAACACACCAACCAAAACCAGAGGCCTTGGAGCAGGCAAAGCTGCTGATTTAACTTACTGGGAGAGTGCGGCTCGTATGATCGCCGACGTGTCCAAGTCCGATAAGATAGTGGTTGAGAAATCAACAGTCCCAGTGAAAACAGCCGAGGCAATTGAAAAGATTTTAACCCATAATAGGAAGGGCATAAACTTCCAAATTCTTTCAAACCCGGAATTCCTTGCTGAGGGAACTGCAATTGAAGATCTCTTTAGCCCCGATCGAGTGCTTATTGGGGGCAGGGAAACCCCCGAAGGCCAAAAGGCAGTTCAAGCATTGAAGGAAGTTTACGCTCATTGGGTACCGGAAGATCGGATCCTAACCACTAATCTCTGGTCGGCAGAGCTGTCAAAACTTGCCGCAAATGCAATCTTGGCTCAGAGGATCTCGTCGGTCAATGCCATGTCGGCGCTCTGTGAGGCAACTGGTGCTGATGTGGCAGAGGTGGCCCATGCTGTTGGCAAAGACTCGAGAATTGGTCCCAAGTTCCTAAACTCGAGTGTCGGGTTTGGGGGGTCTTGTTTTCAGAAAGACATCCTTAACTTGGTCTACATCTGTGAATGTAATGGGCTTCCCGAGGTTGCAAACTACTGGAAACAGGTCATCAAGATCAATGACTACCAGAAGAACCGTTTTGTAAACCGGGTTGTGGCTTCCATGTTCAACACGGTCTCAGGAAAGAAGATTGCCATCCTCGGTTTTGCGTTCAAGAAAGATACCGGAGACACTAGGGAGACCCCGGCAATTGACGTGTGTAAAGGGTTGTTGGGGGATCGGGCCAATGTGAGCATCTACGATCCGCAAGTGACTGAGGACCAGATCCAGAGGGACTTGTCAATGAAGAAGTTCGATTGGGATCATCCGATTCACCTTCAACCTATGAGCCCGACTGCTGTAAAGCAAGTGAGCGTGGTTTGGGATGCTTATACGGCGACAAAAGATGCTCATGGTATTTGCATTTTGACGGAGTGGGACGAGTTTAAGGCACTCGATTACCAAAAGATCTATGACAACATGCAGAAACCAGCGTTTGTGTTTGACGGGCGAAACATAGTGGACGTGGCTAAATTGAGGGAGATTGGATTCATCGTGTACTCGATTGGTAAGCCTCTGGATCCATGGCTCAAGGATATGCCTTCTGTGGCATAAGGAATTATATGTAGTTTGTTGAATCAGTTGGCGGTTGATTCATATTGATTTTGGTTACTTATGTTGAGCATTGCTTTATGTTTCTCTTTGTTTTTGTGGCCTAATAGTTAGTTAGGATAACCATTTTCTTTAAGGTGATTTTTACAGTTCATTTGCTTTTAGTAGAGGACTTGATATGTTTTAATTCATAGGTTTAAATCTGGTTGCGTAATGCATTTATGAAATTTTATTACATATATCTATATTTTCCTAATGCTCCTTATGAACCAGCAGTACACAATGTGGGAATGAATTTTATATATCTCAAGTCCCGTAATTCCATATTGGATATCCACATTTTATTAAGAATAAATATGAATTTTAAGAAAACTATGGTGTAAGTTGGTCCAACATCTCAGAAAGAAATTTGTTTCCTCTCCATGTTTGGCCTGGTTAGTTGGGTTCCGGGGTTTTGAAACCCTAGGATATAAGGGAATCTTGACTTTCACAGCTTTGACTTTCATCATAGGTTGATTAAAATCTTTTCGGTTCAAACCGATTGGACTTGACCATCGCCATAAAAGTAAAACCTTTGGATGGGAGGGAAGGGTTTTTTAACATAGAGAGTAGTTTGACTAGTTAGTTTCTAATCAAATACAAAAGTGGAAGATTCTCTTGAATGCTAGGGTTTTCAAACCAGTTGAATCTCACATGGAATTCTAGTTGTTGTACCTTCCTTATAAAAGCATAGGTACATTTAAATAGTGGTTGGGGGAAGACCTTTTACTTAAACGTTAGAAAATGAATGCCTTGAAAGTTAAGCTCCTGTTTGTCAACCCTTCTCCAAAAAGCATTTTTCAAGTGGGTGAAGACGTGGTTAATATGCTTCTTCTCAATATTACTTTTCAAAAAAGTTTATCATATGTTAAAAATAGCGTTGTGTGTGAGGAGCAGTAATCGACAGCTTCTCAATACAGCACTATTACTAAAGATAGTCATGTCTTTGGATGAAATGCGCTTTTCCCCAATATTTTTTTCTCTTAGGAAGTACTTTTTGGAAGAGGATTTAGGTTTTGAACGGCAACTCTTTTCCTAAAAACATTTTTTAAGAGAAAAATGTTACATGAAACAAAGACAAGGGAAGAAGCTATAATACTATTTTCAATATGGAATAGACGTTTTTGAGAAAGAGAATGTGACACATCTCATTTAGTGCTTTTTGGAAAAAGAGAGTTGTCCACACAGCCTAAGATTCTCTTGGATTGAGGGGTTTTAAAACTGGTTAAACCACAAGAGATTCAACTAGTTGGACCTGCCTAACAAAAGCATCAAGGCATGTTGATATTGATTCACTCTTACCTCGTATTTTTGGGGTTAGCTAGCTTTTGAAAGTAGAAGTCATGAAAGATCGAAAGTCCAATTTCCCTTGTATTCAATAATATTTTAAAAAAGTGGAATGACGCCAAAGTAGTACCACAAGTAAAGAATTGATGACAGGGTCATCGGTGGCCTAATTGGTCACCAACTGCTGACTCTTAATCCAAACTTGTGGATGGCGTCTATTGCGGCAGATTTGACTGCAAAACTTGCTGTTTGCTTACCAAATACCAAGTCCTCCGGTTGTTGTGCAGTGATATGTTGATGTCTTGTGTTGAATTTCTTTACAATGACCCACGTGTAAACCTTCTGATCCCCACAGATCTCTATGCCTCTTTAAAGTCTTTGCACATCTCAAGTTCTAGTCATAGCTCCACAATAGAGAAGTTAGGTTAAAATTTAAAAAAATTTGGCAAAATTTAACAAGTTCGAAAAAATATTCAAAGAAAAATAGAAAAAGTAAGAATAAAAAGTAAACCAATAAAAATTAAAAATAATTTCTCTTTTGTTAAATATGTTTTTTTTTTTTTTTTCGAAAGATGGAATATGTATTTTATTCATATAAAAGCTACACAAGAGACTTAGAGAAATTGAAAAATCTCATACTAGGGTAACAGACGTTGCTGCTTGAAAAATCAGACTTCTCGGAGAAAACTAAGATAGATCGTTGGGCAACGCAGAAAACCTAGAGAGGGGAAAAGATAGCTGGACAACACAGGAAAAAAACCTACGAATGAACTCGGAATGGCCGAGAAAAAACCTCCCTTGATATGAGACACCGAAGTAAAAAAAAATACCCAAAAATTTAAAATATTAAAAAATTATGAGCTATTCATGGATTATTTGCGAGGTTCAAAAATTTACAAATAATTTATGATTAATTCGTAAAATTTTAAATATGCCAATCATTCATGATTTTTTCAAAAATTTGAAAATTTTGGTGACTATGCTGACACGCACGGCCCTTTTCGTCGAGACTGGGTTGCTTGCGCTCCAATCAATGTCAAACAGCCCATCTTAGAAATGGGCTGACCGCTAGATAGTTTTTTGGTACGGAGCTATAGCGGAAAATTGGCTTTTTCCGTAGGAAAATTGGGCCTTCCGCAATGGAAAATTTCAGATCTTCTTTGCAAAAATCTGTTATGCGTGCAAGTAGTGACTCTCTTTTGAGTACCAATTATCAAAGGGTACTTTTGTTCGTGCCTACAAGATTACTCATATAGCGCCTATATCTGAAACTCACTAAAACTCATTGACTGCTTGGAATCAAGACAATGGAGATCATTTGTCACCCCAATCTCTCACACAATGGAATCTTGAGATTACGATCGGATGGTCAGTTTTTGTTCTACAAGGCATAGATCTTGAAAGATGGCTCTAAAATCATGTTTTAAAGTGATTGTGCCATATGAATTTAGGATATTTTTTTTAGATCTGTGCCATATGTAATTAAAAGGTAATTATCTAATGATACGCTCATGGTCTTAAGATCTATTGTGAAAGATTGAGGATAAAAACAATCTCCATTGTCTGTTTCCAATCAGTCAACTAGTTTAAGTGGGTTTCAGATATAGGCGCTCTCACTAAACCCCATAGGTGCATTAGCGCAGAAAGAGGTACCCATTATCAAATAATTGAAAGTGTAAAGTGAACTTTCACCAATTTGCATGCTCAAATATAACTTTCTTTTTCTTTCTTTGATGTGGTCATTTGGCCGCTCGAGAACTGAGAAGCAGGCACGGATAATCACAAAAATTCCGAGACGACCTTTTGGACTGAAGTGGTTTGATCTGACCAGAACTGCCAGTGGGGCTCAGGTCAAGCATAGTCACCAAAAAACGGTCTGATTTTACGAAAATTTGTTTAAAAAAAAATTAAAATACAATTTTTTTATAAAAAAAATAAATAATAAAAAGGCATATAGAATGTCTTTATAAAATATTTGAAATTTGAGTAAAACCTGTTTTACATATTAGAATGAAAAAAAATTAATTAATTTTTTCATATGAACTAATTTTTTATATTTTCTCATACTTTCCATTTTTTATTTTATTTTTTGAATATTCCTTGTCATATTATAATTTTTTCTCCTTTTTACATACTTTCTATTTTCTCAAGAAAAATTCCGATATTGTCTTCAATGACCGAGTCAATGAAGACATATTTGTTTAGGATTGAAATTTCAACATATTTTTTTTTATAATGAATTTTCAACATTAATAGGATTGATTGTGGCCCTTTGAAATATAGTCACCACATAATGTGTGCCCATTGAAAAGTGGTATTTCAATTAGAAAATATAAAAAAAAAATTGAGGAGAATTAGGGAGCTGCTATTAACCTTCACCAAACGTTGACTGTTTTGGACCGGATGATGGAGATCTTTCTTCTTTTGAATCTGCAACAATTGATCTCGACATATGTGTTAAACTGGATTAGTGGGAAAGCCAATAATCCGGGGAGATATGCTTATTTTTTTCACGTGATTAAGGCTGCAATTGTCAACAAATCAATCTCCTTTCACCATATTCCAAAGAGTGCTAATGGTTTAGCCGACAAGTTGGCGAAAGATGGAGCCAACCTAGGTCCATCCGGGGTGAGATAATTATTTTTGTTTGTCCTTGATGTTCCTTAGGATTGAGCTTCTAGCTATCCTGCTCTCATTCCCATGTGTAAAGCTTTTTGGTTTTTAATTATACTTCCTTTTACCTATAAACAAAAAAACCAATTTATTTTTAGATTTGGACATATTTTCTTACAATCAATTTTATTCAATCGTGACACACATTCAAAATGATCAAACCTGACCTTCAGGTTGGGTGAGTCCTACTAAAAGGTTGGTCGGCCAAATATCGGGTTGGTTTGGCCCAACCCCCCTTTTTTGTATTTTACATATAAAAATTAAAGAAAATAAGGAGTTTTTAATTGAGTCAGGTCCAGCTATACCCTTGACCCATCAGGTCAAGCCAAGTGCACCGTCGGATTAGAAAGTACCAATTTCCCATCAGGCTGCCAAAATTTTAGTGTGACTCGGCCTGACCTTTTGTACCATGCACGGGCCTTAGTGCACAGCCATGAACTGGAGACGCGGAAACACCTAATACTAATACTAATTCAAAAAATTAGAAAAGCGTGTGCAATCACTTGAAAGGTGTGTGTAAGTAATGACTCCTAATTGTTATTAGCTGCACAACCAAGGCACTATTGAAGATTTTTCGTATCAATTGATGTCGTGAAACAATTTCTCCTGCATGTCAAACTTAAATAGATTGTAAGAGCCTTCAAAATGGCAGTTTCAAAGTAGATGGGTAAGAGATCATTAGTCAGAAAAATATACTTTAATTGGATGGTTAGAAACCTCTGTGACGATGAATTTTGGGTTGATTAATCATCATCATTATACCTCTATCTCATCTTACTTAGGGTCGTCTTTTCGAATACTGTTTTTTAACCACGGTAGCTTCGTTATTAACTTCAAATCATTTACGCCTATTTTTATTATGTCTTCCTAATTTTTATTAGCTTTCTTCTCCTAATTTCTTGAGCTAAACTCCTTATATTAGGCGTACTTTTTACTGCTGATAATATGCTAAATTACCTCAGACGTCATTCTCTAGTTTTTCTTTTTCGCGTCTCAAATTTCAACTCATGTATTTGTTTTGAATTATAGCCTTTTTAATTATTTCATATATTTGTTTGAACATACACATCTCAGTCACATGCTTATATTTTGGTTACGTTCGGTTCGACGTACAGGGCAGAAATCACGCGTAAAGCTTGCCTTTTAGATCCAACGGTCGGTTTTATTACGTGATTATTTTGTTCGTTTCGACGTAAATGGTCTCCGCAATCGACTGTTCACTTTGCAGGTGATTTTTTAGGCCTACGAGGCCTCTCCCTCGTAACGCCAAAATATTACAGGAGCTGCTCTGTTCAACAATAATAAATAACCGTCTTAAATTACAACCCGTTCCACCGTTGGAGTAGCTTTGACTTCGTGCAGGTGGGTTTGCAGAGCTTTATCTTCCTCCATATCGAAGAGAGTTTTGCAGAGTACTGTCCCTCGAGCTTTATCTTACTCTACCAAATTTTATTTACCAAAACAACAAATGAGATTTTCAATCACCAAAACATCAGCAAATGGGATTTTCTATCATTTTTTCTATGGCAAATTCTTGGTTGGAACCATATGAACATATCTAATTTGTTGGAAACTCACTTGTAATTTGGCCATACCCCTTAACCCATTGCTTGGCATACTGGGAATAAAGCAATCCCAAGCAAAAAATTGAGGATAATGTCATCTCGAAGCAACCTGGGCTCTCCTAGATTCCTCTTTTACTTTTCTTAATTTGATCTATAACTTTCGAAGTTAGGTTGGAATTGGATCGACTCTCTTCACTCACATAATAAAGAAGATCAAATGTATGAATGGTCTTTAAGCCATGGAATCTTGTCAAAAGTTGGCCTTCACAAACTCAAATGGCCTCGATATTGACATATTGAGAAGTCAGCTTTGACAGATTTTGTAGGGGTTGAAAATCTCATCATAAACTTGATAATCTTATGATGCTAGTGACTGATGCCTCATAGCTACTTTTTCCTCCTTAAACAAACAAAGATCTGAGACTACAATATAATGATTCAGGGCCCAAGATCTGAACCCAAAAATTTCTCTTTAAAAATGTTGCTTAGAATCTGATCGGGTGCAGGCCATAGCCCAAGGGCAGTAGTTGATAACTGTTGGTTGCTGCGCGACTGTGGAAAGTTTTGCTATATGATCTGTAAGAGAAGTATGATTACACCAAGGAGATAATGAAGAGAAATATGATCAGTATTTTAATGTCAATGGAACAGAACCAATGATATTGAATCCTTCAATCGTCGTTGCTGAATTTGATAAAATAAAAATCTTGATAATGCACGGGATTTCAAATCTTTGAGATTTGTCCATTATTATATTTTGAGAATAAAAAAACAAGCATACTTTATTGAATAACAATTTATTATAAGCTAAGCAACTTAGGAATGGAACTTATTAATTCCTTGGAGGAAAGCCTCCTATGTTGATATGTAGTTCCATCCTTTGCTGTAGACATCATATGTGCTAAATTTGAGCTTCTGTTCTATTTAACATGGCATGAGAATCCACCATCCTATGCCTTACATCAATCTGATTGCAACTCCCAGAGATGCCAGAACTTACAGCAAAATATTACACCAATAGATCTTTTTGGTGTAATGTAAAATAATATTAAAAAGGTGATTTTACAAATTCTTTTACGGCGAAAGGAACATTCAATTTATGATCAAGTATTACATGGGACATGAATTTTGCACATAATCCAGTCATTAATTTTTTACATGCAATCTGTATTTTACGAGGCCAGTGTTACCGTGAAACGACCGTGCCCTTTATGTTCTTGATATTTTTTTGTGACCTGACATTTTGCACCATATAATGTGATGAGGCCCGAGACTATACTTCAAACGCAACCTTGAGGGCTGCATCCATGTCATATGCCTACCATGTGTCACTTATCACGAGAATGAGGTGTCATGGCAACTTAGACAAAATCAATTAGGTATCACTCATAAATTTTGGACATAATCCAATATATAATTATTATTGAAAATGTGGTAAAAAATTATCAAAGTTGGTTGGACATTATCTTATCTTTACCATATTAAACGAATGTCAAAAAAAGTCAAAAAAAACATTCAAATCACTTGTCCTATGGCCGTTCAATCCCAAAGAGCTGTTGTTTTCGGTTGATCATGTCATTTAATATATGTTTTAGCATTCAGATGTAGGTCTCCAGGATGACGTCCAGATGCATTTTCTCAATTCCCTAACATGACACGTCACATCTCAATTAATAACTTGGTGGCCGACAGTGTTAAGATGTTTGACCCATGTAAGTGTCACGGTATCAGGGGTGCATAAGCCCAAGAGGTGCTCTCCCCGTAACCCCCAAATTTTACACGAAAAATAAGACTCCCATCCCAAAGGTGTAACAAAGTTTAGTAGTTCAAACTCCATTTTAGAAACCCGAAACAAGTGCAACTTCTCAGTTATGCATGTGGCACAAAATCAGTACCATCTGATTTACCATACAATAAAGCAGAGGATTCTAATCATTAATTTCGTCTGACGTCTGCGAATTTGGGCAATTTGTATATCTATGTGGCTGATTGCATCGAATTTAAAAGAAAGACTTAAAAGTTTGGCAATTTTTACCATGTGAAAATACCATCTAATCCATTTGATTTGAAAACCATAATTTAAAGATATTGATTGCAAAAAATTAAAACAAAATATAATTTTCATCATTTGATTAAATGGAGGTAATGGAAATTATGTAATTCAACAGTTGGAGATCTATTGATTATGAACTTTAAATCAGACAGCCCAGATTATATTTTTACATATTACATGCCCCTAAAATAGCAAGTTTTTCTTTAAATTCGGTGCAATCACTTGAAAAATGTGTGCAAGTAATGGCTCCCTTAGCCCTATATTTACTTCTTTTTTTTTTGAGATGATTAGCCCTACATTTACTAGATATAGACGGCGTGGCAGAGTTTTCTCTACTCATCCCTACTATGGTATAGTTTCTCATATCGATTACAAAGTACCTCATCTTATACCATGTAGCTAATAAAGAACGGTCACAGATTTGAGAGTACTTTTCAGCTGTATTATCGATTTCACCACAACTTCTCTCGTGATATGTTGATTAGGGATTCCGTGCGAAATGGGTTTCCGGTGGTTTTGGACCCTCTGACCGGCGGATACAACAAAAAAAATCCCTACCTTACCTTTTTTATCCTTCTCCCTTCGTAATTTCCGAAGATCGAGCTAAAATTGCTCTCGATCCATCCGTTAGATCTTCGAATCAACGCTGTCTTCGATCGATTCGCGCTCTGCTCTATCGATTGATCCCAATTTGGTTTGCGGCCGTTCATGAATCGTTGTTGTAGGGTTAGGGTTTCGGAAATCAATAGATTTTACGATCGATCTGCGGATCTTTTACGTGGTTGAAACCCCCTTTTGATTTGTAGTTGTTCCCTTCTTTTGCTTGATTATGATTTTTGTAGATTTTGATTTGGTGGCGCATTTTTGTTAGATTTTTAGGGATAGGGGTTCGGAGATTTGTACCTGTTGGATAGGTCTTCAGATCCTTTGAATAACTAGATGATTTGTTATTTAATGATCGATTATTGTTTTGGCCGGTTTTAATTTCGCTTATTTCGCTGAAAGTCGTAGAATCTAGGGTTTTTTTTTTCCCTAAATTCAATGAATTGATTTGGACGTTATCGACTTTTTCCGAGAATTCTCGTTTCTCTATCTTAAGTAGTTGTAAGTCGGCATCTTTTCGCATGAATTTTAGGATCTAGGGTTAGGGTTCTTAATAAAATTAGTTTGGGGATTTATAGCCTCTTAATAAAATATTCAGGTTCTTCGCTTCCATTCAATTGTATTGGACTGCTCTTTTGAGGTAAACACCAGCTCTTGTATCGATAATTTTTCATATATATTTATTTTCTTAATTATGGGATTTGCTCTTCTCGCCTTCTCGGTGCTGTGTTTCTTCAATTGTGGTTGATTGAAGTTCTCTTGAATTGTAAAACACATATATTTACGATAGATATATGGTACCTTGTCCTCGATACTAAGGATCTTCTTTCTCTTTGGTCCTACCAGCTACTGCTTTTTT
The DNA here is from genome assembly GCA_021018995.1 of Chloranthus sessilifolius. Taxonomy (NCBI): domain Eukaryota; kingdom Viridiplantae; phylum Streptophyta; class Magnoliopsida; order Chloranthales; family Chloranthaceae; genus Chloranthus; species Chloranthus sessilifolius. The sequence continues at coordinate 44,105,609 of CM037590.1, forward strand.
TATCTGGGACCCGCCTGCATCATTTTTTGCGGACGACGATGGTATATATTATATCTATCTAAGATATTTGTGCTTTACAAGTGATTTTTGGTCTTGTTATCTTGCTTTTGTTTTTTTTTAGCATTTGGGTTTTGGTTCCTATTTCTTAATGTATGAGCAATATTCTTGTGTGCTTAGCATCCATAGTGTATCAGAGGCTGCGTTTAACCAGTGAACTGGAGCCCACCCAAGGTGTTATGGTGGGTCAACACCATAACCTATTCTCCGAGGCAGTCAATATAGGCCTCATTAAGGTGTGTATGGGTCCGCTCTCCTTCAGCAAACTCCAGCTCCCCACCTGCTCTCTGTCAGAGCAGGTTATATCTGCTATGATGGAGAGCTCTTTTTCTGACTTAAAACAGCTCTTCGCCAGTGCAAATGGGGTAGGGAGCTGGTATACCAATCGGACTTCACTTAAAACTGCTCCCCTCTAGAGCCAAAGAGCCACCCTTTGGCCAGGGAGAGCTAAGCCTAATGCAGCCTAAAAATTCGTTTTCATTAGACATGAAGGAAAAAATTTATAAAATTCAGAAAACTTAACTTCAAAAATCTAGATGTCAAGTTAATCTGAAATAATAATTGTGGCTGCCTTTGATGCCCAGCCTATGCGAATCCCAAATTCACGCGGTCCTGCATGAAACAACTATGATTGAGATCTAGTAAAATCGGGATGAAATGAATTTTTTTTATGGTTTCCTTCCGTCCTTGATGAGACCAGCATTTAAAAAACCGGATTGGACACCAAACCAGTGAGGACACCAGTTTAGAGTCGTACTTTGTCATGCTAGATCACATGCTACATGGCACGTGGTCGCTCGGTACACCACATCCTCTAAGGGTTCGCCCAGTTTGTTAGGGTTTTAGAAGAATAAAAATCCAATTTTGGGCTTTTTTGCCCTTCAAATCATAGGTCAAAGATCATGTTTTGCCAGTCAAATGTGGGGCGTTGAAAATTTCCCAACTTTCACTCAAATCGAACGGTGGAAAATGCCCTTTTTAATAATTTTTTTCAGCGAAAGTTGATCAACATTGGGCATATTGTCGTTTCACCCGATCCTTGGATTCATGCCACATGGCACCCTCTCTCTCTCTCTCTCTATATATATATATATATCATCATCATCATCATCATCAATCACCATCCCCTAGGCTCATCTATTTGGGGTTGGCTAGGAATATGGATACTTGTAGCTTATGCATATGAGTCGGTATTAGGTGCCTGAACTGAGTCCCGCTTGCTCGGGTTATTCTACTTGTGCCAAAATGGTCAAGCCTTGGAAGTTGCACAGCTACTTATGAGCATGAAAATTAGTAAAACTACACTTTGAGCCTTTGATGGCCTTTCACTACTTTTGGGTTTAAAAATAATTGTGCATTACCCAAGTTTGCGGAGAGAGGTAGCCCCTAGCACTGCCGGTGGTGCTCAGGTTGGGTTCCTAATACCAACTCATATGCACAAGTATATTTAAATGGAACTACTTTACCTGTTCAGCATGGTACGGCAGCAAAGCTCTTTCGCTTTGAAAATAGAGTGTTTGGGTAGTACGCTACACGGTGTGTAAGGCCATGGGACAAGGTATCGGCCTTGCTCAAACCATCGTGTACTGAGTATTTTCCCTTTATGGATTTTGACATACCAACTGATGCATCAGCGGGAAAAAAAAATTCATCGCTTTAGGTATGAAGCTATTGCGGGTCTAGCTTGCATAACAGCAGAGGATGTATTGCTGTTTTAGATTTTGATGATGCCAACAATAAATCTGATCAGAAATTACTCATTTGGGAGTTGATCCTTTAGCTCAATTGGATGGAGTGCTTTGTTGGTCCCTTGAAATTGTAGCCTTGATCCTAGCTTGCCTACCAGAAGAACAAAAATGCTTATTCTTTTGGAATTTTCTTTATTCTTTTCTATACTGTATTTTTTACGCCTCGGATTAATTAATTGTTGTTACATTACAAGGTACATCCTAGAATTGTTTTGAAGTTGTTAAAGTTACCTTTTGGTAAGAATATGCCAGAGCCACCTTTAACAGTTTAGTTTCTAGGAGAACCTGTCTTATTTATTGATGTTTTTCTTTGCTTATAATTTTTTCCTGTTACTAATGAAGTTAATTTAAGGAATTAGGATATCCTTTTAGAGGCAATATTAGGTTGATGATCATGTGCCATTCTTGAGCTGTTAAACATTAGGGAAGTGAGAGCGTTTTGTATGCCTGGATGTTTGATTTTCTTGAAACGTTGATTCCTTCCTGTTGGGTCAAAGGTCTGTAAAATTGTGAAAGCCTGTTTATTTCTATTTTGTGAGTATTGAAAATTGTTAAAGAAATGGATGTTGCTTTGAAAGTTACGAGAAAAAGGATGATTTATTTATGAATATGCTTTTGTGTTAGTTTTCTTGGTAGCAAATGATAGATAATCACTAGCTCGAAATTTTTGTTATAACTACTATTTTAATGTGGTACATGAGTGCAATAATGATCGTGTGAGATTACCTGAGATTTTAGCAAAATTGTAGGCAATTATGGGTGGAGGAGCTGGAAAGTGTAGTCTTAGGAAAATTAGGAAGCATGGGTGCCTATGAAGTTTGTTTATTAATATTAAAACTAAGAAATAGAACAGGCTCTAAGTTTAATAATATATATAGAAATTGATTTGATTATTTAGTGTCTGGATAGAAACGTAAAAAAGTTGATTCAAAAAAGGCAATGCTCAAAACTGTTTAACTTGTGATCATGGTGAACTTAAGGTTAGCTGTAGGTGGTGGTTGGAGCAAGAGGCCATAGAAAGTTGGAGCTGGAGCAGGAGCAGCTTCTTGGATATAAGATTCATCTAACTAAGTGCTTAACTTTCTGACATGCATAAAAACAAATTGGACAACCCGAAATGAGTGGAAATCGATTTTTTGAAACCAAACCGAAGCTTGAACTGTAAAAGGGACTGGTTTGGGTCAAACTGGTCAACCGTGGTTGAACCGTGACGTCATTAATAAATTTGGTTAATTAAAATTAATTTTATAAAAACTGACCCGAGTCTAAACAGTAAAAGGGATGGTTCGGTTCATGCAATTGAACCGTAAGGTCATTAATAAATTTAATTAAAAATTATAAACAATTAAATAAAAAAATTATTTCTAAAAAAATTATTAAAAATTTAATAAATAAAGTACCTTATATTCAAACTATTTGAATATCTATCATATTTATATGTAGAGAAAAGAAAATATCCAATGTCATTAATAATTGCATTCATGGAATATCATACTATTAGTATTCATTTATAAAAATATCATAATCATCATTCAATATTTATGTAATTATCAAACATACGTTCATCAATCTTCAAGTGATCAAACTAATACATTTATCAATTATATAATTCAATTATCAAAATAATTCAATAATTATAATATTAATATAACAACCATTATTAATACCTCAATTTTAATTTTTGCAGTCAAATTGAAAAAAATATTTAAAATGCCATAATCATACAAATCTCTATCTATAAAAAAATCATAAGCTTTCAAATCTCTATTCAATCCTCTTGAGTAGTGTCATAATAAGAATCACAAAGTTGACTTGGATCTTGTGTCTTCAAATCACCTAAAAATGAGTATTTATATATTGATGTTTAATTATAATATATGAATAATATGCATTAATACAAAGAAAATCATAATTTATAAATTATACAAACTCATTTATCAGGCAGACTACCCTCGTACTCTGCATAAGCTGAAGAAAAAATGAAATATTAACAAGTTAGTTTAGTTTTATCATAATAAGTTAACATAATTAAGATTAACTTTATGAATTATAATTTTTAAATATAAATAAAACAATCACTATTACCTTGAAATGTTTCATCTTTTTTATGCAATAGCTCATTTGGTGGTTTATTCAAATCTAATTAATTGACAATTACATCTGGTTCAAGTAAAGGGGGGGTTCAACCTCTACAACTCAATCTTCAGCTACGTCAATATTTTTCAATGAGATAGATTATAGCACCTCACACGATGTTTTTACTTAAAATAATATTGACATGATTATATAAATAACTAATAAAAATGTGTACTAATTTAATATGAGAATGTAGCTTGAAAAGAAATTTAACTATTTATGAAATTACTAATCTCTTTGCCGAACGTACGTTATAATGAACGCATATAAGGTCATTAAGTCTTTGATGCTCTAATCTATTTCTTTTTTTAGTATGTATGCATTTAAATATCCTCCAATTACGCTCACATGCAGATGAGCTGGAGGTTTAACTAAGGATCCATATGGCTATATGATGTAAATTTGTTGTTAAGCCCCCATACGCCATCCACCAATCAGCTATAATAAAAGATAAAGTCATAAAAATATTAATTGTATTATCAAAATTTAATTAATAATTATGCAACATTTATAATAAAAGATAAAGTCATAGAAATACTAATAGTATTATTAAAATTTAATTAATAATTATGCAACATTTGTTAACAAACAAAATCAATTATAGTTCTTACCTAATTGGTGGATGACGTATGCGGGCTTAGTTCCATATTTACAGCATATGACCATATGGATCCTTAGTCAACCTGCAGTTAATCTGGGTGTGAGCGTAATTGGAGCGTATTTGAATGCCTACACAAAAAAAGAAATAGATTAGAGCATCAAAGACTCAATGACGTTGTATGCGTTCATTATAACTTACGTTTGGCAAAGAGGTCAGTAAATAGTTAAATTTATTTTCATGATGCATTCCCATATTAAATTATTACACATTGTTATTAATTATTTATATAATCAATTTTTTTTTCTTTAGTTTATGCATAGTACAAGGGTTGTCCGCCTGGTAAATGAGTTTGTATAATTTATCAATTGTGATTTGCTTTGCATTAGTACATATCATTCATATATTACAATTAACCTTCAATACAATTTCTTTTAGGTGATTTGGAGATCCAAGTCATCAACTTGGTGATGTTTATTATGACACTACTCAAGAGGATTAGATGGAGATTGGCACTACTCAAGAGGATTAGATGGAGATTTGAAAGCTTATGAATATTTTTATAGATAGAGATTGACATGATTATGAATTTTTTAATAATCTTTTCAATTTTACTGCAAAAATTAACATGTTAATGGAATTCTAGTGTGAATATAATTAATTGTAGTTAGTATATATTAATTATATAATTGCTGAATTATTTTGATGCTTGAATTATATAAATGTGTTAGTTTGATAATTGATGAACATATGTTTGATAAGTATATAAATATTGAATGAGGATAAGGAAAATTTCATGAATGGATATTAATAGTACAATATTCAATGAATACAATTATTAATGACATTAGATATTTTTTCTCTACGTATTCAAATAAATTGAATATAAGGTAATTTATGTATTATTTTTTTAATTAATTTCGTTAATGACATTACCGTCTGACTGTGGTTGACCGAACCAGTCCCTTTTACGGTTTGGATTTGGGTCCGGTTATATGAAATTAATTTTATTAATGACGTTACGATTCAACCATGGTTAAACTAGTTTGAACCGAACCAGTCCCATTTACGGTTCAAGCTCCGGTCCAGTTTCAAAAACATTGGATTCCTCCTAAGGTTTATAGCAAATATAGCTCTTTCACTGAAGAACCAGGGGAACATAAAGAATAAACTCATCAGTCGTTCGGACTACAGGATAGATTTCATGGCTATTTTCCTGTCACTTCCATTCAACGTTCTCTTGCCTTCGTTGCTGAGTTATATTTAATTCATTTGAAATTTTTGGCTACATAAAGCAAATTTTACACAAAATTCTGATTATACTAATTGCAGCCGCTTCCGATGGAACAGAATATGCATCCATCATGATCATCAGGCTTTGAACATCTTTGACTGTCATGGCCAAGAAGAAACTAGCAGTTCTTAGGCATAATCAACCCCTGTAGAAGATTACATCTATTTGCTTGAACCGTGCAATTGGTCAACATCTATTTTTCTGAAGGTTTTTAATTAAAATACATATATTAGCTCTTTTTCTTTCTCAGCGTCTATTTTGAAGATATTTTTGTATCTGGATTGCATGCTTATTTCAAGGTTAAACCCTTGTCTAGTATTTTTAAAAACGAACTTTTTTTTGCCCAAGGTTCGGTCCAACTCTACTCTCTTTTATGGTGCTTGATTCATATAAACTTGGACATCCAAATCTAGAGTGCCAGTAATCCTCCTATTTGTTTAATTCCTACTGATATTTATGGTTGTTTCTTATGTTTGCTTTTCCGATGGTGTAACCTGTGAGATATGATATGAGACCATAAATTGTGGAATATTTTGTGCTCAAATCTTTAATTTCATCATTGATTGTTGGTCTTGCAGATCAAACATGGTATTTAAGGACAAAAAACGTCCATTTAGTGACGACGACTCAGATCAACTTGGTTATAAGCACGCAAGACAACTGGATCATGGCACTGAACTTGCTTCATGTGTAGAAATTGTCTCCCCAGTCGACGTTCCAGAAAAACCTTATACTTCAGGTAAGAAATAATTACTGTTTTACTAAATTGACGTTTCTGATTTACTTCTTAAATGACACAAAACCTTTGAAGGTGAAGAAAGCTTTGATACATCTCAAGGTGAGGAGCGGCCTGTAACTCACACAATCACTGAGCTTTTGGTTATACCCGACAAGTTGTATGAAAACACTGTTCATGGAAGCATTTCCAGCTTGTCATGGACCAGTACCAGTGAAGATGTTACCCCATCAGCCCTCATAGCACGGTTCCCTAGTATTTTTGAACATGACCGCCCAACGAGGGGATTGATTCGGTCGGAGGATTTATTTTTGCCCCTTTCCGATTATCTCCCGCGAAGACATGTTTCTGTTGGGCCAGATCATCAAGCAGATGTTCCAGAGTGGTGCGAATTAAGGGATTCTAGTAATCCGTTTGGATATTCTGATTCTGATTCTGTGCTGATGGGTACTTGCATTATACCATTGCCACCGATTGCCAACTCATCACTTTCCATAGACTATGAAGTTGGACAAGGTAGAACTGATTGTCTCTGCCCTGATGCGGGATCGGTTAGATGTGTGAGACAGCATGTGATCGAGGGGAGAGAAAAACTGAAAGAAACGCTTGGTCACGAGAGATTTGTGGAATTAGGGTTCTCTAACATGGGAGAAGATGTCGTGAAGGAATGGAGTGAAGAAGAAGAACAGGCATTCCAGCAAGTTGTATTTGCAAATCCCGTTTCTTCTGGCAAGAACTTTTGGGACAATCTCTCTCTTGTATTCCCTTTGAAAACTAAGAAAGACCTGGTTAGTTATTATTTCAATGTCTTTATGCTTCGTCGGAGGGTCGAACAGAACAGGTTGGACCCATCGAGTGCTGACAGTGATGATGACGAGTACCGGGGAAATGATGATACAGATGGGTTTGAGATGTTGCATGATGAAGAAGATTCTGTGGGGGGGTCCCCACCAGCTCAAGAGTGTGTTGATTGTATTAAGGGCAATGCTTATGAAGAAGAAGAGCCCTGTGAACGGAAAGTTTGGGACGTTGGATTTTTGGACTGTTCAAAAAAAGACATGGATTTCTTGCCTGTATATGATGGGATTGAATGATGACGAATCATGATATTGTAGTTCTTTTTTTGTCGGCTTATTTCAACCTCCTTTCTGTTCTATATAGATTGTGAGGTGGCTCCCTTAACCGATTTGAATCAGAGGTTGATGAGGGTCAGATACGTCGGCTGGAATATATACTCTTTTTTAAGAATGCGAGGTAGATTGGTTGTACACTCGCCCTTGAATAAGGGATCCATACGCTTCATTGTAAAATAAAAATTATTTAGAAATTTTTAAAAGGTGGTTAGTTTCCCTGTGTCAAATGCTCTCATGGAACTTTTTGTGTTTTTGGGTATGTAACCTGAGTTAGAACCTGCGATCAACCATTCATTGTGCTATAGGCCCAAGCCCTGTTCTCACGGACTCTTGTTACTGTATGAAAAATTCGAACATTCTATCGCGGCCCTCTGATTCACAGTCCATTCATAGTCTATGGAAGGGCTGTACATTGGAAGAGAAGAAATTTTGTTTTGGTATGCAGGTCACATTTTTGGACGCATGGTACTTGGAATCAATATGTGTCGTTCAACATGTGTCATCTGATCGGTGTATCATGATATGAAGATTTACCTGTTAATTTTAGATGACATTTGACTGCTTTGAATAAGATGATGGAGATTGTATTTTTGAGATGATCCTTTGCATCATAGATCATTAGATTATGGCGCACCCGTTAGACGGCACACATGGTGATTCCAAGTGTACAAAAGGACTCAATACTCCCAACTGCTTACCCAATATCAACTCTAAAAGGATGATTGGCCTTGCTTAGGTCACTTGATTCAAGGGATTTTGACGAAACCATGATATGAAATTATGATTTATGAAGATGGAAAAGCCTCTGGCATTTACACTTTCAAAGTCCCTGACAACTAGGAATGTCAACTTGTTATAGGATGTCAATAGGGAGTCACCGAGTTCGGTCGCATAAAACATTACAAACACAATTGATTAATCCGCTGATTAATCAGCGGAAAAATCGGGATAGCTGAAAGTTGCCGATTTTTCAATATTTTAAAAAATTCAGAGATTTTTGTGACTGCAAGTCTCATAGAACGCTCAAAAGTCCAAAGATTTATGCTGCATGGCCTAAATGGGTGCCTTTCATTCCACTATCTGTCTAAAGAGGTTATAGGACTCGGACTCATTTATTGTACTATCCGTCAAAAGAGGTTATAGGACTCGGACTCATTTATAAACTGTGGTGCTTTGCACCATCAAAAATACTTTGCAACCCGCCTCGGCTAATGGGTGTATGCACCATAATGACCTAGACCGGGCACTCAATAATTCATTGCTAGAAAATGGCCATTTTGGTTATAAGTAGTAGGGGTGCAAATGGGTCGGGTCAATGATGAATGGGCATTAGTGAATTGGACCGTACCCATTTCGAATTGGGTTGGGTCAAAATACGGTCCAAATAAAAATATGTAAACCCATTTCAGGTTTGGGCCCGACTGTTCGAGTCTTGTTAAGGTAGACCCGAAACCACCCCATTAAAGATTGGGCTGGGTTTAGATGCGTGTTGAAGGGAATTTAGAAGTTTGTCACTTTGTCTTACTCTCAAGTATAAAGTTAATGTATGGATACATTCTTATCGAAATATAATATACAAATAATTAATTAGTTCACTACTACATGAATAGCTAAAATACTAAACATATAAGGTAAGCCAATACCCCATATATAAATGGAATATCACCTATATTACCTTGCAATACTAAATTCATTCTGTCACTAAAATTGGTAGGTCTATGACCCATGTTCCTAAAATAGGCTAGGCCCATAACCCATTTTAAGATGATATGAAAACTCTAATCGTATATAAATTAAATAAATATAAACCTTTAACTTGTTTATAAAAAATAAAATAAAATTTACATACACAGAATGACTTAGGGTGGTGTTATTTGCTCTCGTTTTTTCAGTGAAGAGCACACACTCTCGTTGACTGCCTTGAATCTCATGATGGAGATTGGTTTTCATCCCAATCTTCCACTCACTAGATCTTGAGATCATGGTGTACCTACCAGACGATCACTTTTGGGGATATATGTTACGTGCAATCAATATGTGACTATTTAATAGCTGTATCATGATCTCAAGATCTATTGAGTGGAAGATTGGGATGAAAATCGATATCCATCCACTAATACAAGGTAGTCAAATTTTTTTTTTTCTTGTGAAAGAGTTTCTGCTCTTCACAGGAAAAATGGGCGTGAATAACCCTTACCTATAACTTAATTGGGATAATTAGAGAAACATGCCTCAAAAACAAACTTTTTAGCAAAAAATATCTAACCTCAAACGTTTTAGAAAAACAATGCTTTCACGGATTTTGAAACTTCAACACAATGGATCCTCTGATCGGTTCAGGTTTGAGTTTAAAATCCAAAGGATTGGACCCAACCCAAGTACAACATGGGTCTCAATTGGGTCTAGATCGGGCCTAATCGGGTTGGGTCCAACTCAACCTGACCCATTTGTACCCGTAATTAGAAGCTTCCATTACTAAACTTCTTGTGGGCAATTGCACTTTTTGAGTGTTCTTGTCTAAAGTTTAAAATTGATGTATGGTCCATATCGGTCAGTTTGATGGTCGACTATGGACTATTTTGGTGTCATGTGGAGCTCAAGTACATCACTTTTAAAAAAATCAAACTTAAATTTAGGGAGCCATTACTTGCACATGGATTTCAGGTGGTTGCACCGGATAACTAAAAAAAATAATATTATGGTTTTTTTTTCAAATGACTAAGTTACCCTAATGGTTGCACTGAGGGTATAAGAGGAAAAATTTATTCTCTTTGGGTACCATTATCCTCACCTGTGAAATTCTGATCTCGCCTCATCTCCTCCAACAGTCATGCATTGACCACCTTGGAATCAAACGATAGACTCCTTTTTTATCTGAGTCTTCCACACAATGGATCCTCTGATCATAGGGGTTCCACTAGATGGCCATTTTTCTATTTCACATGACAAACATCCAATAAGTAGCCCTAAAATTATGTGACACACATCACGCTCAAGCATAATTTTACAGTGACTTCTTGAGTTGTGTGCCTTGTGTAGTAAAAAATTGACTATCTGATGGTACACCCAAGATCGAAATATCCATTGCGTGGAACAGTGACGGAGCCAAGATTTTTCTGATGGGGGATCCCTTATAGTCGTAAGATAATAATAATTTTGCCACACTCGATTTTATCAAACCTCAATCACAAAATAGAAAATAATAATAATAATTAAACAATTCTAAAAAAGAAGCAATTCCCACTAAAAAGTAATTTAATGATTCTGAAAATAAATTAGAGCTTTTATTTTTTATTAAAAAATAATAATTATAGCATATCTTTGACTTCAGCGAAAAATTAACGACAATCTGAGATCTTGGCGATAGCGATCAGAGAGTGAATGAGATGTCATAGAAAGAGATGAGTGGCTAAGATTTGAGAAAGAGAGAGAGGAAAGAGAGAGGAGACAACGAGACGTTGGGAGTGGGGGGAGAGAGACTTGTGTGTGTGTGTGTGTGTGTGTGTGTGTGTGTGAGAGAGAGAGAGAGAGAGAGAGAGAGAGAGAGAGAGATGGAGAGAAAGTGAGATGGAGATTGGAGAGTGGCTGGCTTGGAGAGCCGAGAGAGAATTTTGAGAGTTTATTTTTGTTTAAAAATTTTGTGGAACGGGACCCCCCATTGAACAACGTGGCTCCGCCACTAGCGTGGAAGACTGAGACGACAAACAATGCATGTTGACTAGAGGAGATGGGGTGAGGTCACAGTACCATGAGGTGTGAATAACAATGACCATTCTTTATGTTTGGAAGAAAGGAGGGCAAAGAGAGAGAGAGAGAGAGAGAGAGAGAGAGAGAGAGAGCAACATGAAGTTTTATTTAAGGTGCAACTTTTTCCTAATTTTAGGTGCAATCACAGGAAATATGTGCAAGGACAAATTTTAATTTTTGTGCAATCACTTAGAAACACGTGTGCAATTAATGGCACTCTTAAATTTATCATGCAACCTCATTTTATCATATTTTAAGAAATGAATTACTAACTAATCCAATGAGGTCTAATATGAAATTGAGCATCCCTTCTAAACTTCAAGTCCAAATGCTATATAAACACATTTTAAGCTTCTATTATATATATATATATATATATAGGTGAGTTGAGCTTGAACCTGCGACCTTGAGGTTGCAACATTGTTAACCTTCCATTGTGCTATAGCCCAACCCCAACCCCAACCCCAACCCCAACCCCGAGCATGGTTCAAAATGATTAAAAACGCATTGGTTTCTGTCCCATCTGAAATGAAATTATCAAAAACTTAGTTTCGTTTTAGAGGTAGCAAATTATCGGCCGATATTTTGCTACCTCAATAATTTGGTTTTAAAAAAAAAGATTGGGTACCGAAATTTTGGCATGACCTTCAAAATTTCAGTCAAACTTTCGATTTCGGTCATGCCCGAAAATAAAACCGATATTTTGATCCTTGACCCCAAGTAGTAGTAAATTATATTTGGACCTGTGTAGTTGTGCCAATAGCTCAATTAAATGATGGTTTGTATCGCAACCAAGATATCCACACGTTCTATCCGCAAAATAAATACGAAAAATCTGTCGAGATACTTGAGGGCATCAAATAACTTAAAAAAGAAGGTGTGGGTATGAGAGTTTTTATTGGTTTGTCGTCGTAATAATATATGGAAAAAGGTGAGCGAGCTTTAACAGTCCACATAGAGCTCCACATGACACCCCAAATACTATTTTGTAGATATGTGTAGTAAGATTACATTGTTATAAATTATGTTTGAAAAAAATTAAAAATTTGCGTCCACCATATTTTGTTATGTTCTTGAAATCTAGACAAATGAAATCATTCAAATGTTGATTCTTGATATATATATTTTTTCCTGATTTTTCTTATATAATTTGGGGATAGAACTCATGGGCATCATCGTTGTGACACAAGATTGTTTAATTGAGATCATAGTGCAGATATAATTCACTATTTTGGCCAAAAGAATCATTTTGCTTAAAAAAAATAAAAAAATGAGATACAATCATGCAATAGAAATTTAAATTGTGTTTGTGTCGCATTTAGAATTGAAGTTATGTAGTGCTACTCAATTTCATGTTTAGCCATTGAATTAGTTAGCAATTTTTTTTCTACAATTGAAGGAGAAAATGATGTTCCATAATAAAATATCTATTAAAATTTGATTTTCTTAGATTTTTCGTATTTATGTTGGATGGAACTTGCGAGTATTAGCATTGGATCACAAAGCACCATTTAATTGAGATATTGGCATTTAATTGTGATATTGGAACAAGTCCAGATATAATTCACTCTTTTGATTGAAAGAATATTTTTCCTAGAAAATTTAAATATAGACTCACTAGGAGATTAAAATGTGTTTGTATATCATCTACAATTTAGGCCCTATTTGGGAACTTCATTCCCAAAAAACACATTTTAAGAGAAAAATGTTAGAGTGAAAAGTACATTTCACTCAAGGACCTTATCACCTCTAGTTAAAAATGGTGTTGTATTGAGAAGTTATCCAATGTTGCGTTTCACACTATTTACAGCATGTGATAGACCTTTTTTAGAAACAACATGTGACACACAATAGCGTAGACCACATGGAAGGTTGTGGGGGCTCAAGCCCCCATTTAAATCAAGAGTTTCTATGAAGTATGTATCTTATACAACCTTGATTTGTAAATAACAACCTTGATTTGTAAATAACTCCCCAAATCTATGATGTAGAGCCCTCCAAATCGATGGTAAAATAATTACTAACATTATATTTGTCATGTGTAGCTCCCACCAACAAAAATTTCTGACTACGCCCCTAGTGACACATCTCTTTCAACACTTGAAAAGTACTTTTTAAAACATGTTGCCAAAAAAGGCTGAAGTTTTGAAGTGCCCTATTTCTCACAATTGAAGGAGAAAAAGATCTCTTGTTGTCCTTGTGGCACGAGTAATTACTTTGCTAAAAATATTGCCTGAAGGTATAATTTCATGTAGACATTCATTTCAAATATGTTTGACAACTATTAACCACACAATAGAGATTATTTTTTAATTCAAAATTTTTTACACAACAAATCTCCATAGGGAGTCATTACTTGCACACGCTTTTCAAGTGATTGCATCAGATTGCACCGAATTTAAAAGAAAGACTTGTAAGTTTGGTGACCTCTACTATGTGACACTACAAAAAATAAGACTATTAGCGGCAGTTTTTTTTAATAAAAAACTGCCGCTATTAGTCTTATTTTTTGTAGTGTGAAAACACCATCTAAGCCATTTGATCTGAAGGCCATGATTTAAAGATATCAATCGCAAAAGATTAGAACAAAATATAATTTTCATCACGTGATTAAATGGAGTCAAAGGCTATTATATAATTCAACAATTGACTACAATAGATCATATGACAAGTATCGTGTTTTGCTCCAATTTTATGTACCAAAGATCTATTGATCATGAACTTCAAATTAGACGGCCCATGCTGCATTTTTACATATCACATGCCCCTAAAATACTAGGTTTTTCTTTAAATTCGGTGCAATCACTTGAAAAGTGTGTGCAAATATTGGCTCCCATCTCCATAGTGTGTCATTCGCATAACTTGACACACTTGTTTAAGTAGTGACATTTGTATAAAATGGTGGCAAGTTCACAATTTAGATTGTCAATGGGTGTGTTGTTTTGTATTACAACATTTTCAAAATCCTCACCCAAGGACCAATTTACTATTACTAAAAAAAACGTAAAAGAAGATAATAGAAACTTAAAAAGAAATAAAAAGAAAAGATAAATCTTATTGAGGTATTTATAGAGTTATTTATATCTTACACTTCAAATGATCCCTAAAATTCCCATTTAATGATATGTTTTTTATCAAAATAAAATCTATTTAAATTATATTTTTTGTCCTAATTGAAAGTTTTCATGACCAAACTATCATGTTCTAGTTAGAAGGATAACATTATATATATATATATATAAATATATATATATATATATATATATATATATATATATATATATATATATATATATATATATATAACAAAAAAAAACGGTGACATACAAAGTTTAGGTAAGGGAGGATAAATAAATAATATTTTAACATACATAAACAAGGTTGAGGATAAATAAATAATATTTTAACATATGTAAAGGGCATTGAGAAAGACAACGAGAAGCCAACATTAACTTGTTCGGGGTAAAACTATCATTCTAACTATATTCTTTGATCGGGCCTAAATCTTAACCTTAAGTGAAGCTTTTAAGAATTTAAAAATCTTAAACTAACATATTTATTTATCTGTTATATATGCTTGTTGGGTCAACGTTTGGTTGGACACAAAGAAAATGGTGCTACTTTTATTAATTTATGTATATTAATTTTTTTCTTTAATATGAAATTATGATTGATCAATAAAAAAATATTAGCAAATTAAAACCATATCAAAATATATATGAAGTAAGAATATCTTCAGTATTAGATCTACAATTAAAGGTATGAGCGGTGGACTAGTAGAGTGAAAAAATATATTGATATGCTAAAAAAGGTAGTGAGATTGATAATATTAAAGAGTCATAGAAGGTACCGAACAATATGGCGTTGGTTAGAGTAAGAGTTTTTGAAACAGCTGTACAACCAATGAATACATGGCAGCTGTACAAGGCTAACCAACACTTACATACAATATTACACTCTAATACTCCCCCTCAAGGTGGCTTGTAAATGTCCTTTACAGCCATCTTGGACAGCAAAGAAAAAAATTGATTAGATGGAAAGAGTTTAGTAAACAGGTCCGCCGATTGGTATTGTCATCTAATGGGCAACAATTTGAGAACTCCCGAAGCAACTCTTTCTAGAACAAAATGATAATCTATCTCGATATGCTTAGTTCGTTTATGAAAGGTTGGATTGGAGGCAATATGAACTGCAGCTTGATTGTCACAATATAGCAAAGCAGGAGAATCAACTTTGACTTGAAAATCTTGAAGAAGTTGATGCAACCAAATAAGTTCACTGGCAGTAGATGAAAGAGCTCTATACTCGGCTTCAGCTGAGGATCGAGACACAGTGGACTGCTTTCTGGCCTTCCAAGAAACTAACGAGTCACCAATAAAGATGCAGAAATCTGTGATAAAGCGTCGAGAATCTGGGCATGATCCCCAATCAGCATCAGAGAAGGCATTCAAACGAGCTGGAGCATTAGACGAAAACAACAATCCTTGACCAGGCCTGTTCTTGATATAGCGAAGCAGGTGATGCACTACCTTAAGATGAGGGAGTCGAGGTTGAGCCAAGAATTGAGTAAGTTTGTGGACAGCAAAAGTAATATCAGGGCGAGATAAGGTGAGATAAAGAAGTTTCCCAACAAGCCGTCGATAGTGTGTTATATCAGTAAGCAGTTCACCTTCAGTGGCAGTTAACCGAAGTTTTGGATCCATTGGAACAGTAGTTGGTTTACAAGCCAAGTAACCCGTGTCCTCAAGTAATTGTAAGGTGCAATGGCGTTGAAAAAGCACAATACCTTGCTTAGACTTAGCAATCTCAAGACCAAGGAAATATTTGAGACAGCCAAGATCCTTGAGCTTAAACTGAGTATGCAAAAACTGTTTGAGCTCATTAATAGCTTGAGTTGAAGGACTAGTAAGGATGATATCATTCACATAAAGTAAAAGAGCAACAAAAGAGGATCCATGACCTTTTGTGAAGAGAGAATAATCAGATTTTGACTAAAGAAATCCAAACTTGAGCAAAGCTTGAGAGAATTTTGAACACCATTGTCTCGAAACTTGTTTGAGACCATAAATTGACTTGTGAAGCTTGCATACTAGTTTGCCTTGAGAGAGCGAGGTCTCCCCCTGTTGAATATAGCCGAGAGGGAGATCCATATAGACTTCCTCAAAAAGATCGCCATTTAAAAAGGCGTTGTTAACATCGAGTTGGGCTAGATGTCAATTATGTGAGGCAGCAAGTGCAAGAAGAACCTTCACAGTCACTAACTTTGCCACTGGAGAAAATGTTTCAATAAAGTCCAAACCTTCTTGTTGTGTATAACCTTTAGCTACCAAACGAGCCTTATGACGCTCAATAGATCCATCCGATTTAAGCTTGATCTTGTAGACCCATTTGCATCCAATGGTATGTTTGTCATGAGGAAGAGAAGTCATGATCCAGGTGTTGTTTGCTTCCATAGCTTCCAGCTCTTCATGCATAGCCAATGTCCATTCAGGAAACTTCACTGCTTGGTGATAGTATTGAGACTCATTCTGAGAGGATACATGGAGTGCAAACTGTTTGTGTGAATCAGAAAGGCCATGATAAGAGATGTAGTTAGAGATTGGATAAGGTGTAGAAGAGGGAGCTTGAGTAGAAGAGCCAACAAGTAAATTGCAATGATAATCTTTCAAGTAAGTATATAGGTTGATGAATCACTTTGGTGGACTTTCGAAGAACAACACCACCAGGTGTAGAAGGGACAATTGCTGGAATATCACCAACTGAGGGAGAAGGGCTCGAGGAAGAAACAATTGGAAAATCAGCTGGAACATCAAAAGTGGCCAATGGATTAGGAACATGTGAAGAAGCAAGATCAGTTGTAATAAAAGGAACTTGTAATGAAGAATGTGGCAGAACCAAATCTGGAAAAGGATCAAGAACCTGATCTGATCTAGTAATAACATGAAAGGGAAACACTTCCTCATGAAACATTGCATCTCGTGAAAGAAAAACTTGTTGGATCTCCACATCATAGAACTTATAACCTTTCACACTAGCCGGATAACCAAAGAAAACACAAGCTCGAGCACGAGGTTGGAACTTGGTTCGATTAGCAGCTAAGGTGGAAACAAATGCTAAACAGCCAAAAACTCATAAAAGAGTATAATCAGGAGCTGAGTTGTATAGCAAATGAAAGGGTGTATTGTGCCGCAAAAGTGGAGAAGGAGTTCTGTTAATCAAGAAAGCCGCAGTAAGAACACAATCTATTCAAAAGGAAACTGAAATTCTTGATTGAAAAAATAATGACCGAGCCACATTCAAGAGATGTTGATGTTTTCGCTCCACAACCGAGTTTTGCTGAGGCCTTTCAACACATGAAAACTGATGTAAAACTCCTTTAGCTTGGAAGAACTCAGCAAAGGATAACTCAGGTGCATTATCAGATCGAAAGGTCTTGATTGTGGCATTAAACTGAGTTGAAACCATATTGAAGAACTTCGGTATTACAGAGATAGCATCAGACTTATTCCTCAACAAATAAACCCAAGTAAATCGAGTGCAATCATCAACAAGAGTCAAGAAATATTGATGACCAGTATATGAAATAGTTTGATATGGCCCCCAAATATCACAATGCATAAGATCAAAAGGAAATTTTGACAAATGATTATTGGATTCAAAAGGCGGTCTTCTTTGCTTAGCAAGAGGACATATATAGCAAGGATTCGACTTATGCAATCTAGTTACATCACATTTTAACTGATCTTTCAAAGAATCAAGTCTCTTAAAAGAAATGTGTCCTAGCCTATTATGCCAAATATGAGCAAAAACATTATCGACAAAGGCATTGGAAATAGAATTCAAACATTGAACATTAAGAACATAAAGATCTTGGACTTTGTCACCCCTGCCAATCATCCTCTTGGTTGAAAGACCCTGGATAACAAAGTATTCAGGAAGAAAACTCATTGTAAGTTCAGATTCAGTAACTAAAGCACTGACTGAGATCAAGTTGAATTTAAAATGAGGGACAAATAATACATCCTTTAGCACAAGATTAGAATGTAGTTTGACATCACCGGCAAAATGGACCAAAATCTGAGAATGA
This sequence comes from Chloranthus sessilifolius, assembly GCA_021018995.1. Classification (NCBI taxonomy): domain Eukaryota; kingdom Viridiplantae; phylum Streptophyta; class Magnoliopsida; order Chloranthales; family Chloranthaceae; genus Chloranthus; species Chloranthus sessilifolius. The sequence continues at coordinate 44,124,145 of CM037590.1, forward strand.
TTTGGCAAAGTAACTGTTGTGTGATGAATAGAATGCAAGGAAACAAAAGCATTGGCTTGTGAACAAATATGTCGAGTAGCTCCTGAATCTACATTCCAGAACTGATTGGATGAAGTTAGAGGACTCAAAGACACAGAGGAGAAAGTACCTGAGATGCAATTGGTTTGAGAAGGATCAGTAGCATTGATGATCTTTTCTGAGCTATTCAAATGTGTAGAAAGCATGGACATTAGCTGTTGATATTGATTGGAGTTCAGTTTCTGAACAAAACCTCCAAAAGAATTAGATTGATCTGGTCGCTCATCAGACGTAGAAACTTGATGAGCAGCAACATTGGAATTGTTATTTGATCTGAACTTATATCCAGGAGGATATCCATGGATCTTATAGCAACGATCCACAGTATGCCCAAGCATCTTGCAATGTGTGCAATATGGCCTATCTCTTTTCTTATTCTTGAAAGCAGTGGAATTGGAATTCTGAGAATTTTGAGGACCAGACCTAGCAACATCTGTTTTAACAGCAAAGGCCATTGTGCCAGTAGAATTGCTCGAATCAGAGGAAATATTAGTCCTCCTTTGTTGTTCCTCTTGAACGATCAGCAAGAAAATGCGATTAATAGGAGGCATCAAATCCATGAGAAGCAACTGACTGCGAGCTTGAGAAAAAGAATCATCAAGTCCCATTAAGAAGGACATTATGTACTCCATTTGATGATGATCGTTAAGATTTTTAACTCCACCACAAGAACACTTTTCACAAGAACAATTAGGTCGGTAATTGCTCAGTTCTTCCCATATAGTTTTCAACTTTGTGAAGTAAATGCTAACAGAACTCTATTCTTGATGCAAATTCATCAATTCACGTTTAAGCTGAAAAATTTTAGGTCCGCTCCTCTATTGAAAACGATCCTTAAGATCTAGCCAAATCTCTCGGGCAGAAGCAGTAAAAATAATACTGACAGAAATTTCTTTTGAAACCGAATTCAAGATCCAAGATATAACAATATTGCTATTGCGAATCCAGGAGTTGAACAAATTAGCATCAGTACCTAAAGGCTTAGAAATGGAACCATCGACAAATCCCAATTTGGTCTTCACAGACAGGGCAATTAACACCACGCGACTCCAATTGGTATAATTCTCACTGGTGAGTAGCTGCGAGACAAGTACTTGCCCAGGGCTATCAGAATGATGAAGATAGTAGGGATTTGAAGGTTCTTCAATGGCGGAACGATTCGAATTGGTCCGCTCTCCAGAATTGGAATCACTCATCTAGTGAAGAGTCGCCATATCAAGGATGACAAAAACAATCAATCGAAGGAAGAAGAAGACAATCAAAATTGCGGCAGATTAAATTCGCTCTGATACCATGTTGAATTCAAGAAGAAGAACCAAGAAGAAGAGAGAGAGAGAAAGAGAGAGAGAGAGAGAGAGAGAGAGAGAGAGAGAGAGAAAAGATCACCGTTGATTTATCAAAAACTAACTCATTACAAATGAAGAAAATTGCTTATAAATAGCAAGAAATTGCAACCTCTGTACAGCTGTACAACCAATGAATACATGACAGCTATACAAGGCTAACCAACACTTATATACAATATTACACTCTAATAAATAGATCATATAAATAAATAAACTAAATAAACAAAGTAATTTTTAGCATGTAATTTTAGCATCGAAAATTTAATTATGACAACAAACTTATTTCAATCGTCTATTTTAACACAAATGTCATTTAATAGATGTCAGTTTCTTATTATTTTTAAGTGTGATTTATGAAATAGCCTCTTCTCCACATGACCTCAAACCCATGAAGCATATTAGATGGTTATTTTTTCAACCTCGCGTGTAAGTATATAGATACGCATATACACAAAAACTCACACATCCAAGCATTCAACTAAACATTCAACTGATTCACCAAAATAGATTGAATTGGTAGGGAAGATAATGAGTTGCAATAGAAAGGGGGCAAATAACCCTAATTAGACTAAAGGATAGTCACAAACTTTATTCTTGAAATCCATATGAGATTTGAGTTCTCACTATATTTAAAAAATTTGAGAGAAAAATCAGTAAATCCTCCAAAATATAGAAAAAGAGTAATATGTGTATATCTATTTTACATACATATGTTTTATAAACAAATTTGAGAGGAGTACTTTTAGAGGCAACTATGAAAGGTTGTTTGAGGTGGTTTAAGACATGTTCGTCGGTGGTATAAAGTAAATCTTATACAAAGGGTTGAAATGCTACGAATACAAAGAAGTAGGAAAAGAGGAAAATTAATGAAGACGTAAAACCGTGAGAAAGGATATGAAGGATTGCAGAGTTACAAAGAGCTTAGCATCAATCAGAAATAAGTGGAGAAATAGGAAACACAAAACTAATCCCAACACTACAAAAAATAAGACTATTAGCGGTAGCCAAAAACTGCCGCTATTAACAAAAAACTGCCGCTAATAGTCTTAATAGTTTTTTTATTAATAGCGGCAATTTTTTGGAGCTAATAATCTTATTTTTTGTAGTGCAAATAGATAAGATAAAGCTATGTTAATGATGATGTTTTATAAACAAATTTTACAATGTTGGCAAAATCGATGTAAATATATTCTTTTATTGTTCATAAAAACCCGCTAATATTTGTTACTATTTTTTAATAGGAAAGCTAAGACTATATCTGCAACCTTAGCGTAGGCCCACAATGCACCTTCAATCTGAGCTAGAGACCCCACCTGTGATAGGTGTTTATATATATATATATATATATATATATATATATATATATATATATATATATATATATATATATATTACTATTTGAGGGTAGCTCAATGAGAGGACACTTAAGTGCACAAATTTTATTATACCCTTAAATGTCAAATGGTCAACTAAAAATGTTGAACTTTGAATGCTTGACTATTCAAGTAAATTGTGCCCAAGTTTAAATTAAAGGGCCTATGATACATATAATTTTGAAAGGATTAAGAATTACATTTATTCACAAAATTAAAGAAATAATGTAGTTACAAGCATGACAGGCACTAAAACAAGTATACAAGTTCTCACATATACATGACCAATACAAGAACAATCGATATTGGTGTGTACAAGAATATTTTGTATCTCACATGCAAGCATACACATACATAATGCGCACACTGGACGTGTACAACTGAAAATACAGTTTATGGCCACCCAAATACATTAAGGGTAGTAGTTGTATTCACGTCTACCCAATTACCAAGGGTGGGTACATTGAAAATTCGTTGATTGCGTTGAATCTGATGATGGAGACCGGTTATTATCCCAATCTTCTTCACGATTTTGATCTTGAGATAATGCACATACCACAGTTTTTTTATTCCCAATAGCACATTTCCCAAAAGTGGTCCTAAAATCATGTTTGAGCATGATGTGGTTCACATGACTTTTGAGTCACTGTTTAGCCTCAAGATCAATCATACTTATGAACTGATGTTTCTGTGAATGTACAATAGCTATGCACATAAGTCCAAACCATATTGCCTCATTTGTTAGTATCATTGTAGCCAAGTTCGAACTCAGCAATCATTCTGAGGGGTATAAGTTCGTTTAAATTTGGATAAGTGGGCAAGATTAAATACAATTAATCTATTTAAAGGCGAAAATGATGTATTCAAATAATAGATTAAGTGTATTAGATACTAGACATATATCACCAATTTGCAATCATAAAAAAATAATATGATTTATGATTAAAGTAAATGTTTACAATACTCAAATTCGAAAAAGAAGTTGAAGAAGATCAGGCAATTATTTGACAAAAAATTCGACAAACCATTTATTACCAAGATTCTGATTGAATTCGGAGAATTTTGTGACACAAGCTAAATATGTTGAACTACCTGATAAAGTGCCAATGTGTACGATGAGTACAATGTAAGGTTGCACTGAACATAAAGTAGGATCCAAACCTCTTGCAATTTAAAAGGGAAAAATAATAAAATCAAAACCCTAACACCCGAGTGCTCATATCAAGATTAAGACTTTAGGGTTTTAGGGACCATCCTCTTATCCTTGCTTACCAAAACAAAGAAAATATAACAAGCCAAAATAATAAAAAATTACAATGTGATTGCACCAATAGTCCATGCTTACAAGCCATTTAAATTAATATTTTGTGTTAAAATATTAATTTAGAGGGTTTTGAGGAGGTAGTGATTCTATAATAAGCTCTACAATACTCATGTAATGAGATAGAGATCAAGAGATCAACGGTAGGAGATTCCCTGTGTAAAGAACAAGACAAAGCAAGGTATAAATATGAGCAGTTAGTTATATCAGCCTTCAACCTGGAGATTCTCATGCTGAAAAGATATCCTCGCCGTTGATTTAGTTGCGTAGGATTCTCTTTTTTTATATATATTTTTTTCATAAGAACGCAGGATTCTCATTTGAGTACACGTGCTGCTATCTTTTCCTTTCCTATTTTCATCTTTGCTTCCATGCATGGATTTGTCCTCAATTGAAGAAGGAAGAGAGAGAGAGAGAGAGAGAGAGAGAGAGAGAGAGATTAGATTTTTGCTCGTCAAACTCAACGAACCCATCTCTCAAAATTTGATTTTCCCACTCCTCCTTGCATTCCTTCATCTGTAAGATCTTGATGTTACTGAGAAAACCATTGAATTTGACACGGGTTCCTTTCAAATCAGTAAAAGCAGCAATAAAACCCATGATCTGGTTGGATTCTCTCATTAAATTTGATCTTTTTGCTTAGTTTCTGATCTGAGTTCTGCTTCTTTTCTTACTATAGGACTCTATTTACACAGCCATTACAGCTAATTTTCTTAGCTTTTTTTCTGATCTGAGTTTTGCTTGGATTGCTGATTTGGGAGGCTAAGAACACTGGTGGTATTGTACATCTTTTAATCTGATTTAAGCTCTCTTTTTTTGGGTTTCTTGATCTGGGTTCACTTTATATCTATCTGAATCTTTAGATTTATATTAATCAAGAAAGATCAAGAGCAGAAGCATTCATGCAAGTTGTGCAACAAGACCTTCCCTAATGGCAGATTATTAGGTGGTCACATGAGATCTCATGTGGACAGGAATTCGGATTTAGCAAAGGAAAATGAAGTGAATAAGAAAAAATCTTCTGTTTGTGAAGGAAACAACAGTAGCAGGTACATGGGTTCTGAAGGTGGTGGTCATGGTGTTTATTGGCTTAGAGGGAATCCCAAGAGGACTTTGCGGCTCTCGGACTCCAGCTACGACGGAGATTTACCAAAAGAAAAGCTTCCATCTAAGAGATGCCGTAATAAATTTCAATCGTGTAAAGCTTTGTATGAGAAAGAAAAGGATGAGTCATGGAGTGGTGGGGAGGATCAAAAGGTGGTCATGGATAGCCAATCTGATAACAAGAACAAAGAGAGGGTTGTGGTTAAGGGCAGGAGATCTAGAAGAACTAAGAATCTTTCTTCTTCTTCTTCTTCTGTTTCTAGGATTGAACAGGAACAGAAATACGCAGCTCGTAGTTTGATGCTGTTGTCTAGGGATGTGAGATGTAGAGGTCAATCGAATTTGGCCGAGCAAGATCCGTCTGATAATAACTCTACGGTTTCAGAGGTTAGACCAGAGAGACTAGATAAAGATATTGCAGGAGGAGGAGAAGAGGAGAAGGAAGAACAAGAAGATTACAGTGATGAGAAAGCAAAATTGAAGAAACCCATTGAAAAGGAGTACGGATTTTGCGTGAAGAATGCTAGGATTAAGAGGAAGACTGCAGTAAATGGTGTTAATGGATCGAAACTTCGAAAGAAGGCTAAAATGGTTTACTCAGATGATTCTGGTAATGGGTTTCAAACTAAAATCAGAGCTGATGAGACACAATTCAAGGTCTCTGATAAGGAATTGGGGAAAAAAAATTGGAAGAACACAGTGAATTGTGCGTTAGATGATTTGGGGAGTGATTGTTATAAGAAAAGAGGATTTGATGAACTCGATTCCGAATTTGGGAAGTATAATTCGACCAAGAACTCTTCAAATGATCCTTTGATTGCAAAGTCGATGAAGGAAAAAGGCAAGAAAATAACCAAATTCGAGTGCGAGACTTGTCACAAGATCTTTCACTCCTACCAGGCACTCGGGGGACATCAAGCGAGCCACAAAACGATCAAACGCTCCTCATCTGGGAAACTGGATCACAGTGAAAATAGTCCTGAGATCGAACCTTTACACTCTCACAATAAGGTAATCCAACTTGGAGGTCGTGGAGAAAGTAACAAGTGTCCAAAAAAGACCAAGGAGCACAAATGCTCTCTCTGTGACAAAGTTTTTTTGTCAGGGCAAGCTTTGGGAGGCCACAAGAGGTGCCATTCGGTTGAGAGATCAGAAGTAAGATCAAACAGTTGTCAAGAAAACATTATAGCCCAGCAGAATCCTCTCTAGGCTAACAATTTACTTGATCTTAATCTCCCGCCTCCAGGTTCTAATAGCTCTGCCAGCTCTGGTACTTAATTTGAGCCACCGGCCTGATCTCAAATTGGCTATAAAGATGAAGATGCAAGAGTGAGTGTACAAACAGTTGGTGAACTTTTATTTCTTTGATTCTTTACAGATTCACATAGCCTACAAGGTAACAACTCCATTACTTAAGATCTTAGTAGCTAATTTCGCATTTTGGAACCGTATTTTTTTCATCTGGGGATAACAAATCTACAATGAGGGAACCTGTTCTTTTAGGTGATGGTGAAGGCCATGAGCAGCACTTCAGGATGCATTGTAGCACTTGCAAGCTTACTGTTCTGTTTCTTTAGATATTAGATATAGTATAATTTTTCTTTTACTTTTTTAATCTCATTATACCAATTGATGTCAAGTTTGAGAAAAAAGTGGGAGAGGCATGTTTTCAATTTAATAAATTTTTGGGGTTGAGTGATGTCTATTTCAGATTTTTTTTTTAATAAGAAAAAACAATTTGCTACTAATCAAAGTTCCTCTATAGCAGTTCTGCATACCCACAAACAAAAAGGAAGCCCAAAGCAGAATCTCATGCATGAAACTTATCAGTATTAAAGCTATGATCACTGAAAGTTTCTGTACAACAATTATTTCTGCTTTTAATTTTTTCCCCTTAATTGATGAGAAATTAGATTGCTCTTATTTGCTCATGTACTCAGAGATTTAGCATCCTAAGCTGTGGTTCCACTATATGTGATGTTTTAGTTCACTGTATGTTTACCAACAAGTTGTTTTAGATAAAAGGGTCATCCCCAGCTGAATTTTATCAAACCCATGTGGGTATATACTCATTTCAGACTCTTGAGACATTGAATCTGCTCACCTTTATGAATTATTTGAATATAATCTCCCCAATCTGGTTTTCTTTAGAAGGAGAGCTGGTTAGGTAAATTGGGAACCAAGCTGCATCTGTAGGATTCTTAGATACCTGTGAATAGTTTTTTTTCTTGTCAAGTTAAAGAGGAGATAGTGCAATCAGATTTGCATAGGAGATTCCTGAAAATTTGTTTTTTAGTTGGGCATCATTTTATTATACACATGGAGATGGCATGTGGTCTAAAGGTGGGCTCTTGCAGTCCCCTACACTAAAACATGACAACCCATCTCTGATATGGTAGGTCCTTTTCTAGCTCATTTGTTCTTTTACTTACTAGAATAAGATTACTTATGTACCTTCCTGTCTAGATTATTCTTTTTGGCATCGCTTGGTTCACCCTAATATGGCAATATTACATGCAATTCTCCCATATTACAGTAAAAAGTATAATTGTACTTGTTTTTTTGCAATAATTTTTTGAGGTTTGTTCAAATAGATTTTACCTGCAATATTTTTTTGACTTACAAGGGTATATAGCCTTACAAAACTCAGAAAATAAGAAATAATTGGAACAATTGAATAAACTCAAAATGAGGGTGGAAAGTAGACTAAAATAGACTATAAAATAGTTTTTACACAACTTGTTCACTTCAACATAAAGTAAAATAGCACATAAATTGAATTTGTATTCCCAAACTTTCCACTGAACCGAATCATTTTACACCAAAAGTTACTTTTTTTACCTGTAAAGTGAACTTTATATGAGAAAGCATCACCATGAAACCAAAAGTGTTGTTAGAGAGAACACTCCTTCAACTGAGTTGTTCAACTTTGTAGAAACAAAAAGTGCTGAGCATATAAGCTTTCACTGAAATACTTGTCAAGATCAAAGGCATCTTTAATGGGTTGGGGGCATATCCAAATGTTTTCACATTTTACATCTTTTTTTTTAATGGATAAGCTAAGCTCGAACTTATGACCTTGAGGTTGCAATATTGTCAACCTTCCCTTGTGTTACATTTTATATTGCCTCCTGAGTTGAGCTTGACCCGTCCTGTTTGTACCATCTGGCTTGGCCCCAAGTTGATATATTAGGGAGGGCTGCTAAACACTTACACAAAATATCTTTGTCCGCACTAGTTAATAAATGTTAAATTCATTAAGTGGTGTGTCAATAAAAAAAATGATGTGCATGTAGCATCCTCTAACGAAGGTAAATTAAATTTTTCTCATCCATCAGTTTGCAGTTCGCAAAAATTGGTGTGTTTTAAAAAACTTGTTTATGTGATGTGCACTAAGATATTTTGCGTGTGCCTGTAGCAACCATCTATTTGAAGGCTAGAGTGACATTTAGGTCCAATTAATAATTGGTTTGAGTTTAAGTTCAAATCTTTTGACATTTTATATTGAGCCTATTCATTTATAACATTTTAGCTTGGGTCCATAATTACTTTATGGATACATTGGCACAAAGTTTAAAAAGAAATACTTGATGTTTTAGATTTGTGTTACGTGGAACACCATTTAATTTAAAGGCTGGGGTGTAAAGTTTTTTGGTGCCACAAAAAATAATCTCTATCAGCTGATTCGTCAAAGTCAACCATTGTATTAAATGTTAGAGATTGTGTTTTATGTCAACCTGTGGCACCCCTCAATAGAGATTGCATTCACAGCTTAGATGGTGTCTTACGCATCACAAATCCCAAAAATATCGAGTCTTTCTTCTTAGATGGTAGTTCTATTCTCGCACCAAGCCCATTGATTGCTTTGAATCAGACGATGGAGATCGATTTTCATCTCAATCTTTCACACAACAGATCTTTAGATCATGGGCCTATCATCAGACAATCAATTTTTATTTTTACAGGGCATAGATCCCAAAAGGTGACTCAAAAATCACACTTGAGCGTGATATGTGCCACATATTTGTCGAGTCACCTTTTCGGGATCAATGCCACATGGAATAAAAATTGATCATTTGATGGTACTCTCATGATCTTCAGATCCATTGTAAGGAAAATTGAGATGAAAACCGATTCCATCATATAATGGAACGCAGTCAATGATTTTTCAGTGTAGTCGCTCTGAAAATTTCAGTAATTGGGTATTTTTTTTTTGAAAGGAGTAATTCGGTAATTCAATAGGCACCGATAAAGCTACCCTAACACAAATTGATTGGACTTAAAAATAAACACTGAGAACCAATTAAAATCCGGGGCATTTTACGCTTGTTTTGATTCTAATCTAACCTATTTATACATTATTCACTTGCAATTATTTTTTTTCTCCTTCGTAAGAGAACCCCAACTTTACTCGCCTGTTGTACATAGATAGAGCTTTGGCAACTCACCGTATGGCATGTGGAATACACATTTGATCCATTAATTCACCTAAGAGCCATTAACCATACATGTCTCAACAAAAGAATTACGTCTATGATTGTTCTGAAGGTGCTAATAGTCATTTATATTAGAGTAGGTAGATTAGATGATTCAAATTATTTAGTATCATTTGAGGCCCTACGTTCAATATATGAATTACAACTTTGATGGCTTAGATTGTTTAGAAATATATTTGACTTATAAATATGGATCTATGATTATCAATTTTGTTAGTTGTGTCGCTACACATATCTTGACATGCGCACAAATTTCTAGTACTCAGTTAAAGGTTAAAGTCCGTGCACGTCTCATGCTCTACTCAAGGTATCAAACTTGGTATTGGTACCGAGTATTAGTCCATCTTAGATCGGTATGTACCGAAAGATACGATATCGGCAATTATATATATATTTTTTGTAAAAAAACATAGTTTTTTCTTTTTGTATATGTCAGTATCGGCCGAAATCGAGACAATATTGGCCAATATTAAGATAGTATATATCATCTAATACAGACCCGTATTTATCCGATGTGATATTGGTATCGGCGTGATATCGATATCGATTTACTGGAAACCCAATATGTATCATCGACACTTATAGGTATTGGCCAATACTTGACACCTTGGCTCTACTCATTACACAACAAAACGAGATGTAAGCTCGTCGATGTGATACTCCTTTGGCTCATTGTTAGACAAATTTTTTTTTCAATCAAGAGTCCCTATTAGGTATCTAATCCGAATACCAGCCTTGGTACTTGGAGTCAATTTCCTTCTTGCAACATTAGGGAATGCGCAAATAATATCAAGTGTCAAGTGAAGGTTATAAATATACTTTCAGTAATTCGTGTGTTCATAAATAATTTGACATTTTCTTTCTAGAAAAAATGAAAAATAATAATAATAATAAATAATTTGATACTTCTCAAATGCGGACTATTTGACAATGGGCATGTTTGATTGCAGCCGAGTTTAACAGCACTGGTGGTTACACGTGATGACGTGTAACGACGAGCAGAGGGACGTGAATTCCCTCTTCTTATGTAATTTTTCGTAATCATAAGTTAAAAAGCACGTTAACACGTTTACTCTTTAATCTATCAAATGACCGCTCCTGGTCAACTTGTCAATTATATCGGTAAAATACGTTTCATTTGACAATCAAACAGTACCCAATGAGATTGACCTTGATTGCCAAGATTGGCACATGGGACGGGTAATTAATAACCAAACTCAGCGTAACTGTGGCCCTTGGTTTATTGGAGACAACTTTCTTTCTTAAATGAGTTGCTTGGGTCAATTTCCCAACTGCAATCTTAGGGAAGTAACAAAAAATAATATTAAGTGCCAAGTCATTGGAAGGTCATAAATATACTTTTACTAAGTTGTGTGTTCATAAATAATTTGTCACTTCTCGAATCTGGACTTTTTGAGAACGAGATTGACCTTGATTGCAAAGATTGGCTCTTGGCGAAGGTAACTAATAACCAAACTCAGCTTAAGTGTAAGGCTGTCAACAGATTGGGCCAGATTGGTTTGGATCGGCCCAGTTATCTTTTAGGGTTTAGGGTTTGGATCGCTATATATATTTGGCCTGAACCCAGCCCGCATTAAAATCAAGTCAGGTTCAGCTCGAGTCATATCGGGCTCGGGCTTTTTATTTAAGCCCATTCCCGACTTAAATTTGGCTCGGACTAGCTTAGATTCGGGCCAACCTATTTCTTTTCCTTACAACTATTGGGAATGGCTGGGCCAGGCAGAATTTGGGTTGGGCTTTACTAGCCCTGATTATTTGTTATCCTAAAATGTGGTCCGAATCCGACCCATGTATAAAAATGGGCCCAAGCTCCACGCAAGTGCATTTAGGCTCGAGCTTTTTATTTCAACCCAATTCTGATCCAAGCCAGGTCAAGTTGGGCTAGAGCTCGAACAAAAGCCGGACCCATTACCAACCCTACTTAAATGTGTGTATAACGCACATTTATTCTTTTTTAAAATTGACATATCGCCAATTATGCATTGGGTAGGATTATTTTGCACCCTGTGAAAATGTAAAACATGTAATAGATATGTACAAGTATTTATGAGGTGTATACCCGACTGAAGTTGTAGACCCCTACTTCTGATATGTTGGAGACCATTCGATAGGAAACCACCGATTCTTTTAGAAGTATGTCTGGGGCTTGCGAGAGACCACATGTGCGTGTAGCTACATTAGGATACTTTTGTGACCGTTCTACTTTCTTATAAATGTTGATAGCTCTCGGCGGGGATGCACTAAGCAGTTGTAAAGTTGATCAGTTTCCATCCACCAACAGGGTTTAAGATATCATGCGATTGCCTGGAAAACTTGTCAAGGAGAACACATTAAAAGCTTGAGGGGTGTTATATTATTCGTAATTTTACTAAGATTTAGTCTACAATAAACTTATAATTTGTATTAAAGCAGTACACACAGTTGTGTAATTGTATGATGTAAATGGACTTTCATACATTCAAAGTCTGTATATTAGGCAATCACACATAGGTGTGAAATGTGTCCCGGCTTATGATTGGTGGACACTCATTTGTAGACTAACTCTTTTACCATAGGCTGCCCTTGTACATTTATACACCTCAAATTTAACATGAAATTGCCTTATCTCTATAGCCAAAATCCCCTAAACAAAAACTTGAAATCGTGAATCGAGTGCTACTAAAACAATGAGAAAATGGTACATTGGCCCAAAAATGGGATATTCAAAAGAGGTAGAGTCCAGTAAGTGCACACCACCACCCAAGCATAATTGAAAGGGCACCCATTCGCCTCTTCTTCTTCCCCCCTTGATCTCATCAACAACAAAAAAAACCCTCCCTCTCTTCTTAATCCAGCCACACACACACACTCTCTCAATATATCCATGTAAGAACTTGTTACCCTAATCACAACCCGAACCCTCCCTGACACTTGAATCCTCATCAATGGATTTCAGCAACAAATGGGCAGATCACCAACCTCATCATCAACAGCCACAACAACAAAACCCACCTCAAAACGATCCATATGCACCCCAATACTACAGTGCCCAGCAACCCTACTCTCATTACCCTTACTATCCTCAAAACCCTAGCTCTTCAAATCCTCTAACTGGTCCCATTCCCTTAAACCCTTCTTCCGCCCAAAATGATTCATGCGCCATTGCGCCACCTGGCATAGACTCCTACGCGGCATATGCAAAACCCACCGACCCGTACGCCTTAACTCCTTACACGGGTTTGGACGGGCAGGCAGTGCAGTACGGCCACACACAGATGCAGGCCGGTGCGATTGCGTCGTATTACCAAGACCCGAACGCGGCGATGCAGTATGGTGCAGAACACCTCGGTTATGGTGCTGCTGTAAGCCATCTTACCTAGTTGTCTATTTTCAGTATTTTTATTTATTTTTATTATGGGTTTTGGAGGATTTTAGCTGATGGGTTCTATTCATTTTGTTGAGGTTTTTTTTTTTTTTTTTTCTTCATTTTGTTGAGTTGATATGTGGGTTACTGATGAAATTTGCTTAGCCCCATGAAAAATTATAGTGCTCCTCTCATCATATGGCTCCCATTAAGGGATTAACTTTTGGATGGACCATGGCCTGAAACATTGCACTGATCAGATAAGTGCATTGGTTAGGGTCCTTAACAAAGTAATAAAGGCTTAAATTTTTTGCTGCATTTAGGCCTAGGTGCTTTTGGTGTATTGGTCAGGCCCTTAACAAATGGTGTCAGAGTCAGAACCACGTCTCGGGTGGTATATTATGACCCCAAAGTAATAAAGGCTTTACTCTTGCGGTCCAATAAAACACCTATGTGCTTTTGGTGTATTGGTTAGATTTTTAGCATAATTTTAATTGTTTAATCAATTTTGCATTCCACCATAAAATTGTGTTACCTGGGCCTGGGGCACACATAAAGGGTACCAGACTGATATCCGCCAGAGTGGGCAGCTGTGGACATCGGCTGGGGAGCATGGTGTTGTGTTATGATTTATAAACCTAAATTGATAAAGGCTTATATTTCCACTCTATTTACTCCTGGGTGCTTTTGGTATATTGTTTAGGTCTTTAACATAAATCTAACTTTTTAATCAATTTTGTGTTATTGGATGTTCGCAAAGAACACATGGTCCAAAAAAATGTTCGCTTGTGGACAATAATGATCGGTTAATGCTGCAATTTCTGGGCTATGGGTGATACAAGAGCTGGAGCATGGATTGACATCCGAGGGCCAGATCAATATATGCATGCTCCCTTTGGCGTATAGATATTTGCTACCCTTATCCCTACTGATTTTTTTTAATTAGTGTTTGATGGGCCCTTTTTTAGTTATCATTGATGAAATGAATTATTGAAAAAGGCATTAGAACCAAGAGGTTTGAAAATTAGCAAGTGCAACTTTAGTGGACATCATTAGCCTGGAGGAGGGTTTATTTAAAACAGGAAATCATCTAGTGCCACATTGCCATGTATTTTGTTATTTAGGCTCTAGTTTACAATTAGATGGTGAACTTGACAAAGACATGTCAAATATGATTAAGCAAGCGGAGTATTGTATGATCCACAAGTTTCACTTCGATTGAAGGGAGGTTTTATAAGATAACGGTACGACCTGCTATGCTTTACAATGCAAAATGTGGAGCTACGAAAAAGCGACAAGAAGTTAGGAGTGCATGAAGCTGGGATACATATGTTACTATGGTTGTGTGGAATAACAAGAAAGGAACAAATACATAAGATGAAATCTGAGAGTGACACCCATAGAGAGAAAAACTATGGAATGCCGCTTGAGGTGCTTTGGAGTTTGGACATGTCTAGAAGTAGACCCTATATGAATATCGAGACACTATAGACATAAGTAGGAGAAGTGGAAGACCAATGAAGACTTGGAGGGAAGCAACGAGAAGGTACATGAAGAATTGGGGTGTTACGTAGAGCCTAGTGCTGATCAGAAGCGAGTGGAGAATTGGGGTGTTACATGATTGTACATGAAGAATTGGGGTGTTTCTTCTTTTTATTATTTGGTGATTTCTTTTGTTGGTATTTGATGTGTTACCTTTGTTGGGTTTGCTTGTAACTGAAAATTGCTTTTTCTCACTTGCTCTTTACTTTTTTTGTTTTGGAGTTTTTGGTTAGACATTAAATTCGTATTTGTTACACATGTGGATTTTTATCTAGGTATTTCTGTATCATTGAACATTTATTTAAATTGAGATTTGATTAAGTAATTGGGTTGCCTTTTTTACATGATTTTTTTATTTGGAGTAAGTGTTTTCTTACTATGTGTTATGAAATTGAAGGTATTATTTTTTTTTCATTGCTTGAGAATTGGGATTTGATTTGTTTTTGATCGATAAAGATGTAGATTCCATCAAGGTAGTTAAGGCGGTGTGGCGAGGTCATGGTGAAGAGGCTCGCCACGCCATGGCGATGCCATATATTATTTATTTAAATATATTTTATATTAATTAATCATTAATATATTTTTAATTTTTATATTTTTTATAAAGGACGAAAAATTCAACAAATTAATCAGACAAATTAGTTGTGGGGAAAATTGGAATGACCATCTGATGACATTTTCATGATCTCAAGATCATTTGTGGGGATGATTGGTGGTACTATAAAGAAATATATAAAAAAATAGTAAAAAAATATATACATGTGCGTGGGTTTGCGAATAATTTGAGCGTTGATGGGCGTTGATTGATTGCGAATGTGTTAATTGGATTAAAAAAAATTAGACTAAAAACAAAATGAGAGAGAAAGAGAAGATAGAAAGTACCGATCAAAAAAAGAAAGAGACGAGAGATAGATTAAAAAAAATCAACCCGCGTTGAGAGAGAGAGAGAGAGAGAGAGCTTAAACCCCTAAATATGATGGATATAACTTATCAAATATGAGTTATAAATTATAAATATAACTTTTAAGTTATAAGTTTATTATTTATAAGTTATAACGTATAAGGTTATAAGTTATAAAAAAAAAATTAAAATAGTGGCTATGGTGGCGCCATTCCGCCATGGTGTCATCGCCATATATGCATTCTCGCCATATAAGTTCATATGACAATTTGCCTCGTCACACGCCATAGCCTCACCTTGACAACCATGGATTCCATTGAAGAGAAAGGTACATCTAGATCAAAGCTAAGCTAGGTTTTTTTTTTTTTTCGTAACTTTTTCATATTGGGATCTGTGTTTTTCAGAGGATGAGGATTAGAAATGATGACCAATTAGAAAAGGGTTAGAGATATTTATTGATAGTTCTCAAAGATTCTAGCAAATCTCAAAGATTCTAGTTTTGCTATTTGTTTTTCCTTATTTTGAAGTTTTGTTTGGTCTCTTTGTGTGTGCATGTTTTAATTTGTATAACAATATTTTTATTGGAGTAGATTGACGCATTGTTTCATATTTTTTTAAATTTTTTTTTCATTAGAGGATTCAGTGGTAAACATGGATCAAAATCTCGGAAAATTGATACGTATTGTCCAGCCCCAAAACCGATACGTACCGGACGATACTTTCCAGTATTTTGCCAAAAAACAAAAGCACAAACAAACAAAACAATAATTTGAAATTATTGGACGATACAAAAGATACAGACGATAATTTGAACGATAATTTGACTGTTTTTTAAGAGGCCCGGTAAAAACTCATTTTATCGTATCGTTCATGTCCAAAACCGATACGTATCGGATGATACGTATCGATATCGGACGATATTTTGACCCATGGTGGTAAAAGGAGATGACAATATAAAAAGAATGAGACAAAATAAACATCCTAAAAACTATAAAATTAATGTATACATTTATAATAAAACAGAACTTTCATCTAATAATCCATTCTATATTAAATGAAAGGAGTCTTCAGCCAAGGTAGTTAAGGTAGTGTGGCGAGGTCATGGTGAAGAGGCTTGCTACACTAGGACGTGGCCATAGTGAAGCCATGACAAAACTTTTTATTATTGTAATTTTTAAAAAAAAATTATTTTATCTAATAGTATTTGTTTTATATAGTTTTTATATAAGAAAAAAATATAGGAAGAAAAAAATTTAATTACTAAAGCATCATACTTTGATTCTAATATTGAGGTTTTCATGTTCTAGGAATAAACAAATATCAATAAATGCAAATCAAATATGGAACATCAACAAATTTGCAACATGGTAAGTATAAATACATAAATATGAAATATTAACAAATATAGAATATTAAAAAATATGAAATATAAATTACAGATACGGTAGTGTCGCCAACGCTGGTATTGGTAGTTGCTATGACGAAAGAGAGAGAGAGAGAGAGACTCGAGGATTTTGTAACTTATAAGTTGAGGTTTTGTGAGTTGTAAGTTAACTTTTGTAACTTATATATTATAAAAATGTCATAACTTATAAGTATTATACGTTATTATCCAAAAAATAAAATAACATGTATAGCGACGCTATAATGCTATGTCGCCATGGCGACACTATGGAGTCACTATTTAGCCATTATGGCTATTTGATTATATATGACGTTTCCCATCACCATTCGCATGGTGAAACCATAGCGAAGTTATAGCGTGACCTTGACAACCATGTCTTCAACCTGAGATACCTTGAATCACCTCTTCTTAAACCCAAATTTCCACCAAATAGGAGTCTTCAGCATGAAATACCTTGATTTACCTAATTGTTGGCTTACCTGAGCAAGTGATGCTACTCCGAGCTCATTGTAAGGCGTGCTTAATAAACTCTTTAAGAGAGTTTGCTATTCACAGATAAGGCGTGTTTTTCTTAGCCTACTAGATAGGGCTGTCAACGGGCCGGGTTCGGGCCCAATATTTTTGTCATTTAATAAACGGGCCGGGCCGGGCTAGGCCAGGATAAGAATCGGGTTCGGGTTCGGGCTGCCAAGTGTAAGGCTCAGCCCGACCCGTTTATTATGAGGTCCTTTTTATTTATTTTTAATTTTTTTTTAACTCTAAAAAACTATCCGGGCCGGGTTCGGGCTACAAGATTTCAAAATCGGGCTGAGCCCGGCCCGATTAGCTATCGGGCCGGGTTAGGGCCCAAAAAATATATTTTTAAAAGCAGGCCGGTGAAAAACCCGGCCCGAACCCGGTCCGTTGACAGCCCTACTACTAGATGATCTTAAAAAGAATATTCTTCAATAATTACTGGAAATAAAAATGATTATGAGGCTGAAGACTCACACATTGAGTTGCTTCATTTTCTTCCAAGGAAGTTCCACATACTATAAGAGCAAGAAATACTTTTTGGAGGCTGCTTCATGTTTGTTTCTTATTAGTTCCCCGATTTCTCTCATTTCTAGGTTTTCAATTGAGAAATCATCAAAAATGGTTTTGAAGATGTTGAAAGGAAGACATTGGCTTGGCCGGACGACTTGAAATTATCCCTTGCTACTTTCTTCCAAGATTTTCCCAATTCACAATACTCTTCAATTTCTGACATCCCAAAGCCGATTGAAGGGTTGAACCTTTATGGACTTTAAAAGTAATGTTGTCATTCTCCCTTTGTTCTAAAAGACTTTGTTAATCCGGGTATTGTCATATGCAATCACATAAGCCAACCTAGAGGCCTAAATCATATAATCCACAAAGGCTTATGCGATTCAGGAAAGTGTGCCATTGCATACTAATGTATGCGATGACGTAAGTGTAGATTAAGCGATTATGTGATCACATATTTAGTATGTGATGCCATAATGCTCCAATGGTAAAAAACATGACGTGGAGATTTATTTATTTATTCGAACTTGAGCCCCCGCACCTCTATAAATAAGGGGTTTGGTTTGCCTCTTTTCCCCACAACCATTTGTAGCTATTTTTCCTCTCTAATCCTTTTTTCAAGTTCTCTATTCTCCCATCATTTTAGCATTTTTATTTTTATGCTTTTTAATTTGTTGTAGTCTTTGAGCATTGCAAATTTTTAATTGTTTTTAGCGTCTCTAAGCTTTAATCATTCTTAAACATCAAAGAGGATTCAAGATTCGATAATTCCAATGGTAGACACCCTTGTATATGTGGGTAGATAAGCATGCATATATATAGGAATGTAAGGGGAAAGGGGATAAGTTCACTTCCAACAATCTTTTGGATGGAGGTGTTCATGCATGAACGATTTTCCACTATGATAGTTGTGGAATATTTGACTCAATCTCAATGATATATCAAAACTTTTTTTTCTTAATTTTTATTGGTAAGTATACCAAGATGAGCTGAAAACTTGCTTTCTTTTTTATCAATAAAGAATAGTGCATTAAAAAAGATAAATGATACAAGAAAAATACTTGTGCCTACAACAAGAAGCTATAGCAACAAGCATAAAGAGAAAACAAAAAACGAGCAACAAGAAAGCAAACAACAACAATAAACACAACCCAAACAACAAATAAGAATAAAGGGACGAAAAGCTAAAAATGCTAGCCCCTGGAAAGCCTTGTCGGGCAGAGACAAACATTTAGGTAACTCTCGAATCATCCCAAACCTCCACCAATCCTTTCCCATTATTTAGGTAACTATCCAAGGAAACCAGAGACATTGCCCAGTCCGTACCCTACCTCATAGAAAATTCCACAGGCTTCCTCTTATTTCGAAATACCATCACTCCTTTCCCACCACATAGCTCAAATGGCTAGGACTCTCAACGGGCTAGCTAAGGGCCGGGTTAGGGTTAAACCCAGCCTGGCCCTGCCCGGGTTGGGTTAGGGTATTTTTCAGTCCACCCCTAATCTAGGCCGGATTTGAGCTAGGTTGCAAATTTTTTTAGCTAATTTTTATCAATTTTTTTTAGCTATTTTTTTTAAAAAAATCAATTATTTCATATTAGGAATAGTAGCTTTGGTGGAATTTACTAAAATGTCCAAAAATTAAACTTTTTAGTCCCAATGCATTTTAGTAAAATGTCCTTTAATTAAATCTATTATAAATATTATATATATATATATATATATATATATATATATATATATATGTATATATATATAGAGTCGGGTGGAGTGTTGGGGTACCTAGTCAGCACATTAGTCTTTAAAAGTGTGTATGGCTGAAGTCATGGCTGCTAGACTCAAACCTTTGATAGGAGCTCCTTAGTCAATCGGCAATGAAATTGGATTGACCAAGTGGCTCCTATCAGAGGTTTGAGTCTAGCAGCCATGACTTTAGCCATACACACGCTTCTAAAGACTAATGTGCTGAAATGTCCTCTGCATTCCCAACTTTATGAATGAGAGCCAAGAAGGTATTGTTAGCAAAATAATACAAACAAAAGGTGAAAGAGGATGAAATTTCATAGGCCAAAACTCTAGGATATGATGGCTGAAAGGAGGCGATGAAAATACAAAGTTTTTTCATGCTATGATGAATGCTCAATAGAGATAGAATACGATTAAACAGTTGCAGGTGGATAAGATGAATTTAAGTGATCCAAAGGAGATTAACAACGCAATGCTCAAGTATTATAGGTATATTTTAGGAAAATGTAGAAATAAAGGATTCAAAACAATTCGTTTTAACCTATTATGCAGTTTAGGTAAAAGGGATTGCCACGGTTTTCATAGCCCCCAAAATATGATTCTGTGTAGATCTGAAAATAAAGGTACTTTGAAATTACTCAAATGCCCTTCACCAGCTCCATTTCCTCTCTCTCTACACACACACACAGTAATGGCAACGACGATACCTGCAACGATTCAACCAAAAATAAGCAATGATTCTGGAAAAATTAGATGAATCTCTGAAAAAGATTAAAAAAAGAGAGAGAGAATCCATGTCTCGAAAGAAGAAGGGGGAGCTGGGCAATGGGAGGATTTATGATATGAACAAAGCCCTTCTTGGTAAATGGTTGTGGATAGTGGAAGAGGAATTTGTGGGTTTAGTTGCTTTCTTGCAAATATGGCAGGTGTGGCGACCATCGAGAGAGAACAAATCATTTGCCTGATGGAGAGGAGGTTGACTAGGGCATCAAATTTGAGTGGGAGATGGGGGATAGGATTTCGTTTTGGTACTCACGCTGGCTTCGTAGTCAGTGCTTAAAGGAATGTTTTCGTGGTATTCAGTCTTGCCTTTAATCTAATGACAACCATTTGATATGTATAGATGGGTGGGTAAAAATTTTTTGGGACTTGCAATTGAGGCGGATTCTTCGAGATTGTGAGGAGGTTTTACCTTTTTTGATCTTCTTGGGAGTTGCAGACCCAATTCTAGTGGGGTGGACCTTAGAGTTTGGACCCTAGATAATAAACGACTATTTTTTGGTGCACTTCTTTTATGGGTTTCTTATTTGGCAGGCATTGCCCACCCATAGTTGGGTCTCAGTCCGGAGGGGGTGTGCTTCCCCAAGAATGAGGTTTTCCGCGTGGACAATTGCTTGGGGTCGTACTATCACTGTGGATTAGTTCATTAAGGAGGGAAAATGCCACGTACTCGGTGTGATATGTTTAAATGAAGACGGCCACCTGTTCTTTCATTATTGGTTTGCCAGGGATCTATGGAGCATGATGGGGCTTAAATTTGTTGGCATTTGTTGAATTTTCGTGAGAATATGCACAAATTTTCTAACCTCCTAGAGGGGTGGCATCAAGGCGTTCTAGAAGGCATCTATGTGGGCTGTCACTTGTAGGGTCTCAATGGACTAGGCTTGACTGGATTTCTACCGGAACCCGGCCTAGAAGTAGCATGCTTTTCGGGTGTGTAAGCCCGTCTCGGGACCCAATCCGGCCCGAGTTAAACTTGGCCGAGCTTGGACTAGGTACCCCAACACTCTGCCCGAGCCCGACCCGATTTATATATATATAAATACTTAATATAAAATTATATGTAATATTATATATTTATAATAGATTTAATTAAAGGACATTTTACTGCCGAGAAAAAAGGGACATTGTAGTAAAATGCATTGGGATTAAACAATTTAATCTTTGGGACAATTTTCGTAAATTCCAGCAAAGCTACTATGCCTAATATGAAAATGATTTTTTTTAAAAAAAGCTAAACTAAATTTGAAAAAAATTTCCCGCAACCTGGCTCGAACATGGCCCGGATTATAGGTGGACTGTAAAATACTCTAACCCAAGCTGGGTTTAACCCTAACCTGGCCCTTAGCTGCCCCGTTGAGAACCCTAATTATTTGAGCTTTGTGGCGGGAAAGGAATGATGGTGTTTCAGAAGAAGAGGAATCCTGTGGCATTTTTTATGAGGGAGGCTAGGGACTCGGCTATTTCTCCGGTTTCCTTGGATAGGGAGGTTGGTCTTATTGATGGGGAAGGGCTGGTGGAGGTTTGAGATGATTCGAGAGTTACCTACCTGTCTGTCTTTGCCCAACAGGGTTTCCTGAGTTGCCCTGGGGCTGGAATTTTTAACTTTTTGTGCCTTTATTCTTATTTGCTGTTTTGGGTTGTGTTTATTGTTGTTGTTTGCTTTCCTATTGCTTGTTTTTGTTTTCTCTAGATGCTTGTTGCTATATAGCTTCTTGCTGTAGGCACCAGTATTTTCCTTGTATCCTCTCTCTTTTTTAATGCACTGTTTTTATTGATGAAAAAAGCAAGTTGTCAGCTCATCCTGATATACTTACTGATAAAAATTAAGAGAGAAAAGTTTTGATATACCATTGAGATGGAGTCAAATATTCCACAAATATCATGGTGGAAAATCATTCATGCATGAACACCTCCATCCAAAAGATTGTTGGAAGTGAACTTATCCCCTTTCCCCTTACATTCCCATAGATATGCATGCTTATCTACCCACATATACATCGGTGTCTACCATTCAAGTTTTTCCTACTTGCCTTGATTTACCATTGAGATGGACTCATATATTACGTATAAAAAAAGTTTTGATATACCATTGAGATGGAGTCAAATATTCCACAAATATCATGGTGGAAGTTGGAAAATCCTTCGTGTATGAACACCTCCATCCAAAAGATCACTGGAAGTGAACTTATTTCCCTTCTCCTTGCTTTCCTGTATTTATGTATGCTTTTGTAACCACATATACATGGGTTTCTACCATTGGAATCATGGAATGTTTGAGTCAACAAAGGCAAGTTTTTTCTACGTGCCTTGATTTTCCATTGAGATGGACTTATATATTCTATGAATTACATGGTTGAAACTCTTTCCTTGATGAAAATCTCCCATCCAGGTGATTACTGTGGAACCTATCCCCTCTCCTTCCATGTATGTATGCATCTATATTCTTGAATGGTATGTGATATTTGTATGTGGGTATACATGCATATGGGAATTCAGAAGTGTCTGTATTGGGGTTGTGCATGTGTAAGCAATCATGTATAGACATTTGTATGTGGGTATCCACATGCATGTATGCTGGATTATTGTTCCGTTCCCTTTATTAAAATGAGATCATCTTTTAGGATTTTTGCAATTACCCCCCTAAGATATGTCTTATTTGCACTCCGCCACCCATGTTTCACCTATTTATAGTGCAGCCCTTACTTTTGTGTTTCCTTTACTTATTACCCCTATAATGGTGGATCAGTTACAAAACTAGTCTTTGATTGCTTTAAATCAGACGATGGAGAACATTTTTCATCACAATCTTCTACTCAATGAATCTTGAGGTCAAAAGCCTGCTATTAGACGATCAGATTTTGATTCCACATGGTGATCATTGGTGTACATCAAACATGGTTCTTGGATCACTTTTTCGAGATGTGTGCCATATGAAATCAAACTTTGACCGTCTGATTGTAAATCCAACCCATGATCTCAAGATCAATTAGATCAAAGATCGGGGTGAAAAACAATCTGCATAACTGATTCAAAGCAATCAAAGGTTATCTTGTCGAAGAATCCATCCCTGTAGTGGGTAATATGTAAAGGAAACATAAAAGAAAGAGCCGCAATGTAACTGGGTAAAACACGGTGGACGGCGTGCAAATAAGAGATCTCAGGGGGGTAAATGCAAAAATTCCCATCTTTTAATACTGAATTGCTGCTTTATTGCTATATTAGAACTCTTCTTTGCTACTTCAAAAGGACATCTACATCATTAGAAGTGAAATTTTTTTTCCGTCACCACTCTTTGTATGTTATCTGCTGGGTGCAAAAATATATGTATGCATGTGAGTGTTCTTTTTAATCGTTGGATATGTTTTATTATTTACACATTTAGGTATTGGATGTTCATTCTTTTAAGTGCTTTTTAATATATATATATATAGGAAAAGGCCTCTGTCCTCCATGGGAGGACGGTCACCGTCCTCCAACCTTCCACGTGGAACTCCACGTGGCACCTAAAACACTTTTTGGGTGCCACGTGGACCTTGGGTGCATTGCTTAGATCAGCTTTGAAAAAAAAAAAATTAAAAAGCTCATCTCCAACGTGTATATTTTGAACCATGAAATGTGGACCAATGAAAACCGTCAAACTTTGACTTGTGGGTTAAAAAAAAAAAATTTCGATTTTTTTTTTATAATATTGATCTAAACTGTCCACCTGTGCTCCACGTGGATCTTGGAGGACGGTAACCGTCCTCCATTGGAGGACCTAACCGGCTCCCATATATATATATATATATATATGTATGTATGGCGAAGGGACTATGCGTTACAATGCAGCCCGTGCGCGCTGCATTGAAATGCCAGATCACGTGCCACATGGGGCGTGATTGTCTGTTACATCACATCCTCTAAGGGTTCAGCTAGTCCTCTAGGGTTTTAGAATTTTATTTCTTTAATTTTATGGGAATTGTTTCCCCTTCAAATCACAGGTCAAACTTAGTAGTTTGCCTCCCAAACATGGTGCATTAAAAAAATTTCAACCTTGGCCCAATATTCAATGGTAGAAAATCACTCTTTTTAGTTTTTGTTTAGATGGTACCTGATCGACTTTGGGAATGTTATCGTGGCACGTGACCCTAGGATTGGGTGCCATGTGGCACCAAATGGCTTGAGTGCACCGTCCCAGGCTGCACTCGAACACATAGTCCCTCACCTCTTCTCTCTCTCTCTCTCTCTCTCTGTATATATATATATATATATATATATATATATATATATATATATATATATATATATATATATATATATATATATATGATAGGGGGTAGCTGCTTTAGAGGTGTAGTGTTTGAACGCTACGCTGGGGTCCAGACCACATGCCACATGGCCTGTGATCCCAAAACAAACTCCTGTTTTGGGATCATTAGCCACGTGGCATGGGATCTAAAAAAAGTTCTTTTTACGACTTTTTTTGCCTCTCAAAACATGGTCAAAATTTGACCTCCTCCCTCCTTAACCTGGTGCTTTGAAAATTTCCAACTTTGACCACATTTTGGACGGTGGATAAGATGTAATTTTTATTTTTCTTTATGGGATGGACCTGATCTTCAGATTAGGTGCCACTTGGCACCCAAATAGCACTAGGGCAGCGTTGAATGCTACATGGCTAATGTAGCGTCCCGCTGTCCATATATATATATATATATATATATATATATATATATATATATATGAGGCCCGGGGATATGCATATGGGTGCAGCCAGCTGGGCTGTACTAAGGTTAGTTAGGTGCCACACTTATACAAGGTTGATCATTGACCGCCAAAAAAAGTTGTTTTTACACTGTTGATTTTGTGGTGAAAGGGTAAAATTTAATGGCAAAATTTTGTGGTGAAAACCCATAACTTTGACCATTGTACTCAAGGGCGAAGAAGTTTTTTTTTCCCCTAAAACCCTAGAGGGACCGCTGAACCCCTTAGGATTTGGTTCAACTTGCAATCATGTGCCATCTGGCACGTGATCTAGCATCTGTGTGCAATGTTTTTCTGGCTGCACACGGATGTATTTTCTCATCTCTCTCTCTCTCTCTCTATATATATATATATATATATATATGTTATTATATAAAAAAGGGTAGGTACTCCAATGGAGTACGCAAGATAGGTACTCCAAGCCCATGTTGTATATATAAATTAAAAAAAAAAAATCAAATGTGAACTTTGAAACGAAAGCCAAATTTGACAGTGATCAGTGGTCCTGATTTTAAATGTCAAAAATACACGTCGAAGAGGTGGTTTTGATTTTTTTTTAAAATGATCTAATCAACATTACATGAATCCACATGCATCAGAACATGTTATGGGTGCCACGTGGATCTCCATGTGTACCATGGTGTATGGTGAAGGTACTCCATTGGAGTACCTTCCCAACTTCCACACACACACATATATGTGTGTGTATACATATATAAACTATAAATACATATGAGAGTGACTACTTGCATAGAAATTTTTTGCAGTTGCACTTAAATTAAAAGAAAGACTTACTTTTTTTGGGACCTGTGCCACGTGGAAACACCATCTAAGCATCTGATTTGAAGGCCATGATGTAAAGATTTTGGGTGCCAAAGATTAGCATGAAACACAATCTCTATCACCTTATTCATCACAGTC
This sequence comes from Chloranthus sessilifolius, assembly GCA_021018995.1. Classification (NCBI taxonomy): domain Eukaryota; kingdom Viridiplantae; phylum Streptophyta; class Magnoliopsida; order Chloranthales; family Chloranthaceae; genus Chloranthus; species Chloranthus sessilifolius. Next base: position 44,150,293 of record CM037590.1, read on the forward strand.
AATTGTTGAATCAGATGATGGGATGTGACTGTGTTTCATCATATGATAGAGATCATGTTTCTTGCCAATCATTGGTACCAAAGATGTTTACATCATGATCTTCAAATCAGACTGCTTAGATGGGGTTCCCATATGGCACCGGTCCCAAAAATACCAAGTCTTTCTTTTAAATGATGTGCAACAACACGGCTTTCCGGCATAAGTAGTCACTTCCAATATTTATAAATATATAATTGGCTTTTCCTTGTTCTCCAATTAACGTCATAGTTTCCCTGTTCAAAAAGAAAATATATATTTTAAACTGTGATTTGCCATTTGATCATCCTTCCTTTCTTCCTTCTCTTTTTGCATGTTTTAATCCATGTATCTTGATTTTATGTATGCATGCATGTGTGTGACTTGGCATATATGTATATTTCTGGAACTTTGTTTGTATTAAATTAGTTGCTTTTTTCCTAGTTTGTTCATGCTAGTCAAGAGAGATCTGCGTCTAATAATACTAGGTTGCCATTTCATTGATAATGCTTTTCTTATCTTAAAAGAAATATGCCGTGCTTCTTTTCCTTCGATATATGTATTCATGAACATATGTTTCGATGCATATTCGTGATGGATTTGTGCATATGAGTTCCTATTTTATGATGCATGTATGGATCCACGTCTGCACATAGGTTCCATATGTGTGCATGCTTGCTTGCACATAGATGATGATAATGCATATATACCTTTATGCATACACCCACTCATGCATGGCTACAAATATACACATAAACCCATCCCACATAAGCGTACATTTACATGCATGCAGTTGTATTGAATTGTCATATGTTAATTCTCCTTGTTCTGAAATCAATCTCACGATTCTCTGCAGGCGATGGCCCCCATTAATCTGAATCCCACATATCAGAACAACCGGTTGATTAGACCTTTTGCAAATGGTGCTTCAAAATGGGGCCTGAAGAAGAAAACCAAGGTCGTGCAATCTGCTTGGTGTGAAATTTGCAAGCTTGAATTAAGTAGCCAAGTTGTCCTTGACCAACACAAATTAGGGAGGAAACACATGAATAATCTAAAGAAGCAACAAGAATTGACGAATGATGCCAACCCTCTCTCCTCCACAAAGCCGAAGAATCCTCTCTCTGGAGAGAAACGAAAAACTGTTGGTGGGAAAAAGAAGAAAGATTCCTCTACGATGGATATGGAAGCGAAAAGACGAATGCTTATGGAAGAAGGGGCTGCAGCAGATGCGGTGAGAATGTGTGAAATTTGCAACATTGTGGTTAATAGCCAGACCGTGTTAAATTTCCATCTCACTGGACAAAAGCATGCAATCCAGGTAATGAAACAAGTGGCAACACTGTTACCCAATCTTATCGGTTTTTATCACCTGAGATGAAATGCTTTATTATTGTATTTTATTTTTATTGCATTTGATTTGGTGTAACAAATCCATCTATCTTTTGCCTCTAGGTTGTGTCTGCATTTAGAGTTGTATCATTTTTGTTATGATAGTACTAATTCTCAATCTTAAAATTCTGTCCTGTAAATGGTATGTGATTTCACGCTTTTGAGAAGTCAGAATGATATCCACGTATGGAGATCTTGCTGATTTTGTAAGTTCCAAAACATAAATCGTGCCTGTATTGGCAAAAAGCGAAGCCGAAGCCTTCCACTGATGATTTGCTACTGCTTCCATTTCACATATCTCCATATTTGATCTAGAGGTTAACTGATTTGTTAATGGATTGTTTCTCATGTGTGGTTACTTCCTTACATCCATGTTCCATAAACTTGCCTCTATAGTTTCATGCTTTCAAATTAACCAACTCTTGAGGAATCTACATATGGTGTCTCCTATCCTCGTCTTCTCCTCCGTTATGGAGTTCACATTGAAGTAAATGACCAGGAGCATTTTCTCCTCCCAGTTCAGGATTGTCGTTTCTCTGTTATTCAGGTAAAATGAAATAAGTAAACTGACTACTGTAAACTCGGAAGTCCTTTTCCTAATACCTAGATGGTGGGATTGAGTGATTTGTTAGGAACCGATGAAGAAAAAGGAAAAAGAGTGTTCTGTTAGGAAGTCTATCTTGGGCATAGTGATTTAGCTGTGAGATATCAGAATTTTTTGCTTTTTCATCAATTCGTTTTTTGTTGTTTTTGTTTTTTGTGCCTTTTATAAAATTAAATATTTAAAAAATGTCTATACTCTAGAGTTGATTTCTAGATCTTCCAATCAGTGTTTGTATTCATAAATTGACATTCGGACTCTTGATTCTCTATCTGTGTATGCCTGGTTGCTTGCTTTTGAGTCGTAATTTTGCACATTATGTAATAAAAAATATGCAAACTCCACTGGACAGTAAAACATCATTTAGAATTTTTTTGAGCTGAATTTTGATAGAGCAGGATTTGAAGGTCCATTAAGAGATAAACGACCTTCAGAGCTTAGTCATGAATCTGAGTACATATTTGAATCTCTGATTTATGTTTATTATTTTGCTGCTACATCTTTTTGATAAATATTTGCATATTATAGATATCATAGACTAATGATGTTAGAGATGAAAGGAGAAAGTTAAAATTTAGATTTCATTGATGCGGGAGTTGAATTTTTTGTAAGGGCCTTTAATATGTTGTGCATGATGAGGACCTTCCTTGTGGAAGGGCTCTCTCTCTTAGCATGATTTGATAAGTTTGCAGGTGAACTCTAGGTTCATGGAGATTGGTTTCATTCCCGTTGAGTTCAAATTAAGTGTTACTCCATGTAATGAGTGAGGGAAATGATTTGCCCAACTCCTAACCAAAAGGGATGTATATTGTCCTGTTTTTTGTATTGGGGAACTCCATTCCCCTGAATTTTTTATACGCTCTCTCTCAATTTATTAAAATGATCTATTTATCAAGAAACATAGTGTGCATCTAGTAATATCCCAATGTTACATATTTAGGTATGAATAATCGAGTATATTAGTTCACTAGCAAGCTTACTAGCTAAGATGCTCATCAAGAGAACTAGCAAAGGAAGAGAGCTATATTATTATATTACTAGTAACATAACTGTTATACCTTATGGCTAGTAAAATTTATAATAGGAAGGGAGGCTGCATTCAAATGCTTTTTCCCATACTGCGTGGCATAGGTCCTTTCAAAGGGTCACCCTTCCCTAGGGTTTTTTAGGAAAAATGTGTATGGCCTTGATCTAACAACACGAAAATGAATGGTGGCTTGATTTTGCATTTCACCGTTTGTTTTTACACCCATTGACCATTGTGGTCAACAAATATTAAATTAGTTTTTTCTAGTCTTTTTAACAGACTTGGATTAACCTTTCGCACATCCACTTGACAACCAAATGGCACGAGCTTAGGGTTCAACCCTGCGCTCAAACACTTACTCCTGCATCTCATTATGATGTAATAAACTGTAGAGATAAAATTAAATGAATTAATATAATGAAATATTTCGTAGGTTCAATTCGAGATTAGCAATAGGAATTAGCTCTAGCAAGAGAGTTCATTATTTTATAAAAATGAAATCAATTGGCATTAGCAGTACTCACTTTCAAGAATAGTTTATTAATTAATTTCCTAAATGGTGTAGTTGTGTTACTTTCTTGGAGGCTTGGAGCCATAATATGATGGTGGTCATGTAACTTTCTTGCAGCCATACACTATGTAGATATTGTCAAATGGACATAAAATGGGATTTTTATTGTATATAAAATAATAAAATGCTATATTATAAGAATTTGTTTGTTTTTTCCCCCATCATCCTTTCAAATCAATTAAGAATGATCATGGGGATGAGAGATAGGAAGAACAATGGGATTTGATTGTGAAAGAACTTCACGTAATTTGGAGATGACTAATATGAGTAGGCTTTGTTTGTTTTTTAGATCTCCATTACAAATCACGAACAACGATCGTAGCAATAAAAGATAGAAAGGACTTTGAGATTTGATCTTGAGGAACTTCAAGCAATTTAGAAATGATAAAATTGAATTAGGAATTTGAGATTGGAGGAAGCCATACGATGGGTTAACTTGAGTGATGGAGCGTGAGGGATTTTGAAATATAAGAGTGATTGCACGTGTAAGAAAAAAACTAGGATTTCACTGGGGAAAAAACAGTTGTCGATTGGGACAAACCACTCATCCATGATGGAATGAAATCGAGGATATATGCTAGGGGATCCTATATTTGATGAACGTAAAAGGATTGAAGTGATGAAAGAGTTCTTGAGTATTCAATAAACCACTCCCATAGAAAAGTAGAGCTGCGGTTTACATCAATTGGTATCAAAGCAAGTTCCTTAGGAGAAATCCAAGTCGTGATTCATGATGTCGTGGAGTAAGACTTCTGCGACCAATCAATGACTTTATCAATTGGAGCAAGCAATGGACAAAGCGACCAAAAATTAGAAAACCTCAAGGTGTGCTTAGAGTGGTACTGAGAAGCGAAGGTAGTGATACAGTGAGTTCGGCGATGAGACTCAACAATCTTCCTTTCCAACGTTGTCGGGCTTCAGAGAAAGTTTTGTTTGAAGAATCCCTATCCGGGGACCAAGGATGAAGAAGAAAAGTAATAGGAAGAAGAAATGGAGAGAAAGAAGAGAGGCATTCATCCTCACAATAGAGGTACCCCAAGAAGAGCTATTGGGAGTGACAATACACTATCACCTAGTTTTTAGGAGGGAGAGATCTCTCTCACACACGTAGAGGTTGAGGGAGAACAATTTCTCTCTCCCCCTTTCTCTCTTCCCTACCCCAAAGTTTCGGAGCCTAAATAATAGGAGACGGAAATTTTTGTCTTTCTCCGTCTCTCTAATAATAGAAGAGGGAAATCTATCTCTCTCAAAAACTCTCTAGAAATTGAAGAGTACAAATTAAGTGGTCCTGTACTTTATATTTTGATTTAATTTAGGATGTGGATAAACGTAGGAAACATTGAGATAAAGAATTTACAAGAATAGCAGTTTTATGAAAACTCAGGAGGCAACCAACCTCTTTTTTTTTATTGGCTTAGTGTAGCTAAGTGTCAAAAGACTATGGAGAGTTTTTTTAGGAGCAAGAAATAAAGGGATATAGTTTTCTTTTTGTATTTATATAAAGCTGACCACGTAAACAAAGAGAAAAAGAACCAGAGCCTCAAAACTAAAACTCAACCCATGGGCTTGAAAGACAGGTCCAAAAGAGCAAAGCAAAACCCCCCCATCACCAACCGGCTGATCCGGCACCCCTAAGAGCAGCAGTCCTCCCAAAGCTTAAGAAAATGCTGAAAACCTTCATTGAAAGCCACCATCTTGCTAGCGTTCAAACTAACCACCAGATCTCTGATGTCCCGAATAACCAGCGAGAATGGCTTAGCCTTACGCCTGAAAATTCTGTTATTTCTTTCCACCCAGATAACCCAAAAAATCACATACACCGTTAGCGGCCATAGATCTTTCCTTGGGTCCTCTAGCTTTATTTCTTTCCATATTTCCATCATGTGAGCGGGCCAAAGAGGAAGAACCCATTCCACCTTGAAAATCTTAAAAAGTTTGTACCAAATGGACCGAGCGTAAGTACAATGAAGGAAAATGTGTTCCACCGATTATCTCCCCCTCATGCAGAGCATACATTTGTTACGAACCGAGATGTTCCTTCTGATCAACTGGTCCCGAGTAAGAATTTTCCCCCTGGACACTAGCCAAGCGAAGAACTTTATCTTTGGCGGCATCCTAATCCTCTAAAAATCGAACCATTTCCTGGTCTCCGTAAGGCCTCTCTCCTAAGACTTCAGTAGATTATAGAAAGATTTGACTGTGAACTTCCCTTTGATGGAGAATTTCCATAACTTCATGTTTGAATTTACCGGATTGGGAGTAATTCCCCCAAAACTCTCAAAAGGTTTTGGTACTCCTCGCTTTCACATTCCCTCAGATGATGTCTTGAGGGGATGTTCCATTCCAGGTTTCCTTCGGAAAAGTGAACAAAATTTCGGATAACCGCTTCTTTGGAAAAGTGAACAAAATATCGTTGGGAAACTCCGATGGAGAGGTTGATCTCCAGCTCAGACATCCTTCCAAAATTGAATTCTCTGGCCATCTCCCCAACTGCATTTAGTACCTTCCTTAATTCATGTGTACATCCTTTACAGCCTTCCACCAGACCGATCTATGATTGGGATTGGACGTATCATCATCAGGGGAATCGTATTTTGCGGTGACGATTTGCCACCAAAGTTTGTTTCTCTTGTCCTCCTCTCCCATCCTCCATAGCCATTTGACTAAAAACGCCTTATTCACTAACTTGACTTTTCTGATTCCCAACCCCCCGTACTCTTTCGTCTCGCAACACTAATCCCATCCGACTAGATGGATCTTTTTATGGTCCCGTGCTCCTTCCCATAGAAAGTTGCTGACGATTTTCTCCAGTTTCTTCGTGATACAAGCGGGAGCGCAAAGATAGGACATCATGAATACCGGTAAGGACGCAAAAGTAGATTTGATCAGGGTGAACCTTCCCTCGTTGCTGAGCAGTTTACTTTTCCAACTAGTGAGTCTCTTTTGGAACCTCTGAACCATCGTATCCCATATACGGACCCTGCTCCTTCCGAAACCCAAAGGGATCCCTAAATAGGTAATAGGGAATGATTCCGTGTTGCACCAAGCATCCCTAGCGACCCTCTCAGTCTGTTATGGGAGCATGTTACTATCTAACAAACTGGATTTGTGAAGATTTATTCTCTTACCCGATACGCCTTCAAAGATTGTTAAGATGTCCGTAGTTACCTTGAGCTCCCTATCTCCGTTGCTACTGTTACAAAACACCAAAGTATCATCCGCATACTAAAGGTGAGAGATCGAAGGTCCAGACTCGGCCGTCTTGAATTCCTTTATCATGTTAGTCTCCCCAGCCCTTTTGAAGAGATTATGAAGAGCTTCCCCTACACAGTTAAATAGCAGAGGGGATAAAGGATCGCCCTGTCGCAGCTTATATTAATGTGTGCAAAAATGTTAATAGGATACTGATTTATCTTTTCTAGGTCGTTTGTGCATTTTCTCTTTTGTGATATATCTTTTAATCGATACATCACCGGGCAAGCTGCGTTTCCATCACAATGAATAAGTTATCATCAACTTGATGCCTACCCACCTGTTGACAGCGCACCCAATCGATGATTTGGGTGATGGAAAGGAAAACATAGTTGGTGATTTGTGAACCTATCTACAACTATGGAGAGTTATTGGGTGATGGTGAACATGAACTCTTACAACCTTACTGCTATCAAACTATGAAGGTCCTTTCAATGATTAAAAGAAAAGAAGCCTTTGAAGATTTTTTTTGAAGGTGCTTCAAATAAGTTCCTTTTTTTTTTTTTTGTCTTTTGCCATAAAGGATTCCATACAACAATGCAAGAGCAAGCCTGTTGTGGCAATATAGGAGAAAGGCACCCTAGAGCAGAGTCTAAAACTGCAATACTGATTGTCGAAGAAGTTATAAAGCAAATTTGAGGATAAATTCTTTCCAATCAAGGAGGACTGATATAGTTTGATACCCTGACCCGAACATTTGGGGGTTCATAACTCCATGATTTGATGTATGCGAGTCAAAGCCTAAAATATGTCCAAATTTTGAAATGTAAATTTTCAATTTTAAATTTTTAATAATTTTATCCTTGTTGGATTGTTTTAGAGACGTATGATGTATATTTCTTGGTATACAAAATAGGGTAAGTGCATGTGCATGGAAGACTCTTGCGATGTCTTCTCTGTTAACTTTATATGCTCATTTGTAGCTAATCGTTAATTGAGTTCCATTGGATGAGGATTTGAGATATTTTGGCCCTTTAGACAATAATATTTTGTTGGATACATTAATAAGCTTCTCTTGGTGAACCATCCTCAAAGTAGGTTGGTCTCGTTGGCAAACTGATGCATTGTATGTCTAGACAATGAGGAATGGTGCCATTCATAGTTTCTTGCCTAGAGGTCAATTTTTTTTTTTTGAGGTTAGTGATGATTGCCGTCCTTTGGACTCCATGGATTGAGGGAAAAAAAGAATCTATCGTGCTAAATGTAGATTAAAAGGATATTTGACGATGGTGATAAGAAAGTGTAGCTTCCTTTGGCATTGGCTTGCAAAAATTCTCTCTAAATGAGGATTAGTTAAGAAGAAATTGGAGTGACTTCATGGCTAGATGCGGGTCTAAGAGATGGATTGAGGAGGCTTGACATTCTCCACCGTCAGGGGGTCCTCAAAACTTCATTTTTATGGTTACAAAATTGGAAATTCAGGGCCTATTAGTTTCTGGTGGAACAATTAGAGACAATGAGGATATATCACAGCTCGAATGAGTACGGTGATGCTATGGAAGTGGAAGCTCTAGCATTGCTTGAAGGAATTCATTTCTATTACTTCCTCCATGAGGATCTGGTATTGAAGTGGATTCATACTCGTTAAAGGTTTATACACATCGAAAATGTTCCTAAAGAAATTGATGACATGACAGATTCCCTTACCCGAAAAGGGAATTTGTTTGGCTCACTCTGTGTTTGAGGATACCATAATGATACTTGATGTGCTTGCCTTTATTTCTTAGGTTTAGGTATCTTTTTAGTTTTGTTTGTCTTTGCCTAAATGGCCAAAAGCATATTGCTTTTCAGATAAGGCTTTGTGATTTGTTATACTATATTTTATTCTTATTATTAGTTCATCTTCATTACCTATAAAAAAGAGTAATTTCTTTGAGGATTTACTGAAAACAGTATTTTGGTAAAACTCTTGCGTCTTTTGGTCGTAAGGATTAGAGGGGATGTATTTTGCAGCCAATATGCTTTTATAGAGGGTTATAATAATTAACATTGTGGCAAGCAGAGACTGGAAGTTGGCTAGTAGTTACTTAAACTAGGCATCATTTTAAAGTAACTTCGTGTGCATCCTAAGGATCTTCATGTAACTTTTGGTTGTGGAGTTGCCTACTAATCACTCTAAGAGTTTCTTTCTGATTTTCATTTGATGTGAAAATCCCTACTCAATGGAAAGTTTCAAGGATCTTCAAGAAGGCTGAAGCATTATGGTTCCTGCACTTTCTCTTCCAATCTATTGGTCAAGAAAATAAAATTGTGCTTATTCTAGTAACATTGGATTTCTAGGTAATACATTTATATGTTCTATAAATACTGATATTGAACAAAATTCCAAACTGTCATTGTTGAAATCTTATAATTTTCGATTTAAATCCCCCGATTCAAGTTGAATCTCCTTCCCTAATTCAAATTTAATACTTGAGTCCTTTTTACAAGATATCATACAATTCTTGGTGCAAATCTTATGATTCACGATTTGAATTGTACGATTCACCTAAATCTCATGATTTGATGTGAAAAAGACACAAGTCTTAGGTAGAGCTTTGACCACTTAAAAATCGATTATTATTATTGTTTTACTTTTTCAAAGTTTGCAAGGCTTTATAAACCCCAAATAACAACTCCCTTCCCGCCATTTAACTATTTGAATAGCAATATTTGACGTTTGGACTTATTCCAAAACTCTAAATCCTACAAGATATTGCATGCTCTGTTATTGAATGGAGGTTAAATGTCTCTTTCAATTATGTTGTGAAAATTTGTAACCAGACATCTTGAACGAAAATTATCGTGATTTGGGCATGGGCGAGATGAGATTGGTAGGGTATCTAGTCATGAAAGACAGGTGTATAGAGGCTTAAAATAACAAGCTTCTTCCAATGTGGGCTTCTCTCTCTTGAAATGATATGAATTGTTGCAGTTTCAGGACTGCTGAGACTAGACATGAAAAACCAAGATTTAAAATCAAGTTTTTTATGCATTTTCAAATTGTAGGAGGCACCATTTGGAACCAGACATCTTGGACGAAAATTATTGTGATTTGGGCATGGGTGAGATGAGATAGGTAGGGTATCTATTCGTGAAAGACAGGTGTATAGAGGCTTAAAATAACAGGCTTCTTCCAATGTGGGCTTATCTCTCTCGAAATGATATGAATTTTTGCAGTTTCAGGACTGCTGAGACGAGACATGAAAAACCAAGATTTAAAATCAAGTTTTTTTATGCATTTTCAAATTGTAGGAGGAACCATTTAAGGGTGCGAATGGGTCAGGCCAGGGTTAGCCGACCCCAGCCTGACAGGTTTTTTGCCTACCCAAGCCCGACTCGAACTCGCTAATGATAGTATTGGGTCTGTTGTGGTCAGCGAGAAATATTTGTGCCCAAGCCTGGGCAGACCAAGTCACCCAAGATAAAATAGGGATGTGGGGAGCCTTTATAGTCAATTCCTTTTGTTATTTTATCTCATCAACGTGGGATATAAACCTCTCTTTTTTTCCCATTCCTTCTCTTCCCAACCCCGACCTTATCGCTGGCCAGCCTGGCCCATTGCTACCCCTAGTAAGAGTTGTTATAACTTGCCGTAGTTTTGGAGCTAGCTAAGCTAGTACACATGTTATGTCCCTGGAAACTTAAAGTTCGTTTGTTTGTTTGTTTGTCTTATTTTTTAATAAATAATTCCACTTTGTTAGAGCCAAAATATTACCGTGTGGATAAATCAACCCTTAAGACACAATACTGCAAAAATTAGTCAAAAGTTCCGTTCCCAATATAAAGCACATTTATAATGGTGCTCTATAGCTAACAAATAGAACTTGAAAAGGAGACAAAAAGATGACGAAGGATCCCCAGAAACAAAATGGTGGGAATTACAAGGAGACAAAATAACGACCTTTAAAGGGAAAATGGGCGACCGTGAAATATGGTGTCGGGAAGGGGATCCAAATGAGATATGTGGGAACAAGTGGCGTAATGCCTTAAACGAGTTGCTAAAGAGTTGTTGGGTGAATCTAAAGGAAAAAAATGTATACAAAATGAAACATGTTGGTGGAATGCAGAAATTCAAAAGTCCATTGCCGAGCTGTGTTTTAAAGGATGACAAAGAACAAAAATTACAAATGATCTCGAAAGATATAAGCTCAATAAAATAGATGTTAAGATAGCCGTGGATAAAGTTAAGTATGTGTCGTTTGACAATTTATACAATAGGCTAGTCGAAAGAAGGAGAGTAAGAAATTTGTAAACTTGCCAAGATTAGAGAAAAGAAAACTAGAGATCTCGACCAGGTAAGGTACATTAGAGATGAAGATTAAAGGGTCTTGGTAAATGAGGATGAGATAAAAAAATAGATGACGGTAATACTTTCAAGATTTACTAAACACAGAATATGTAAAGGAAGTAGGTCAAGAAGAGCTATCAAATCAAGTGATGATCAACATGATATTAGAAGCTGAAGTAAAAGCAGCCTTGCAAAGATGAAGAAAAGAAAAGAATTAGGATCAGATGGAATACCTATAGAAGTTTAGACTGTGTTGGGAGAGAATGAACTCAATTGGTTGACTAAATTATTCAATAAGATACTAAAAACGAAGAAAATGCCTGAAAATTTGAGGAAGAGCATTGTGGTCCCTTTCTATAAGAATAAAGGAGACATCCGAAACTATACCAGTCATCGAGGCATTAAACAAATAAGCCAGACTATGAAACTTTTGAAGAGGATACTAGAACAAGGACTAAAGAAATAATCAAATGTGTTAAAGAACCAGCTTGGATTTATGCCGAGAAGATCAACATCTGAAGCTATTTTGCTTTGAGACAACTTGTGGAGTTCAGAAAGAGAAGGAAAAACTTGCATATGATCTTTATTGATTTGGAAGGCTTATAATATAATCTGGTGGACGTTGAGGAAGAAGTGCATTCTGAATTTATATATCGATAATATCTAAGACATGTATGTGAGGGTGGTAACTAGTGTAAGAATGACGTGTGGAGAGATGAGTGAGGTCCCTGTCAGAGTTCGGTTACATCAAGATCTGCCTTGAGCCCTTATTTGTTTGATCTGATCATGGATGCGTTAACCATAGACATACAAGAAGAGACTTCATGGTGCATGTTATTTGCAGATGGCTTAGTATTAATTGACTAAACAAGAAAAGAAATAAATGACTAGCTGGATTTATGAAGAAAAGCCTTGATGCCAAGAGGTTTGAAAATTAGCTAAACAAAGACGAGATACATGGAGTGCAAATTTAGTGAACATGATAGCCTGAAGCAGGACTTAGTTAAAATAGAAAAATCATTTAGTGTCGCGTCACTGTAGATTTTGTTTAAGCAATATCAATTTGAAAAGGACGTTTGAAATAGGATTATTGCAAGTTAGATGAAATGGAGGCAAGCAAGCTGAGTATTGTGTGGCCGAAGAGTTCCACTCATATTGAAGGGATGTTTCTATAAGACAACGATTAGACTTACCATATTATATGGTGCGTAATGTTGGGCTACGAAATAGCAACAATAAGATAAGAGTACATAAGGAATGAAGTCACAAAAAGTTCATTTTTAGGGTCGACTTTCATAACAATATGAGTGCTCCTCTGGTTTTAAGAGCGGGGGATTGGTTCTGCAAGCTATCCCACAACTCAACTTCTGGCAGCAGAAGGTTTGTCATCGGTCTAGGTGTATCTCCACCGGGGAGGAGTGGGTGGTGGTCAAATCTTCGGAGGATCCCACTCCTAGGTGGAAAAGGAACCATCAGGAGATTTTAAATGGGAGCCAGGGTCGAGACCTTGAAGATGGGTGGTCTGTCGCTGGCAAGAGGTTTCAACGGGTATCTCGATCGATGGCGGGGGGAGTGCGTCGCCGTTACGGTGTTTCTTTTGCTGAGGTCGTGGGGAAGGACGAACATTACTGGCAGGAAGGGGAATCGGTGGACAACTTGTATATCCCCGTCGGTTCTGTGTCGTCCCCCAACGCCAATGGAGGGCCGTGTAGACTTTGGCGGGAGTTTAATTCCCCACAGTTCGACTCTCTTGCTACCAACTTACAACAGTATTGGGTGATCATGCATATTGTTCAAGATACATTATCACTATTCAATATTCACTAGTGGATACAGAGTTACTGGGATTACACAGATGGGCCAGCCTTATCTATAATTACAAAGAGTAAATATCTCCTAAGGTTCTCATCTGACGATGAAAGCTTGGCTCTACGTCGCAAAAAATCCTTTCGAATTGATGGAGCCCCGGTGGAGTGTGGTGTCTAGGAACCATCAGTGGGTGATCTGCAGCTATAGTGGTGGGAGGGGGGGGGGGTTTGGACCCGATTGATCGGCCTTCCTATTCATGCTTGGAACCCTGAGGTCCTGAGGGAGATCGGGGATCTCTGCGGTAGGTTCATTATCGCGGATCAGAGCTCCGTCAACCGCTGGGATACCCGTGACGTTCGGATCCTCGTTGTCGTCGACTCCTGGGAGCGCATTCCCAGATCGTGCGAGATTCGCCTCTGCAGCCAAGAATACTGGGTCTTCATAGAAATGACGCTCATAGAGAAGGTGCTCGTGCTGAAACAACCGAGCGATGAATCCATGGGTCCCTGGGTCGTCGAGGTAGACATACTCAGTTGTGCCACAGAAGAAGGCTCGTTGGCAATCGAACCATGCGGGGACGGGGTAGTAAGGTCCAGCCGAAATAAAGCGCGGCGGTCGGAGGGGGGGCTGTCCACAGATTCGGCGTTCCGCGGTGTACACAGGCGGTCGTCCATGTCGACGGAGGTGATTGTCCCCTTGGGGGTGTTCAGGTGAGTCATTGCTCAGCTAGGGAGTTGGAAGAAGGAGAAATTGTTGGTGAGTCTCAGGTCCCGACCGTGGAGGGTTCTTGCTTGAGGACCGGTGATGGGGAAGCTCTTGTTCACTCACGGTCACCTGATCTGCCAGTACACCACAGATCGCCACAGTTCACGAATCCCGATGTGTCAATATGGATCTCCCACCGTCGACGTTTCCAACGGCCGAGATCTTATTGTACATCAAAGCTGACAGAGTGCACTTGTAGAGGAAGGTGGTAGGTGAGTCGATGGAGATGCCAGAGAGGAAGGACGGGGTCAGTAGCCTTACTTGGGATCCGATGGAGACCAAAGCTTTAGGTTGCTTTTTAAGGCAGAACCTCCCTGCAAACAAAAAGGGTCTTAGGGTATTTCAGCAGAGGAGAAGGCTTTATTTGGGATCTCGGGGAGTGAGAGGTACTGGGCATCACCAACCAAGTGAAGCTTCTGGAATCCCATTTGAGTCGCTGACGAGGGTTGATCAGAGGTTACAATGGAGGGGGGTTGTAAAGGCTCTATATGTTGACAGGTCACGTGACCAGCAGATGGGTACCCCCTTGGGGCCTACACGTGTTGACATGTGGACGATAGGTGATGTGCACCTTTCAAGTAGGGGACAGCTGGCGGGGTGGGTACCCTAGGTATTTTCCGCGGCTGACCCGTGGGGGTATGATCTAATATCGGGTCCGGGGTCCGGGGTCCAGGGTGAGGATGGTCCGGCTCTCTGTCGGGCTGAACTTGTTGCGCTTTATCCCTCGTACGTGGGGAGGAATGACGAAACAAGAGTCAACTTCGTGTTTGGGTGGGGCAACTCGACGGGTTAATGCAGCTGGGCGACTCGGTTTGTCTTCGAGTTCGAGAGGCTTTGTGATGGAGGGTTCCCGGTTCCACGATCTCATTCTGATGAAGGTTTTGTTGGAGCAGCTTTCCGATATGATTTCTGATCCTGATTGCGTGGTGTCGGAGCGGCAGCTGGGGAGATTGACAGAGCACATCGGGGACGAGATGAGGTCCCAAAAGGGCTGTGTATTGCCCAATCAGGTCATTGAAGGTGTCAACGGGGATGGGCCTGTTGAGGGGATTGGAGTTTCTACGAATATTGATCGCCTGATCTATTTGGGTCGCAATCTTGGTATGTCTTTCAAAGGGTCTGAGGCAGACCTGAGGGAGGTGTTCCGTTCCATTTTGGTCAGCCGCCAGGATAACAAGAAGAAGCGTCGTAGTGGGTCGCGGGAATTTGCCCGATTACAGTGGGGGATGTCGGATGGGAGGGGTGTTGGGGGTGTATAAATCACACTCCTGGTTTGGGCGGGATGCAGACCAGTTTGATCATGAAGATGTTATCATGGAATGTGAGGGGTATCTGCGATGGGAGTAAACGTGTTGGGGTTAAGCAAGTGATTGCGGCTTTTAAACTGGTCGTCGTTACTCTTCAAGAGACCAAATGGGGCAGCTGTGATAGGAAGAAAGTTGTGTCGGTGCTTGGAGGAGATAGATAGGACTGTATCGGTGTCGATTCCGTTGGTGCATCAGGTGGTATCCTAGTGGCCTGGAGCTCGTTGTTATTCGACAAAGTGGATGAGGAAGTGGGTTTGTACTCGGCCTCGGTGGTGCTTCGGAACAAGGATTCAGGGAAACAGTGGATGTTTGCAAGTATTTATGGGCCTTCTGTTGACAGAGAGCAGGGTGACTTCTGGTTTGAGTTGGCTGCCCTTGCAGCCAAGTGGGATCTTCCTTTCTGCCTGGGGGGGGATTTTAATGCCATAAGATGGGGGTTCGAAAAGCAAGGTGGGCTGCTGGATGTACGAGTCATGCAGGACTTCAACTCTTTCATTTCGGATTGGGTGCTAATGGATGTTCCGTTAACAGGTGCGAGATTCTCGTGGTCGAATCTCCAGGAGAACCCGTCTTTGAGTAGGCTGGATAGGTTTCTTTGTAATTTGGAGTGGTTAGAAATATTCCCGGGAGCTAGACTGGAAGCCCTAGCTTGGGCTGTCTCTGATCACTGGCCTTTGGTTCTGACTTGTGATTCAAAGGGGAAAGGTCCGTCTCCGTTCCGTTTCAAAAACATGTGGCTGCTGGACGAGTCTTTTCGGGAGAAGGTTCCATTGCGGTGGAGAGAATCGATACCTTCAGGGACTGCTGCTTATAGATTCATATCCAAACTCCATCGGCTTAAAGACAGAATTAAGCTGTGGAATCGGGATGTGTACGGGCTGATTCACGTTAAGGAGGTATCACTCATGAGACTGAAGGAGTTGGATAATTTGAAAGAGGATAGAACCCTTACGGTGGACAAAAGAGAAGGTATTGTAAAAATCTGGAGTTCAACAATACTTGAAGGGCCGAAGAAGTGAGCTGGATTCAAAAAGCTAAGGTTAGATGGCTCAAGGAGGGGATTGCCAACACTATTTTTTGCGGTCGCCAATGCTCGTAACAAATCGAATTATTTGGGTAGCAGTGTGGTTGACGGGGTGACATATTCGGGTGACGATCAGGTCCGAGAGAACATCGTTGTGTTCTATATGCGAATGTATACGGATGTTGGATTACCGTGACCGCAGCTGGATGGGTTACCATTCAATGTTATAGCAGTGGAGGAGAGTATGAGGTTGGAGCAACAATTTAACGAAGAGGAGGTTTGGCGGGTGATCAGGTTTGGTGGTAGGAATAAAGCGTTGGAACCGGATGGTTTTACCATGGAATTCTTCTAATCGTTTTGGCCAATTATAAAGGAGGACCTGATGGAGGTTATGTTTGAGTTTCACACTTCTGGATTCATTAGGAGGTCTCTTAACTCCACTTTTATCACTCTCATTCCCAAGAGAGATGGTGTCGAGGATATTTCCGACTTCCACCCGAGTAACCTCACCAATTGCATTTACAAGATTATATCTAAGGTGTTAGCTAGCAGACTAAAACAGGTGATGAGCAAGATAATCTCGGATAATCAGGGGGCTTTGTGCGGGGTAGACAGTTAGTGGACCTGGTTGTGATGGCTTAAGAGACCATCCATTCGGCTCATAATCATCGTCGCCCTACTGCGATTTGGAAGGTGGATATAGAAAAAGCGTATGATCGGGTGAGTTGGGAGGGGTCTTGATTATATGCTCGGAAGGCTAGGGTTCGGATCTACCTGGAGGAGATGGATGCGTGGTTGTTATTCCTCAGCGTGGTTCTCGGTTCTGATTAATGGCACTCCGACTGGGTATTTTAAGAGCTCCAGGGGTATCTGTCAGGGGGATCTGCTATCCCCTTTTCTCTTCAATATGGTGGGCGAGGCATTATTTGGGCTGATAGTGCATGCCAAGGAGCTCAATCTAATTACCGGTATTCAGGTGGGAGCCCAAGGTAGATCCATCTCGCACTTACAATACGTAGGTGATACGATTTTATTTGGGAAGACTGATGCTATGGAGTTCAGTGCTTTGGTTGATGTTCTTTCGGTGTATGAGGCGGTGTCGGGTCAGCGTATCAATTTTCTCAAGGCCGCTATCACGGGGATTGGGGTTGAGGAGCCTTTATTGGATGAGATTGCGCGAATAGTGAGTTATGTAATTGAGAAGCTCCCTATTAAGTACCTCGGTCTGCCGTTAGGACTCAGACAACCCACAACTCGAGAATGGCAACTGGTAGTGCAAAGGTTTGAACAACGGTTGTCGTCGTGGAAAGGAAAGCTACTGAGTAGTGGAGGTAGGCTGGTTCTAATTAAAGCGGTCCTCTCGTCGATGCCCATTTTCTATATGTCGATGTTCAAGTGCCCGATGGAAGTTATTAATCGGCTTGAGCAAATCTAACGGTCCTTTCTATGGGAGGGATCGGGTATGGACAGGCGATACCACCTTGTAAACTAGGATACTTGTCAACTGCCTGTCGATTGTGGTGGTTTGGGTATTCACAGCTTGAGACGGACCAACCTGGCGCGTCTAGGAAAATGGTTATGGAGAGCGGGGAAGGTGGAAGAGAGGGACAACCTTTAGCGTTTGGTGCTGCTTGAGAAATACGAGCAATCCTTTGGTAGCTGGGGGATTTGCTTCACGGCCCACAGGGGTACCTCAGCTTGGTGGAGAGGTATTTGTAGCACTTGAGCGAATTTTGTTAGAGGGCTGCGGTTTAGTTGGGGTTGTGGCACCCGTATTTGGTTTTGGGATGATGTTTGGCTGGATGGTAGCTTCCTTAAGTCCTCCTTTCCGGACATCTACGCCATTTCTTTGAACCCGAGTGGGAGGATCGAGGAATTTGAATCACATACTCAAGGGGGTACTGTGTGGGATGTTGCTACCAAAAGGTTCCTGAGGGACGGTAAGGTGATTGCATTCTCAAATCTGATTCAGAAGCTCTATGAGGTGCAACGGAATTCCCACGGTCATGATCAGAGGTTTTGGGCCCCGAGCAGGGATGGAAATTTCAGTGTCAAAACTTATTATAAGATGTTGTCGCGCCGTCCGCTCATTATAGTCGAAGGCGCATGACTGTGGAAAGAATCTATACCACCGAAAATTAAGGTTTTTTGGGTGGACACTTTTTAAGGATAGAATCCTAACGAGCGATCAGCTTATTCGTAGGGGGAAGGATATTCAAAATTGTTGTGTGATGTGTACCGACGAGGAGGAGACCGCTGCGCATCTCCTTCTACACTGTCAGGTGGCCTACGAGATTTGGTGTGTTGTCATTAAATCTTTCGGCTTGAATCGAGTTATGTCGGCAACGCTTTATCTACACTTTCTGAGTTGGTCGTCTGTTAAGGTTAAGGGTGAGATACGGGAATACTGGATGGCATCTTTATTCGTCGTATTTTGAAGTTTATGGTGCGAGAGAAATTTGAGGATTTTCGAGAATAAAAGTAGGCCAGTGGGGATGATCGTAAAATCGGTCACGGATCTGGTGTGGCTTTCGGTGGCTAGAGGAGGGGATGGCTTTGGTCACAAGTCTTACATTTGGGATCCGGGCTAAGTTGGTCGGCACTGACTGCTGTGTGCAGAGTGTTGTTTGGTTATTATTATTATTATTTTATTTTTTTTCTTTCTGTTTTCGTCTGTTTTTTGGTTGTCTTTGTATTGGCTTTTAGCGTCTTGCTGCTTAACAATATAATTCCTATTACTGATATAAAAAAAAAGAAGATAAGAGTACATATGGTCGAGATGCGTATGTTGAGATAGATGTGTAAAGTAACAAATAAAATTCGAAACAGTAGATAAGAGGAATTATGAGAGATGGCACTTATAAAGGTTGTCGCTTGAGGTGGTTTGGACTTGTTCATTGGAGGCCAAAGGCAGACCTTGCACGCAGGTTGAGACGCTACTAGCACAAGGAAGCAAGAGAAGAGGAAGACCAGTGAAGACCTGGAGGGAAGCCGTGAGAAGGGATTTGAAGGATTGCAAAGTTACAGAGAGCTCAGCACTTATTAGAGATGAATGGAGAAATAGGATTCGCAAAGCCGACCCGAAGTGGATGGGATAAGGTTGATCACGGTTAAATCATAAACAAAGCATAGACATATAACAATAATTTATTTATTTTATTTTATTTTATTTTTATAACCTGGGTATCCAGGCCTCTTAGAGCACCCGCCTAATCCCAGGGGCACGTGCGCACCCCAAATTAGCACATGCCGGGTCAGCACGGGATATAAATCCCTAGGGTGGCCTCAAGGGGGAGAGGGGATTCGAACTCAGGTCTTTTGCTTTTGGAAGCAAGTACCTGGCCAGCTTGCCTAACCCCTTGAGGTCGACATATTCATGGTATAAAATAAAGAACTTAATAATAAAAATAAAAAGTATTAGGAAACTAAAGTAGCTAAATCTAATTACCTTATTGCTTTGTGTTCTTTTTCCACTTGGCCATATACATAGTAAATAACCCTTTTATAATCATAAATCACAGCAATGTTTGCTAGAAAAGGACTGGTAGTACTGAATATGTGGGTTTAAAAATAATCTGTTACATACACTACACTTTGGAATTGCTTATCCCATTTAGCGTTGATTGGATTCCAACGAGGCAAATATCTCTTCTGCAGATTATCCAACTTCTTAACAATTGTGTGTTTAGCGTTGATTGGATCCCATGTTTGGTTACTTGGCTTGTCGTTAGAATCAATCAAGCAATTGCAAGAGGTGTAGTGTGGCACATTTTGGAATATGGTGCGATAATCATTACCGTTGATATGTGTGTGCCTCTCTCTCTCTCTCTCTCTCTCTCTCTCTATATATATATATATATATATATACGAGATTGTGCATTAGCATTGCAGCGTTCAACGCAACACTCATTCATTTGGGTGCCAAGTGGAACCCAATCCGAGTTAACATAGATCAAAAGAAGATAGCTTCCAAACATAAACATAGATAGAACATTTAGATGAAAGAAGATAACCAAAGAACATTGAATTGATGAAATAGAAGAGAACTGGACACACCCCCTGTTCTCCTTCATAATCGTATTACATGGACTATATATATAGACTCAGACACCAAACTACTCATA
Source organism: Chloranthus sessilifolius (assembly GCA_021018995.1). Taxonomy (NCBI): domain Eukaryota; kingdom Viridiplantae; phylum Streptophyta; class Magnoliopsida; order Chloranthales; family Chloranthaceae; genus Chloranthus; species Chloranthus sessilifolius. Next base: position 44,170,450 of record CM037590.1, read on the forward strand.
ACTAAATTACAATAAAAGATAAGGATGTTAACATAAAATCATGACAGAATAAATGATAAGATTACAACTCCGTTATTTATTTTCCCATACACAAAAGCATTTCTGACAAAGCATCTGCAACAGCTTTAGAAGTTGTCATCATCAGTGCTGTCAGAGTCACGTGGACGTCGTCGAGAAGGTATCCAGCAGAAGAGGTGTCGGCTAAGGAGTCATTTGCGCTCATGAATGAAAACAAGTGGTCCATCAGCCTTTGAGAGAGAGATGAAATCAGTTGGATAATGAAAGGTGAGGGCAAACGATCTTTCTCTTCTGATGACCAAAATTCTTGCCAAGCAGCTTTGAGTTGGAATCTTGTAAGCCTAGCGAGTAGGTTTTTCTGTAGTGGAGTGAGGGCAGCGTTGACCATGCATTGGACTAGGTAAGTTGACTGTCTCTTTTTATATATGGTGACTCCAATGGTGCATGCTTAAAACAAATACCATAGGAGACAAAAGGCTTCTTTGGGAAAGGCATAGTATTTTTTGATAGGTAAGGGGTGGAGATAAGGGTAATCTGGGTGGGAAATTGTTCGAAGGGGGCTTAAGCCTTCTCGGAAGACACTGGTTTCAAGGAAACTATGGAAGTTGTGGATGCTTCTACGGGTTGTAAGTGGGACATAATGGTTTCATGGATTCCAGAGAGGAGATTTTCTTGAATCAGGGGATAAACACAAAGGAGTGCTGGAAGGACGGGAAACTTTGTGGCTTTAAATTTATGCTAAGGAAATCAGAGAGAACATTGTCCTTTCCTTAATGTGTTTAAAGGTAAAATTCCACTGGGAGAACCATGTTACCGATTGGAGGAGCTGGGGGTGAGGGAGCATTTTTTATTTGAAATGGAGCATTCTTGGAAAAGAAGATATGTCCATTCAATCTGAAAATGTTGCCAAGTAGATGGAACTGGAATTTTACAATACCATATTTAACGGCCAAGATCTCCTTGAACATTGAGTGATGCTTCTCAGATTCTTTAAATGTACCACCCTTATGACTACAACTTGATCCTCTACATGAGTTTTCTTTCGGAAGAACAACACTGATATATAGATCACTAGCATCAGTTTGAGGAATTCACTGTCCATTGCCAGGAATTTGTGAGGAAGGTATCCACCAAATTCTTAAGAGTTCGGCAGTGTGTAGAGAAGTACATGGAGGCAGTTTCTTCTTAAGTGGCCATGCTAATAAAGATTGATATCTTGGAATCTTAGAAATAAAATCTGCCATCTAATTTACTATGCCCAGAAATTGTTGAATTTGTTTGACAGAGGTAAGGACATCTGGGAATTCTTTCAAAGAGTTGGCACTATGAGGTTGAAGCTGATATTTCCCATCAGAGATTTCCATTAGAAGGAAGTCTATGGAGGTTTTTCCGATGGCCATTTATTTTTCTCAGAAAGCATGACGATTCCATGCGTTTTGAGGATGCTGAGAAACTTGGTTAATAACTGGAAGTGAGTGGTAGTGTCTTTTGAAAGAGAAGGATATCATCAATTAAAGGAGGATATTTGAGAGGATGGGCTGAAAAAATTGGATTATAGCTCTGTGGAACTGGGAAGGTGCATATTTCAAACCGAACGACATGACTGTCCATTGGAAATGATGATTTGGTATGCAAAAAGCAATCTTGGGGCAATCATCTGGATGGATATTAAGCTGCCAAAAACCGGCTTTGTGGTCAAAATTGGAGAAACCTTTCACATGGGACAGGTGTTGAAACAAACTATGCTTCATTGGGAGAGTAAATTTGTCATCAGGAGGAAGTCCATTAGAGGTTGATAATTGATGACCAACCAGAGCATCCCTCGAACTTGTTCAGATCGCTCGTTAACATAGAAAGCTTCACAAGCCCACGGCAAACTAGTGGTTTCAATGAGTCCTGCTTTGAGTAGAAACAATTCCTGCAAGGCAAATGCCCTATGTTCTGGTTTCATTCCTCTGTAACTTGCCTTTGTTGAAGTGGCATCTTCATTCCTTTTAAAAGGAAGTGTGTTAAACTTTGAGATTTGTCCAAAGGGAAGAGGTTTTTCTTGATAAATTCAGAGTGAGATTCAACACAACAGTTATGAATGAGGTCCTGAATGATAGGATCAAACTTGCCCGCTAAGAGAGAATTGGAAAGATGGGAACATGGAAGAAAGCTTTTTTGTGAGACAAACCACGAGTAGACCATTTGAGATTGTAGAGTTAGGAAGAACCTCGAATCCACCTAAGAGGTCTTTTCTGGGAAGTGGAGAGCCAAGAGCTAGCTGAGTGATTGTGAGGACAGGGATAAGCTTGATAGATATGGGTTAGCTTATTTTGTCAATGAGAAATCTCTCACCATTAGCAGCCCGAAAAATTGGGAGTGGGGTTACCGAATAGAAGGGTGAAGAATGGTGATAGCAACACCAGTGTCAAACAAGGCATGAATGGGAGTAGGCTTAGAAGTAGGATTTGGTATGATGTGAATAATGGCAGTAGGGGAGGGTAATTAATACAAAGGGTATGCTCTAGAGCAAAAAGTGGGTAACTTGAGTTAATGGCTAGGTCATTGGATACTGAAGCTTCTTCTTCGGTTTTTGAGGAGCTGGAATATCCAAGAACTAGGATAGGGTTTGGAGAGAATTCATCATCAAGAGACAAGAGAGATTCAACATCTGTTATGTGCTTTGCGAATGGTGAGAAAACTGATCATCTGTTGATACATTGCTCGATCACGATGGAAGTTTGGGGCAGAATTTTTAGTACGTTCGGCATAAACTGGTGCAACCCCTCGATGACAGGTCAGCTCATTGCGGCTTGGTGGCCTGCGCTGTTTGCTCCACAGGGCAGAGCCCTTTGGCACCTCTCTTTGTTGGCCGTTTTCCGGGCGATTTGGACTGAGCGCAACCATCGCATCTTTCGCAGACAGAGGCGGCCTATCTCCTTCATTTACTCAGTGGTGGTGGAGTCGACAATTCGGTGGGCTTTAGATCTTCCTCTTTTCAAGGATCTGTCCCGCTCCTTGATTCTTCGTGATTGGACGGTCCTCATCGACCCTGGTTGATTGCGGCGCCTCTCTTGTGTGGTCCTCTCCCCCCCCCCCCCCCCCCCCCCCATCTTACTTTTTCCCTTATTATTTTTCTGCTGTGTTCCTTCTTGTTTCTTGCTTCTTTTGATCTTCAGTGGCCAATCTCTCTCTGGCTGGCCATCCCCTTGTAATTTTTTTATTTTTTATTAAAGTTACATGTTATCGATAAAAAATAATAATAATCTGAGAATTCTTCTTGGGGTGCAAGTTGGCGGACTTACTGCAGGAGCTACATATTTTACTTCTTGAGGACAAGTTTTGGCAAAGTGTCCCTTTTTAATGACAGACGTAGCAACGATCAGTTATCTTGTTCGGAAAGGCTTTTTCTTTGGCCATTTCCTTTTTTCCTTCCTTTTTGTCATTAAGTTTTGAGGCTTAGAAATTTGATATTGAAACCGGTGCTTTTTTCCTTTGGAGAGAGAACAATCACAATTTTTGAACCTTTGCACTCAATTGAAAACTCCTTTTGTACACAGGTTGTGCCAGTTTGTTCGATTTTGGCTACAAATTTTTTCTGGTTGCACAGCTTGTCACAAGCATAAAGAACTTGGCAGAATAGTTCTCCTAGAGAACAATTTAAGTCTTAATAAGTCTTGGGTGTCTTCACCACCAAGCTGCTCAGAGAGAATGGCCTATTTGAGGTTAACATCATGAAATAGACGTCTCAAGAGTTTGTTACCAATCCTTGCTCACTTTTGAAGAAGCTTCGAAAGTGGGCAAGGATATCTCGAAAACAGGCCTCAATAAGTCTCAAACTTTTTCTGGTTGCACAACTTGCCAAGAGCATCGTTATATTTGGTATCTTTGTTGAGCATCTCACTTATATTTGGTCTCAGAGCCTGGAAGCGATCAGACTAGTAAGCTCTGTTTGGCGCCTTGGTTAGTATGCTCTGTTATTGCCACCTTGTGGATCCTTCACATCAGAACCCTAGGCACTTGCTGATTATCTGAAAACTTTCCATTTTCTTCTACGATATAGAACAGGCGAGAATTATGGCTCATGGATCCCGTTAGATGTCCATTATTGTGCCACGTATAGGCTTTTCATTTGGACTTATTCAGAAGACGACTTCTTCTCTCCTGACCTATACTGCATACAAAGGTTTCTCCCAAACAATTTGAGAATTTAATATTGATGGAACTTCCTCGCCCACCTTCTTCTTCCTCTTCATCCCTATCCCTTAGGTCTTCTACAACTTGAGAAAAGATTTTCTATATAAAATTTTGCATCTTCCTGAAGACTGTAAAACTCATGTTAACAGATTTCCTAATTGCTAATCCCTATGTTGTTTTTGCTAAACTGACCACATCTTTGAAACAATCTCTAAGGAATTTCATCAAAGCCCCCCTCCTAAGCTTGTACAAGAATATGCTCAGGCTTCCATCTTTAACCAACGAAAAGGTCTTCAGTCGTAGCACGTCTTGCCTTCAAGCGATATCAGTGTGCTTGCATTGGTACAATCCAATGAGTGCTAAGCTGGTAAAAGAATATGCTCAGGCTTCCATCTTTGACCAACAAAAAGGTCTTCAGTCGTAGCACGTCTTGCCTTCAAGCATGCTTGCATTGGTGCAATCCAAACTACCTCGAATGCAGGAACCATTTTCTTCACCTTCTGTTCGAACTTTAATATCCCTCTTGGAGACCAATATCTCTCAGAATGTCTTAAAGTTCAAGTTCTGATTACGGGTGCTCCCCAAGTCTCCACAACCTATGTTGCTACACTACGTCATAAAGTCTTTATCCCTCATTTCTTCTTCACAGTTGCCTCTCTTGGCTACAGTACATGTTTCATGTTCTGTCCTTCCGAGGACTTTCCACCTCTTGATGACTTTGAAAGGCCTGTTTTGAGGTTAATATTATCAAGCCCACCAATAGCATAAAATTGCTTTGACATATGATCATAATGCTTCTCAAGGTCCTTTTTAACAAATGAACGACATTTCATCCATAAGGATTCAAGTTGAATCATTCAACACGACAAGTGGTGGTGTCACTAGTGGGGGAGCCCAAAATTCATGAAATTCTTCATGAATGTTGTTGAAGAATACTTCTAGTGTTGGGGTATTGGATGCTTGCCATTGGTGAAATATCACCATTCACCTAGATTGATCCACCAATCTCTGAGTTCGCCATTGAGGCGGGCAACGAATTTATGGATAACCATAGGTACAGTGGCGTTTGGTACCCGAATTTCTGCTTGGTGTCAGGAAAAACATTTCAAAGATTCAATCACGTCATGTAGATAGGGGGCATTCGTCTAGGGGAAAAAAATGTGTTGATCCACTGTATCTCGATAGTGGAGATGCTCATTGCGTCGTAGAATATGTGGGGGTGGGGGTGGAGGTGGGAATGGTGGTGGTCGATTTTGTTCATCTTCATCAACAAGATGTTTCACATAAGGTTCTTCTTCATTGGTCATAAACGCAGGCATGGTAGGAGGGGAATCATCAAAAGAGGATGTTTCTGAGGAATCACTTGTAGCTGGTTGGGCAATATGAATAGGAGGGGAAATAGAAAGTGATCAAAGAAAAGAAGAAATGGGATTCAACGGTTCAGGGGGAAATAAACTTGGTTTCTTTTGAAGAAGCATTAATGTCAGAAGAATAGGTTGAAGTAACAACCTTAAAGTTTCAAGGTTTGGAGGTAGATGGTTGTTTTGGTCGAGGACCATATGGTCGAGCTAGGGGAGGTCTAGTAGGTTGTGAAGATGCTGGAGGAGTTGGTTGGGGAGTTGGTCGAGGCTGAGTTTCATAAGCAAAAGAGGATTTATAAGAATTGGTTGCCGTGTCAAAAGTGGTCAGGGGTTGAAAAGATGGTAAAGGTTGTAGAGATTGTGAAGGCAACCTTGGATATGGTTGTAATGAGATGGGAAGGCTGGACACTGAAGCTTCTTTAGTGTTGACCTGTTTACGCATGACTCGAGTCATATGATCATTTCCCTATATATATATATATATATATATATATATATATATATGAGAATTGGGGTAATGCAACCAAGTGTAGCCCTCCATGGCTACACCCAAATTCCAAATCTCATGCCAGGTAGCATGATCAACCCAAAAGAACACCCGTTTTGGGTTGATGAGCCATGGGATGTGATTTGAAAAGAAAAATAAAAATAAAAAATAATATATGACTTTTTGCCCCCTTTTGATGGGTCAAAGATTATATGATGCCCAATCAACTAGGTGCATTGATTTTAGGCATCTTTAACCACAATTTTAATAGTGGATATCCATCAGATAGAGCCCAAATTTTTTGGGCGATACCTGATTGATATTATCCAAATTGCCATCGCACCCGATCCTCCTGATTGATGCCACATGGTGCCCAAATGGTCTTGGTGTAGTAGTCCTAAACGCTACACCCGGGTGTATAGTCCCGGCCATATATATATACACACACACATAGTCAATGGTGTGAACCATTGTTTTAAAACTCGCCGAGACGACTTGAAACTCGGGTGAGTCGACTCGGCTGCAGACTCGATTTGGGCTGAGACTCGGTGGACTCGAAAACTCGGCCGAGTTTGTCGACTTGGCAAGTCGACTTTAATGACCCAAGAAGAAAGAAGAAAGAAGAAAAAAGAAAGAAGAAGGAAGAAAGAAAGAAAGGAAGGAAGGAAAAGAAAGAAAGGAAGAACAAGAAGGAAAAAAGGAAAGCAAATCAAAGAAGCAAAGAAGCAAAGAAGCAAAGAAACAAAGAAAGAAAGAAGGAAGAAGGAAAAAAGGAAAGAAAGCAAAGCAGAGAAAGAAAGAAAGAAGAATTATATATATATATATATATATATATATATATATATATATATATATATATATATATATATAAAATTTTAAACAACCCGAGTCGGAGCAAGTCAAGTCGGACCGATTTTCCGCTTTGACTCTACTCAGATGATTTTCGAGTCGAGTCGAGTTTCCGTGTTTTAAAACCATGGTGTGAACCACGTGGAAAGGGAACATATTTGGCTATGAATTGTTTTTTTTTTCGATGACCTTTATCAATGGGATGCTCCTTCGCATGGCATTCGAAGTCATGTCATTAGGTGCCACGTGGTAACCAATTGAAAAGGGACCAGGTAACTTACCTGGTCCATGGGTTCAAGCCTATACCTGGTTTGGGCCTCCAAATGGTGTCACATGGCACCTAATGTGGAGCTAGGGGCATTGCATGGATCATATTCAAAAAATGAGGGAAGGGCATATTCTGGAACCCACAGACCAACTAACCTCTCTCTCTCTATCTATATATATATATGGGCAGTGATCACCTGACTCGAGTCACGCATGACTCGACCGGGTGACCGTCAAATCACTTCGCGGTCAACGTTTGAACGCGATCTGATGGTCTCCTGCTCGAGTCGCGCATGACTCTAGCGTGACTTGAGTCAGGTGATGATTACCCTATATATATATATATATATATATGAGTCCCTGGGATATGCGCTCGAGCGTAGAGATATCTCTACGCCAATTGATATGAGCGCGACACATAGCGCCCTTTTTGTGAAGTGATGGGTGGCATGGGGCCCACTTTACTAACTAGGGTTACACTTTTAAAATATTTTAAAAGTTAAATACCCTTCCAGCCGTCATTCTTGACTTTTTTAAAGTCTTTCTTTTTTCTATTTTTTCAAGAACGTGTCCGACTTACTTTTTCAGACATATTTTACTCAAAAACTGTGGTACCCGGTAGCGAAGCGCTAGCACCTCGGGAGCGGTTACGCCAAAACTAGGCGCAGACCGATAGCGGCCTTCTGGCAATTCCCAGTGCGGTAGCGCCCGTAAAATGAGGCGCCGACGCTTCATTTTAAGAGCACCAGTGCTTCGATAAAAAAATTTGTCGAAGCGCCAACGCTTTGTTTGGGGGCGCTGGCGCTTTGTTTAGGGGAGCAAACTCTTCATAAATTTTTTCTTTAAATTTTTTTTATGAAGCGCCGCGCCCTCAAACGAAGCTCTTTTTTTTTTTTTAAGCACCGGCGACTCTAAACGAAGTGCCGACGCCTCCAAACGAAGCGTCAGGCGCTCATATTTTTTGAGTAAAATATGTCTGAAAAAGCAAGTCTGACACTTTCGTAGAAAAAGAGAGAAAGGAAAGAGGCTTTAAAAAAGACTTCTAAAGAAGTCAAGAATAACGATTGAAAAGGAATGTAACTTCTAAAATATTTTAAAAGTTTAACTCTAGTTAGTAAAGTGGGCCTCATGCCACCCATCACTTCACAAAAGATGCGCTACATGTCACACCCATATCAATTGGCGTAGAGATATCTCTACGCTCGGGCTCTACTCTCTAGCGCATTTTCCCCTTTCCCTATATATATATATATATATATATATATATATATATATATATATATATATAGATGCTAATCTCATCCACTTCATTGTGAAGTTAGCATTATCCTAGACAGAAATACCTTTAAACTAGGGCATTCTTGTAATTTAAAAGGGGTCATTAAAACCTTTCCCTTATGTAAGTCGAAACCCGTTTCGTTTTTGGTTTTTCCTCCCGAAATCCAGGTGAGTTGTTTACTCCTCGAAATCAAGGAGCCAACGAGTTCGTCTTCCCTCTCAACACTCGAGTTCGTTTTCAGGCTTTTTGTGTGAAAAGCCTGAAGACAATTTTCAATGGTATCCATGTCTCTGTGGGATACTTTTTGAAGTTTTTTTTTACAGAATTTTTATATTGGTTTGAAATTTTCATGGTATCTTATGTTCACCGATTTTAACGATTTCGGTTTCAACGGCTTCGATGGTTATCTAGCCAGTCTGGTAATTCTTTATGGTTCTGAGATCATGGAGATATGGATCTCTTCATAGAGTTTTACATGAAACAGTGCAAGGTGGTTTGACAGAGATTCAGGTGTTTCTTCATGGGTTTTTCAATAAGGAGGAATCACTTGGAATTTCAAGGAGACGTCCTCTTCTATATTTCTACAAAGCAAACTCGTTTCAACGGCCTTTTTTTCTTTAGTTCGGCTTGGGGAATTCCAACATCGTAGTGTTATATGTTGGCTATTGGTGTAGATGGAGATATAGATGTAGATGGAAAAGGAAAATTTGTTCGACTTGAGAGAACCAGTCGGGTATAAGGGAAAAGTTTTAATGTTCTTTTTCCAAAAGTATCCCTTTTAAATTACAAGAAGTGGGCGAGGTTAGCAGCTCATATATATATATATATACACACACACACACACACACATTTAGTTGATAGGTAAGCATAGGGTTTGAACCCCTGACCTCAACGCTATACGCTTGAGGGCATCACCACCAGGGCAAAGGTCCAATCCCTAATATATAATTGTAAATGATAGGAATATAAGGGCCCAGGTTCAGTCTTTTTTTTTTGATGAGTAAGATGGGCTCGAACCTGCGTCGTTGAGGTTGCAATATATATAAATTTGAGGCCCGGGGATATGGGTTGGAATGCATGGTCGAGCCATGCATTCCAAACAGGTGGGGTCCATGTGGCACTCATACAAGGACGATTAAAAGCCACCCAAAAAATTTGGACATGATCTGATGTATATCCACTGTCCAAAATGTGGTCAAAGGATGAAAAACTCAATGCACCAGGACGCATGGGGCAGTACCCAAACTTTGACCATCCAAAAAAATATATTTTTAAAAGATTTTTTTATAAATAACATGTCATGTGGCACATGATCCCAAAATTGGTGTTGTTTTGGGGTCACGTGGCATGTGATCTAGGATTGGAGTGCATGAGTTCATCCATACATTCCAACTCATATATCATTTTCCCTATATTATATAAGCATGATTTGTCAATTAGTTCTATGTTTATAAGGACCAAAGTACCCTTATAATTTAAATTTTTGAAGGGCATGAGTTAATGGAAAACTTACGAGCGGGTAATTAGGGTTTCTCAAAATAAATCTGAATCTGAACTTTGTTACTGTTATGGTAATTGGAGAAGCTGAAATATAAGGCCTTCTCTCTCTGCACAAGTGCATAGCATGTGCCACCTGCTATTATGTATGCATGAAAGACGTTGAAATGGTTAGTCTCATTTTATCTTTTTGAAGTCAAAAGTACCAACCACATAAATATCTTCACACAATAACCCAGGGTAAACATGGTCCTATTGTAATACACTATCATAAAGACTTGGTTCTATTTAGAATCTTCTCTCATTCTATATCACATGAGCAAACATGGTCCTATTGTAATACGCTGTCATAAAGAGTTCGTTCTATTTAGAATCTTCTCTCATTCTATATCACATGAGCTCTAGTAGTATAAAAACTTTTATTTATACTGAATTTACTCCTTTTATTTCTCCTTGCTTTGAAACCAATTATCAATATTTTTTTCGTACAGGTTGCAAAGCTACAGAATGGGATGCAACCGATGGCACAACCAAACCCTAGTCGTAAAAATCAGATAATCCACCTTTTAGCCAATGGTGCAACAAGGAAGGGCCCAAAGAAGGGCGTGAAGAAAATTAAGGTTGTGCAGTCTACGTGGTGCGAGATATGCAAGATAGAGTGTAACAGCAAAGATGTCCTTGAGAAACACAAACTGGGAAAGAAACATGCAAAATACCTACAAAAATTGGAGGATCCCAAATTGGGCGCAAATGCTGTCCCCGCTCCCGCCTCAGCTGCTGAGGAGCCCAAGGATCTAGTAATGGGCAAAGGAAAGGAAATTTCAGCGGAAGAGAAGGTGGTCAAAGCGGTTGGTAGGCAAACGAGGAAGGGGGCACCTGCAGACGAGGATTTGGAGACCAAGAGAAGAAAGATCGTGGAAGAAGGAACAGCACCAGAGTCTGTTCGGTTTTGCCAAGTATGCAACATTGTGTGCAATAGTCAAACCGTGCTCAATTTCCATCTTGCTGGTTCAAAGCATGCCGCACAGTTGAAGAAACAAGAACAGGCAACCACCGAAATTACCATCTCGGAGGAGGCTGCCGCCCCTCAAGCACTTGTGGCCGCCACTACCTGAGATGAACAAACAGCTTCTTTTTGTTTTATCTTTTCGAAGTTATTGGGGTTTGGTTAGTTGCATTGGATCTTCTATCCTTCAATGATACATCATTTAGTGAGAGACTCATCACTTATCCTTGAGTTTAAAAAAAAAAAGAGAAACAACTGGAGAAACTTGTGAATTTGGTTTGGTGCGCTGTTGACTACTCTGGAAAACATTGTTTCTTGTTGGGATTTCTGATGACATGAACCCTGTAGCTTTCTCAGTTATATTGGATTCAAACGTTCAGCCCATCGACTTTATATGAAGACCAATTCTCTCAGCATTGTGGATGAGTTTGATCTCTTCTCGTACCTGATGGGTCCCACCTACCTCCACATCGATTATTTTTTTAGAGTTTTCTATGATGGGGTGGTCCGACCATCATGGACAGGAAAGTGGATCGCACATTCACTTGACCGTGTCACATGCACGGACTTTCATACACTGCAAATCTGTGCACGTTATGCGGTCAAGTGGATGTGCCACCCATGATCGATTATTTTTTTATAGCTTATCTATGATGGGTGGTCCGACCATCATAGGCGGGAAAGTGGACTAGCTTATCTATGATGGGTGGTCCGACCATCATAGGCGGGAAAGTGGACTGCACCTTCACTTGACCATGTGATGTGCAAGAACTTCAATGCACTGTGAATCTGTGCACGTCATGCGGTCAAGTGGGTGTGCCACCCATGATGATCGAACCACCCATCAATGACAACTCTAATTTTTTTATCAGTCGGATGGCAATGGAAGCGCATTTTTGAGTTGGTATTAGGTACTCGACCAGAGCACTGCCCGGGCCAATGTCTGTCTGAACAAATGATCATTGCCTTGCTGAGGCACACAGCTATTTATGAGCGGTAAATAGTGAAAGTAAACTTTTGACCTTTCTCTGATTTGGTGCCAAAAAATACCAAGTGAGGAGGATGATTGATCTGAGTTCCTCATGCTCGTCCTTGGCGGGGTACCTAATATCAAGTCATTCTCTTTATGTTGTCATATTGTCCCCCGTCCATTGAGCTATAGACTGTAAAGTCACTAAACCTTTAAATTTAAGGTAAAGGTGGGATGGTACCAAGGACCAGATGACTTACCTGTCCCCGTTAGTTTGTTGACACATGGTCTCCAATCACATAATCAGGTGTCATATAAATGAGCAGTTCGATGATCATAACACTATTGTGTAAAAATTAAAATAAGTCATATAAAATCATGCAATCAATAATCAATTGTACGGAAAATAAACGGTAAAATCACATTTGATTCCACCGAGTACAATTTTATATATTTTATTATTATTTTTTATAATCTTTGTGATCATTGAGCCGCTTTTTTACATGACACCTCACTCAAACATGTGATTAAGTGACATATGACTAAACTAATATAAGACCAGCTAAGCTACCTAGTCCTTAATACCGGGCTACCTTGTCCTATGGTATTTTGAACTCCAGACCACCAAGCCAATGCAAAGGCCCTCCACCATCGTGCCAAATCATTGAAATGTTGTACACTTGGGACAATTCTTACTTAAGTCTACAATGAGTGTGGACAATTCTTATTGAGTTAGTATACAATGGGTATCCTCCCATCTGACACTACAAAAAAATTAAAATTATTAACAAAAAACTGTTGCTAATAAAAAAATTGTCAGCTAATAGTCTTATTTTGTGTAGTGTGGTTACGGTAGTCCACACGTCTGTGTTACCGTTTGACGTGTATAGACTTCCAATACATAAAAGCAAGGATCAAAATACCGGGTAAAATTTTGGTTTCGGGCATGACTGAAACCAAAAATTTTGACCGAAATTTTGGCCGAAAACTGATAATTTTACCCAAATTTTGATTCCTATGCAAAATATGACCAAAATTTCGGTTCAAATTATCGTTTCGGTGAGAACCGAAACCGATAATTTTGACCAAAATTTCAGTCACTTCGGCCGAAATTTTGATCCTTGCATGGAAGTCTGTGCACGTCAAACAGTCACACAGTGGACTGCTTTACCTCTCATTATGAGTGGACATCTATAGTAGAATAACTCACTTTTATTTCGGTCTTTTTTGGAAATATTTTGAAAAGTAGAGTATCGACTCTTGTAAGTAAATAGTATATTTTTATCTGGTCTAGTAAAGAGATGTTTTTTTTTTTATACGACCATTTTTAAGCTAAGACAACCTCGAGAACCGAGAAGCAGACACGCATACACATATGACAGTTGGGGAGCAGCGTGAGGGAGCACCAACTACAATAGGGAGGGTTAACTAATAGAACCCAACCCACACCTTGTAAAGACAAGGGTGGGAAACAACGTGGAGGACGAGTATCGAACCCACGACCTCCTCCCTCACAATGGAGGGAGGTTACCAACTGAGCTAATGCCTCTTTGGTACTTAAATATTTTGAAAAGTAAACAGAGCATGGACCCTTTAAGGTAAATAGTGATTTATTTTTCTTAACCTTTTTTTAATGAACCTAAACTCTCCTGACAGTCATTTAAACACCAAAAACTGTGTTTAAATGATCTTACACCATCAATAATTTAAGATGTGAGTGATCCATATCATCAAAGTGATTATATCATAGATTAAAGTGCCACTGGCCGAACAATAGGATTGTTTGGGAGATTTAAACCATTTGATCTATTGACTATAATATTAACATTTGTTTTTAGTTTTAATAGTTGATATTAAAGTTTATCAATCAGCTGAGATATGTTCCAATGATGAATTGTCACTTAGTCAACTTAGATTGGTCACAAATGTGCACCACATGAAATATTAATAAATCACATTTCAATAGTGTGAGAGAAAAGTATAAGTTTAATGGTGTAAGATCATTTAAATACCATTTTGGAGTTTAATTGTTGATCAAAAACCGTTATTTTTTTTAATGCATTCAATTAATTTCGGGGAGCTTTATTTGCACATACTGAATCTTGAAAAGCAACATGAAGAGCACTCACTTTTTTTTTTCTTTTGAGAACCTGGGTATTCGAGCCTCTTAGAGCACCTACCTAATCCCAAGAGCACATGAACACTCAAATTTAGTACATGTTAGATCAGCACAAGATATAAATCCTTCGTTAGATCAGCACAAGATATAAATCCTTCGGGTGGCCTTAAGAGGGGAGAAAATTTAAACTCATGTCTCTGCTTTTGGAAGCAAATATCTGGCTAGCTCACCTAACCCCTTGAGGTTAAGAGAACTCACTTATTAGTTGGTAAGTCTTGAAAAACACTCACTTGAGGTTAAGAGAACTCACTTATTAGTTGGTAAGTCTTGAAAAATACTCACTTGTATTTTTTGTGTTTTGGAAGAACCATTTTCCCACTTATTATTTGATAAGTCTTGAAAAATACACTTATATAAATTTTTTTTAAAGAATCATTTTCTTCTTTCTTTCTTACCTTAGGTGACTCTCTATGACAACAGCGACAACTTCAGCTTTTGCCTCAGGGAAGTTGTGGCAAGGACGACGGCGACTTCTTTCGTACCTCTATCCAACTGCAACGACAACAACTTCTGCTTTAGTTTCGTGTGGGTTTTCTTTTTTTTTTTCGTATTAAATTTTTATCTCTTAAAGTAAAAGCCTTCTTTTTAATCTCCCAAGATTTGATATATGCAAATAAAACGATTCTTAGGGTATATTTGGTTTCAAGTGAAACAAGAGGAGATAAGGGAAAACTCATATGCAGCAAATGAATTATCGAGATTTTCATTATTTGAATGACATTCAAAGGGTCGAAAAATTATTTTCACATTTTTCATCAAAATCCGAGAAGAAATGTCGACGGGCGAAACCATTGACTGATTTGAATAAGACAATTGAGATTGTTTTTTTTTTCAATCTTCCTCATGATAGATTTTAAGATCATGATGCCCCTATCAGACGGTCTGACGTTGATTTTATATGGCACACATAGAGGCAGAACCAATTTTTTTATGGTATTTATTTTCATAACAAATATTTCTTTTTTATTCCGTTTAACTAAATCCCACAATTTTGGCCTATTTTTAAACTCCCCTCCATCTATTAAGGTGTTGCACGGACTTATTTTTGGAGAGATTTCTCTAAACAATTTATTACATGTAACAAAGCTTGAACCTAGAACCTAACCTTCACAAAGTATCAAGTCTACCACTAGAGCAATTCAGTAATATATATAAAGAGAAAAAAAAACTTAATACATATATAATTTTTTAGTTATTTGGCTTTTTGTTTTTTGTTAGGATATGTTATTTTCTTACAATTTCCTGCTTATGTATCCAAACACATGATTTGATTAATCCTGCACTTTCCTAGCTAGCAATGTGGTTATCCAAACAACGGAAAACAAAGGGAAACAAAAGAATACTATAGTTTCCTACAACTTAGGTATCTATGAGAAAATATAGGAATATTATTTTACTTTCCCATATTTCCCGTGTTTTTATCCAAACAAGCCCTTACAAATTTTTTTTTCCAGTAAGTGGGTTGCAATTGGCTACACTGCATTCACTAAAGCAAGGAGGCAAAATACAATTAAAAAAACGAAAAGCCAAGATACAAAAGAATTCATTCCATCATGAGGCGATTGGCAGGGCTATCACGATCTTTAAGGTTGTGACCTCAGAAGGGAGATCAGATATCATTGTTAATCTTGCTTAACAAAGTTTTCTTTTGAATAATTTTTGTTCTCGAGGATTTGAGTTTCTTTCATGCCAAAGCCATATGGAAGTTGAGAAGCATGCTCTTTTAATGGCTGAAGACGGTCTTATTGGAATTTTTATGAAATCTCAGAATTTTTATTTTGTGTGGCCCACACATACTAAGATTTTATAAAACTCTGGATTACAGTTGTATGAAATAGTAAAGGACATTATTGGGAATTGAGGAAAATCTCAAGGTTTCCTGATTTACATATGATTCGTATTCTTATTAGAATGTCTTGATGGACGGTATTTTAGGCAGGGCATGACTCTAAATGCTATATATATAAGTGGGTGTCCCCCTCTCAGTACTATACACAAGTCTTTTAGCATCTCCCAATCAAGAAAGTGTAATAAGAGAGACGAGTAGAGCCAGCTTCATCTTTCTTCGCAAGGAAAAGCTTCGAATTGCACACATTACGTCAATTAGAATCAGCGATCACGATCTTTGCGATAAGATACGCACATATATTTTAATTTATAAATTGGATCTATTGTTTTGATTGATCATAGCCTAGATCCTAAGGCAAATGTTTAGATGGTCAGATCGATAGGTCCAACAACTGATATTAGAGCCATGATTGGTGTTTGATCTGTCAAAACATTAATACATGAGTTTTATCTTGTGTGATATTGCGATAAGAGAGAGGGGGAGAGATGGGCTCTCCGAATCCCATAAGAGATTTCTTTCCAAATTTTTTTGAGAAGGTATAAATCTAGCAGAAACAATTAAACTCTCAAGTTTCAATTTTATAATCCTCAATTCCTCACTACTTTGGAGCATCACATGAGTGATGTTTTAGGCTATGGCCCATCCAAAAGGTGTTATCCATTAGGGCCGCTAATGGATGGAGACGTGTGCCAAGATAAATTCTCCATTGCGTATGTGACTCTTATATGGCTCCTGATTATTCTATAGAGGTTGTTGTTTCTTAAATCTTGAGATTTTATTTCATTAAGATCACATTGTGCACTGATTTGCATGAAGTTATTAATTCTGTCTAAAGGTTGTTCATTAATTTTGTGTAAATTGTATAAGTAGAATAGTCGTAAGTGTAAAAGAGAGAGAATGATAATTCTTTTGCTCAAAGGTAATGAATCATCGAAATCAAATCGGAAACATAAGCGATTAAGTTTACGCGTGTATTTTTTCGCCATAGGAGAAAGTTATACACTCAATTTCTGTCTAAGGCAGCATTTGGGTTAGCTCTTATAAGAGCAGAAAGTGCTCTTTGCTTGCTCTCTGTGAGAGCAGATAAAATATGCTCTGAGATGGAGCAGGCATAGAGTAGTTTTATCACTTAAAATAACTCCCTGCCAAATTAAATGAGGCAAAGAGTTGTGTTACCAAATGTAAAAATAGTTATCTGTCGGAGCCAAAAAGTGAAAGAGCTACTCTTTGTCCCAAAAGAGCTAACCCAAACGCAACCTAAAGGTGATGCCAGATGTTACACATTATTTATACCCAAATAATAAATTATTTGCACATAATAAAATACTCTAATCAATTCATTCATACCCCTAAAACAAATTATTTTATCCTTGATGGATATTAATGGCTTATAGTCATTTTTGAGCCCTTTATGAACGTTAGTCTTTTAGGTGACATGCCATCGTGTCTATATCCTTGGTGGATTTGATAGTTGATAACATAATTTTGTTATGTAACTTTTAATATTAAATAGTAGATATATCAATAAGACTATTTGTTAAAAAAATATATTTGTAAATTATTATGGAGTGAGGATCTTTGTTTATATTTTATCATAATTTATTATAATTTTTTTTTTTTAAATTGACTATTATATTTTGAACATGAGTTATATAGTTCTATTATTACATCACAATTGTCACCGTAAAGGATTGGTAAAGTCTTAAACTTAGCATTTTCAGTGGGAGTTATCTCACTTCTAGACTGCAGTTATTATTGATGCATTAAAATCTTTATCTTATATATACATGTATATTCTGAGTGGAGTTTTTCATATAATCAAGTAAAAAGATTTTACAATTATATTATGAGTGGAGTTTTTCATAAATTATGGGTGAAATTTTTCATAATTTTTGGATGACACATTGGTAAGTGAGCTAATAAGAATTTATCTTAATATTGCCTGTGAGTATTAGTATTCTTTTGGATTTGCTTGGATTTAAATGTGATTAGGCACCACGTTAATAATTTTTTGTTCTGAGGACCAAGTGAAGTATTCCACAAGCCAAGGTTTTCTAGATATCAGAATAGCATACGACAAGTATGGAGCGAGACATTATGGATTTATAGACTATGATTGTGCATTTAGTTCATATGTTAAATTGGTTATCATCTCTCAAATTTGTTGTTAATAATAATTTTGTGACGGTGAAACTATCTTAGTATCGATTTTAGAAAATGATATACTATATGGATTTATAATATATTTTTATATTTTCATTAAATTCGAGGTGATGTTTGGGAATGCCTAAGTTATTTCAAATAACGTTTTATTTTTAGAGTGCACTCGTTTTAGTTGTCTAATCTAATAAGAGTCGTTTTTAAAACCATAATCTCCGTGTATAGACCAAGTGGGAGAGTGTTTGAATTTTTATGAAATCTCAAAATTTTTATTTTGTGTGGCCCACACACTAGGATTTTATAAAACTATGGATTACAGTTTCTTGAAATAATAAAGGACATTACTTGAAATTTTCAGAAAACCTCAAGGTTTCCTAATTTACATGTGATTATTATTCCTATTAGACCACCTTGATGGACGGTATTTTAGGCAGGACATGACTCTTCATATTATATATATAGCATCTTCCCATGAAGAGAGTATAGCAAGAGAGGCGAATTAAGTCACCTTCACCTCTCTTCGCAGGGAAAAACTTAAGATTGCAGCAGTTGCGTCGACTAGAATCAACGATCATAATCTTTGCAATAAGACGATACATACATATATTTTAATTTATAAATTGGATCTATTATTTTAATTGATCATACACCTAAATTTTAGGACAAATATTTGAATGATCAAATCAATAGATCCAACAGATCTCTTACAACAATTCAATCTTTCCAACTCATTGGAGTTGGCGGTCGGGCAGATATCGCATCTACTCAAAACTGAGTTTCAAATCCAGCTAAAATGCGAACATCCAAAAGAATAAATGGTCATCATTCTCATTATCATTCCAGCATAAATAGAATGCACCTTGAAGGTAAATATAAACCCCTTAGTCATCAACTTATCAAGCCGGTAATTTATTGCAAGCTAGGCACAAAAGGAGTGTTTGAAAAGTGTGTCAAATAAATAAACCGATGCCAAAAATAATTTAATAGAAAAGAGGCCATTGGATGCATGCTTCTGAGAGAGATTGCATCAGAGTTAAGCATATCCATCCATCCACGTGAAGGAGATTGGGTCATTTATCTAAATGCCCAAAGGTAGGCAACTCGCCTTTTGGATGATCACTTTTTAAGCGCAATAGAGTATTAATCACGAGTAATATGTGGCATGTATGTAGCTTAAATATTGAAAAATTTACCTGATCGACCCTGTCAGATGTACCTTTTACTGCAGAGATCCTATAATTTCACCTTTACCCAAATTGACCCGCTACGCACCGAGCCGACCATAAGGAGAATAAAAAGTCCATATTACCCCCTTCTCTGACTTTCTTTAACCCAAATACATTCTCTTTTCCTCATTTCAATCTGCACTAAAGTTACAAGAAGTTAGAGGTGGTGAAGGTGACGATGTCTTCTGCCTCAGATATGCTAACTGGAAGAAGAAAACAGAGGTTTGAGAGAAGAAGCTCCTGCATTTTACCATTCGGAGTTGAAGATCCTGCAGTTTCCCATTCCGACGCGAGGTATGTTCAGATCCAGTGTAAACCATATCGAAATAACTTTTGGAAAAGGTGAATAGATATCGATTGTAAATAAATGCAGGAGCTGGTCGATTGTAAGATATGCTTCGATTGATTATCCAATCGCTACCGATTGAGTATCCAATCGCTACCGATTGAGTTACCAATCGTTACCGATTGCTTATCCAATTGTCACCAACTTCATAAACAATCGATATCGATTGGATATCCAATCGACCAGCTCATGCATTTATTTGAAATTGGAGCCGATTGGTAACTCAATCGGTAACGATTGAATACTCAATCGGTAGCGATTGTATACTCAATCGGTAGCGATTGGATACTCAATCGGTAACGATTGAATACTCAATCGGTAACGATTGGGTATCAGTTGTTTTGCTACCAATTTGTCATATTCATCCGTCTTATGACTCCTTTCTTCTCCTTCTTAAAGCGGCGATGTCTGGTGTGAAAATTTCTCTTCTCTGTCACTTTGATGGCTATATTATAAACGATGATGGTTTGTATCAAGGTGGCCGCTGGAGGGTTATTACAATTTCGACGGGTATATCTTATGAACGGTTCAGAAGGCAAATTTCTGTTGTCAGTTTTGCGAGAGAAGATGAAACAATTTCCATAAAGTTCTCTATGAAGATAGTGAACACCCCTGTGTTTGCCGACGTATTGGATTCGGATGATTTGGCCACCCTATTTTCGTTTTATAAATCCGGGTCGAACATTATAAAGGTATTCATCATTAAAGAATCATCCTTCTTCCGATTCGAAGCTGAATATGTACCTCTAGGTGGGACTGATTTTGTGAGTAACCATTCCTTCCAACCATGTAAGTTTGAGGAGGAAGGACTTACATATGATACTATTCAGTTAGGTGATGACGACGATTTTGCGGCAAACATATCCGCCATGAAGACAACTATTGATCTAAATCATGCCCCAGTTGAATCATATGATGACCCACTACAAAATATGCATGGGGCACATTGTAGTCAAGAGTTAGACTACACGTCTCTAAGAGTGGGGGATGAAGACGATTTTCATCATATCTTTCTCGGTGGATTCACAACTTGGATGACTCACGAATTATATTCTACTATGCCATCGATGAGGATTAATGAAGGAGCTCAATCCTATTTCCATACATATAATCACCCCTTCGGTGAAGGGACTAGTCAACCATGTCAGAACCCGTTCGGTGAAGGGCTTAGTCGGCCATGTCATGACCCATTCCGTGAAGGGCCTAGTCAACCACATCAGAACCCCTTCGGTGAAGAAGGATCTAGTGAACCACCTCAAAACACTATTGGTGAAGAGAACGTTGAAGATTATGATGATGAACCGGATGGGTTTATAAAAAAGGATCCGAAATGTTTTACGAGGGGCATTGATAATCCATTAGTAGATGGAGCTTATAAAATTTCAGAGACATCGGACGAGTCTTCTGATCAAGAGGTGGAAACTGAATATCGGAATTGGACGTTTGAAGTTGGAGAGATCTTCAGAGATAAACAAACATTTCAAAGAGCATTGAAAGAGCACGCGGTGGAGAAAAACTTTCAAATTCAGCCTTTAAAAACCGCTAATTATCGAGTGACAGCTGCATGCTATGAAACCGGTTGTTCATGGCGAATACATGCGTCTAAATTAAATGGGCTCAACACTTTCCAAATCGAGACGTTTAATAGTACTCACACATGCGGGGCCGCTAAGATCGGACCGCACGGTCACCGTAATGCAACAATCTCGTTCGTAGCCAATTATGTACGGGAGAAACTTATGGAAGGATTCGACTATACTCCGGCATCGATAATATTTGATATTGTAAAAGTTTATAATGTGCAAATCTCATATGCTAAGGCTTGGAGGGGGAAAGAACTTGCCCTTAATGATATTAGAGGCAGTTGGGAACAACAATTTGTGGATCTACCAGCCTACGTGAAGGAGATGGAGAGGGTAGATCCTAATGTACGAACATCCTTTCAACTAACGTTTGACGCTAAATTTCAAAGATTTTTTTGGAGTTTCGGCCCCTGCATCGGAAGCTACCGTAGTACACTTCGACACACACTGCTTGTAGATGACACACACCTACGGGGACGTTACGAAGGGATCCTACTTATTGCCTCGGGGCAAGACGGTAATGGCCATATATTACCGTTAACATTTACCATCGTCGAAATAGAAGAAGAGGATACGTGGATGTGGTTTCTTGAACGAGTAGGTGCGTTCGTGATCGGTGACTTTACCGAAAATTTCATTTTTATCACGGATAGGTCGAAGGATTTAATTAAGACGGTCAAACATATCTTCTCTAACGCACACCACAACTATTACATGCGACATATGACACAAAATTTGCAACACAAGTATCCCAAGAACAATGTGAAGGGTTTATGGTGGTGCGCCGCGCGTGCATATTTAGTAGAGAAATTTGATTATTTTATTAACAAAATGAAGGAAGATCCTGCTGATCCTCGGGCCGTAGAGTATATTTTGAAAATAGACCCAAAGCATTGGGCATGCGCACATATGAAAGGAAGGTAATATGATTCTCTGACAACGAATAATGTCGAAAGCTTAAACAGCGTACTAAAGATAGCCCGATAAAGACCAATTATCAACCTAATCAGAACTACTAGAGAGAAAGTCGCCGATCATTTTCAAAAGAACAGAGAGATATCTAAGAAATGGACCATCATACTCTGTCCAAAAGCATACGAGCATATGAAGAAGGTATTGCAATGGGCTGGTAGGAAGAGAGTTCAACCATACGGGCGCGATCAATTTCAGGTCAATTCTGGAAATTTCATTCATCACGTCGACTTAGAACACATGACCTGTACTTGTCGCCGTTAACTTATTCATGGCTTGCCTTGCTCTCATGCCATGGCAGCTATCAATCGGAGAAGTTACGATTACCATAACTTCTGTGAGAAGTGGTTTTTCACTGCTTGCTTTAGACAAACATACGACGAACAATGACTTTCCACCCTCGATAAAAGCCAATGGGCATTCCAAGCTGACCAACTGTCGAAAAATATGAAAGTAAGACTACCCTACAATTGTCAAAAGCAAGCCGGCCGTCCGAGAAAGAGAAGGATAAGGTCTAAGGGTGAAGTTAGGGCCATACAGTGTGGCAGGTGCAATGAGTATGGTCACAATCGTCGGAGTTGCACAACAATTGGTCCCATGGGTTGACACAGTACAAGAAGTCGGCTAAATTTCCCACTAGATGTAAATTCCCCAAAAAATGTAAAGAAGTTGTTGATAGATAACCCTGGTGAGAATTGGGTTTGACTTGTAACTTCATTGGGGTTGTATCCAACCTAATTTTTGAATTTTAGGCAAGCTTTGTAATCTTAAGAATTTTTAAACGTTTCGTCACAGACAGTCAATATCGATTGCTTCTGCAATCGACGTCGATTGCAAAAGCAATCGATATCAATTTCTTACGCAATCGATATCGATTGCTTACGAAATCGATATCGATCGCTTACGAAATCACGCGATCGATATCGCTTGCTTACGAAATCGATATCGATTGATTATGCTATCGACTGCTTGAGCACACTTTAATAAAGCCTGCGACAAGCCCATATAAAAAGTTTACATAGTTGATATTATAAATTAAAAAAAACATGATTACAATTAAAATTTATAATTTTCGTTTACAAATAATCCTTGAAGTTAATACAATTTTAACTTTTGAAATAAATTAGGATGCTACTGCATCAGTAGTAGGTTCTTCATCCATTGCTCTCTCGACTTATCCATCAGCAGTAAATTTAGCGAGGGCTTGGCCAATTTCTGCCCTGATCTGACTCATATTTCCTCAGCTAAAGTCAAATTTTTTCCCCAACATGAAGTACTCTATGTACTTCAAAACAAATACCCCACAGTCTCAACCATTGCTCTGTCGGGGCACGGATTTGACCTTATAATCAGAACTTGACCACGGATAGGTCGCAGCTTCCAATGCAGTGGAGTCTCCGTGTATATGTAAAATCGCGGGAAGATATTTGGTCTGTTTTGAAAAGTGTAATGTCAGATAATGTTTGATAAGATAACGTACTTAAATATAAAAAATATCTAGAAATAAGTGTGATCGATTGCCCAAACGATCGACAACGATGGCATAATCAATCGTTAGCGATTGTATACTCAATCGTTAGCGCTTGTTTAGATAATTTTGAAGGTGTGGACCATTCTTACCAGGATGTTGATTTGTAGGGGATACTTGTCCTTCGAGGGCCTATCCAAAATTAGATCAACGATCATTACCGATCATTCTAAAACCTTAACGATCGCAAGGGCCCAATGTAAAGGAGCGTGGCTATGGACTGGGACAAATATCTGAAATGAATAATATAATATATAAGAGGAAATAATGGTCAAAATTATAAACAAAGTTTGCAGAGAGTGTAATGTACCGTGTTACATTGGTGAGCCCACAGATTCCTCAACCTATTGAAGAAGTTTTGGAGCATCTTTTGCCTGGGTTGGTTTCTTCCTTAAGGGCAGCCCACCGTTCAATTTGCGTGGCCACCGATTTTTTGTTGAGTTTTTCAGTTTCAATAAAGAATCTGAAATCGTTATAATCTATGGCGATATATGACAAACCGGTGGGGCTCATCAGGAAGAATTTATCACCAACCTCAGGATGAGCAGCGTCATCCATGACTT
The DNA here is from genome assembly GCA_021018995.1 of Chloranthus sessilifolius. Lineage (NCBI taxonomy): Eukaryota > Viridiplantae > Streptophyta > Magnoliopsida > Chloranthales > Chloranthaceae > Chloranthus > Chloranthus sessilifolius. Next base: position 44,194,772 of record CM037590.1, read on the forward strand.
CCAAAAGTCTTAGGTAGGCTCCCATGATCTGAAAGAAAATAAATTTTAGTAAATGCAAAGTCGGTATCGACTGTTCATACAATCGTTAACGATTGTCTAGATAATCGGTATCGACTGTTCAGACAATCGTTATCGATTGTCTAGATAATCGGTATCGACTGCTCAGATAATCGGTATCGACTGCTCTAGACAGTTGTTATCAACTGTTAAGACAATCGGCATCGACTGTGTACACAATCGTCATCGATTGTCTAAACAATCGAGTTAGACTGTCTGGGCAATCGTTCCTTTTTTTCAATCAGTCGTTACTTTTAGAAAACTTGAAAAGAAAATAACTTTGGAAATTGAATATGAGAGATTTGGTTACTTACAAGATTGTCCAAGTATGTCGTGCCTTCCAGACATTTGAACGTATGCATCCGGAGTGTATAATCACCCACGGAGCTTACGTAGATGCTGCATGAAACATAACGGCCAAGTTTTAATTCAAAACGAAAGTTACTACTAACTAAGTTGTAACTATCATCGGAAAAAAGGACAAATTCGTAATATATGTAACTTACTCGGCATCCTTTTCGGGAGCTGTCCAGATGGCATTCATGAATCTATGCTCATCTGTCAGCTCAACCGTAGGAGGGGGCATCGTCTCGGTTGGCAGTTTTTTTATCGCCTGCTTTTTCCCTATCCTAGGCTTTGAGGCAATTTGTTTGACTTTAATCCTAGGCCTCAGGCGAGCATCTATTGGTTGCTCGGATTGCTCATTACCAGCCGAACCACCCTTATCATCATCATCAAGGGATTGGTTATCAACTGCTGCCAACTCCTCTTGGGCGGGAGGAGCTGGTGCCACATCTGCTGATCTCTCGGTGGGCAACGTGATTACGATCTCATATCGGCGAGAGAGACACTTAGCAACTTCAAAACAAAGACCATCCACGAACATCGAAAGACATAAAATTGATAAATAAGAAAAACAGAGAACAGAATGACCTCTAAAAATAGAGAACATAATTAATATCGATACCGATTGTATTTACATTCGGTACCGATCGCCAAACGATTGCATTTACAAGCGGTACCGATTTCACTTACAATCGGTATCGATTGTATACTCAATCGTTATCGATTGTATATGCAATCGTTATCGATTCTATATGCAATCGGTATCGATTGTATACTCAATCGTTATCGATTGTATATGCAATCGTTATCGATTCTATATGCAATCGTTACCGATTGTAAATGCAATCGGTAAACAATCAAATAAATAAATAATCGAATTAAAACAGACTACACTGCCAATCATACCTTGGGTGTCACCTCCATTATCGTTTGAAGGAGTTTTATAATTTTTTCTTGCTCTTTTCGGATCAACTTGTTGAAGTGATCCGCCGTTTGTAATTGAACATCCCTTGAAGTGAGCCGTTCTTCAAAGGAGTTGCATTGTGTCTGGAGGAGCATATTCTCCTCCACAAGCCGCTTATTCCCCTCCACCAATTGGTTAACTATCTCTTCCAAATGGCTAGCTTTTTTGTTGAGTTTCATGTTATCAAACTCCAAACCATCAATCCTCCTCAACAACTCTTGATTAGTGGAGGATGGTGTACTGCTGGTTATCTTCGCGGCGACCCTTTTAGGCCGGTCTAATTGGCCTTGGACCTCATCTGAGGAAGATCCCTCGTCAGACGTTGTTTCCTCCTCAAATTCTTCCTCGTCAACTTCTTTGACCGGAATATTTCTTTTCTTCTTAGGCCGAAGATCAACTTCCACAGCTTTCTTGACCTCCTCAACCTCTTTCCTCTTCCCCCCAATTTCCCCAACAACAGCCTTTAAAACCCGTTGATAATCCCTTACGAGTGGTATGTCCAACTCGAAGGTAACGGGTTCGAAGGGAGCGTTAATCTGTTACAAAAAAGGACAGGCTGTAAAATAACATAGAAAATTTTACATAAATTGAAAAGTGACTCTAAATTAAAGATCCCGATTGTGTAGGTAATCGATAAAGATTGTTTAGGTAATCAATACCGATTGTGTAGGTAATCGATACCGATTGTGTAGGTAATCGATCCTGATGGTGTAGGTAATCGATACCGATTGTGTAGGTGGTCGATCTCGGTTGTGTAGTATGTCGCCACCGAGTGTGTAGGCCGTCGATAACGATTGCTTAATCAATCGATCTGATTCCGTAGTCAGTCGTTTCCGACTACGTAGGTAATCGATATCGATTGATTTGGTAATCGGAATCCTCCAGATTACTCTTTAAAGTTGTTACAAGTTTACCTTTACATATTTGAATTAGTTTAAACGACATCATACCTTGTTGTCGACCATCTTCGCAAGAGTGTAGCTTTTATTCCTCGTTTGGTGCTTCTCCGCCCACTTCAACAATCGGGGGAAACGGTTTACCATTGACGTTCTTTGAGGTGAGACTTCAGACAGCATCTCATAAGCCCACCACTGAAGTACACACATACAGCCATAAATATTATATGGCTTAAGGGCTTTATCGTTGTCGGCTGTCTTTCTATTTGCCACGCTCCTCTCTATATACTCTAGCAAGTCTTTGAAGACGTAGAGACCCCATGGGGTTTTTTTGAAACTTTTCACGTCATCGACGAGTTCAACGTGGGCCTCCGACAATTGAAGATGGGACCCGAGAAAAAAGAATGTACATAGAACAAAAAGAAGAGCCAACTTGACGAAGTCGTCATCACTTTGCGCTAGCCTCAATCCACTATCAATATGAGACCGCAGAATTTTCCCGGGCAGTAGTCTCCGAAAATATTTGTATCGAATGGTTTCCACTTCAGGTGCTTTAATGGAAGGGGAATACTCTTCGGGTTCAACGGCTACAAGGCCCAAAATTAAGGCAACGTCCATCTCCCGAAGATAGACATTTCTCCTCCCGATTCGGAAATAGTTCTTCTCAACCCAAAAACTTAACATAGCATCGACAACATCTCCAGCAAAACTAACACCCTTTGGCATTTGGAATATTCCCCCGAAAACTGATGCACTTAGCATCTCCTTCCGCTTCGGGCTAGCGTCTTCGTAGATCTTCAAAATGCCAGTAGGAGAATGATGAGTACTGAAAAATGATGATATTTCACCCCTAAATACCTATATTTAGCTGTCTGATGCAGGCTATCTGATGAGATTGATTAGATTTGAAGTGTTTCAGGTAAATACAAGCCAAGTATAGAAAATAGTCCAAGAATTCTGAATATAATGTCAAAACACTGCAACTTCGAGTAATCAAGAACTTGGTGCGACTTGCGGCTAACTTTGGACCTTCAAGACGGCTGAATTACGAAATTGTCAAAACATGAAAGTTGTAGATCTTTTCGTCAGCTTTCCAACGGTGTAAGAATCGTCTCAATCCGAGTTCGGGACAGAAAGTTATGGCCGAAATACCGAAGCAGTGTCTGAACCAAGAAGAAGTGCTGAATTTCACGGATTTCTGGGGTCGATGCATCGACCCTACAGGTCGATTAATCGAGCCAGAGTCAGAGTCTGACACGAAACTGACACTGAAAACCTAATTTTTGGGACTTTTTTACGGCTCGATGCATCGACCCTCCCTGATCGATTAATCGACCCTAAAAGTTTGGCTTAGGAGACTTCCGCGCGACGGGTCTATTTAAAGCGACTCAAACACTTCGGAAAATATATATCTTTTTAGAATTAGAATTACGTAGGAATTAGTTTTAGGAGAGAGTTTTAGTTTTAGAGTTCTTAGTTTTTAGCCATTATTTTTCATAGTTAGACATAGAAATAGGGAAATTTTATTATTCTTTTGAGAGCTTTGTTCCCTTTAATTTTTCAGTACTCATTCCTAAATTTTGTTCAAAGTTTATTCTTGTATTAATTTCGTTTCTGAAGATCATCATACGTGTGGATCAACGTAATTTATTTTGAAGTTTGAGGTAATTTTAATTAATGTTATTTTCTCGTCTTTATTTATTTATGTCATTTACTTACAATATGTGTGGCTAAATTTATAGGGATGGGGATCTAATGATTCTCATTCGAGGGATGTACTTTTAATAATATAAATTTAGGATTAAAATATGAGATTTTATTTTTCTGGTTGTTGTGCTATCATGAACGAATAAAATCCCCGCCACAACTGGGATCGCGTGTGTCGAGCCATGCCCGGGATCTCAGATCTGTGACGGTAATTTTACCCAATCATTGTTATGGTCTTTTTGCTTTCATCGTGTGGATCTAATTACGATTATGTTCTGGGATCGAGTGTGCCGAGCCATGCCCTGGATCTTGGTTCTGTAATGGTAATTTTATCTTAAATAATCCCTAATCTGAATAGAGTGTGTCGAGCCATGCCCTGGATCTTGGTTCTGTAATGGTAATTTTATCTTAAATAATCTCTAATCTGAATAAAGTGTGCCGAGCCATGCCCTTGATTTCAGATTTATAAGTGGTATTCTTATTGGAATTTTCACCCACCTTGGGGATGATTTTTATTTGAACCTGAGATCATGTGTGCCTAGCCGTGCCCTTGATCCCAGATCTATATATGAAAACCATCTAAGTCCTGATTGCAGGGATGCAACGTGGAACCTATTAGGGTGTTGACCATTGATTTTCCATAAAAGATGTTTGTTACCAATGAAATATCTCATAATTTAATCCTTAGATTTATATTATAGGAAGAATGGACCAAAGATGGGAGGATTTAGTATCTTCATCTTTATCATCATCTTCACTTTTATTTTTGAATTATCAATTGAATTTCAGTTTGTAGTCATTAATTATCATCAACCGCTTAAATCATAAAACTGGTAGAATACTGTTAGATCTTAATAGATTTCTAGAATTGCTTGTCTCTTTTAGATGTTTCAACATTAATCCTCGTGGGAACGATCTCGTACTCCGCACCCACTATATACAAATCGATTCGTGCACTTGCGAGTAAAACATTACATTAAAATATCACAACAGAGAACATTTGCCAACAGCAAGTTGTACAACCATTTTGCCGGCTTCTGTATATGAACTGTAATAAAATTGAAAGCGAATGTTTATAATCAGGGTATAATCAGGCTAGATAAAAAAACTCGTCGATTCCCTAAACAATCGTCATCGATTGTGTACACAATCGTCATCGACTGTTGAATCAATCGACAGCCTATACAATTGTCCAATTTCTTTTCCTTTTTTCTTCTTATTCTTTTCTTCTTTCGCCAAAATTTTCATTACTTTATCGTTTTCATCCCAAAAGGAACTGAAGATGATCTGGTTCTGGTGGTATATGCAATCGATAGCGATTGTATATGCAATCGCTATCATATGCAAATGCAATCGCTTTCGTTATTATCCCGAACCATCACCAGCAAATGATTTTCCACCATCAGCAGCAAATGTATCATCCCTATTATCCCTTCCAGCCCCCATATTTTCCAATGTCAAACGGCGGCGATAAAACACCTTAAAACCTACTATAACAAAATCAATTTCGATCTTGTAAGGGAGGACCCACCACCACCACCAGAACTAGATCCTCTTCAGTTCCTTTGGGACGAAAACGTAAATTTTGGCAAAAACGATATCGATTGTATAGACAATCGATATCGATTGAGTTTACAATCGTTATCGATTTTCTATACAATCGATAGTTATAAAATTTACTACAAAATGTGATCGACGAAAGAGGAAGAAAAAAATTAACAGAAATTAATTATTTACTAGCTACTTACAAGTTTGGTAGCTTGAAGATTGATGAACGGAATGCTAGCGACTCTCGACCGCCTTTCCACCGACTTCGAATAAAAAAGTAAAAAAGTAAAAAGATAAACAGTGTGTAGGATTTGGTGAAGGCGACTATTTATTATATTGGGGGTAAATCCGATATTTCCTAAAGGCGAAAGATGACTCGACGCGCAACGGGTCAATTTGAGTAAAAATAAAACTATAGGGTCTCTACAATAGCTGGTAAATTTCTCTTAAATATTTGCGTTTATAAGTGATCGCTAAGACTATAACACGTGGAAGAATGAGAAGAATGAGTCAACGGTGCTCGCTCCCGTACGAATCGCCGAGGAATACGAATATAGGATGTAATTAGTTTGTTATATTAAAGGGCATTCGGCGCCACTTTACAATATGCTCATTACCGACAGAGGATACAAAGATGACGTCTACATGCGAAGACACGTGTACGGCTGACATAGGTTGGATATTTCAGAGACAAAGGCGATGACCAAATGCAAAGCAACCTCGAAATTCACGCAAGCAATGTTAGTGTCTTGCCTGGCACTGGCAGTCAGTAAATAAAATTAAATAATATAAAAATTGAAAAGTTGTTGACACTAAAGATAACGTCACACCTTATAAATTTTAGAGATAATATGCAATTGTTGCAGCGACACGCATATATCTTTGGGTACCTCTGGTCTCGCTCGGTCCCGAATCCCTTGAAAATCACCTATTTGACAGTCAATTTTTTATTTTGTGTTTTAAATTCTTAAAAAATGCTCACAAAATTATGTTTGAGCATCAAGTGTGTTATGATTTAATAGTCATTTTTCTGGATCTGTGACACATGAACTTCAAAACTGACCGTATCATAAGTGTGTCATAATTTTAAGATCGATTATGAGGAAGATCATAAGAAAAAAGGCCTCCAGCATTTGGTTAAGGATGCCTACATCTTTTAAAAATTAAACAAAAAAAATGATATAATATTCTAAATTCACGATGAATCCATCGAAGTTTTAACATGACTATAATGTTGCACTAGATTATGTGCTGGATCTCATTAGATTATGTGAAAATCAGATGGTAATACGAATTAGTGGTAGAAAGGCTATACACGAGCTTAACATATCTTGTCGCTGTCATTGAGGGAGTAAAATCCTTTCGCAATTGCTACCACTCATGCAAGCAGGCCATAGCGGGATTTTCTTCTGGTGGGGACTAGTGACGGTTGGAAATGTTATTACTTATTTTATTTCTTTGATTAATACATTATAGATTTGATTTGGGGGCTTATATATGGAAGAAGGTTATATAAGAAGCCTATTTTATATATATTTAAAAATTAATGGGGGCTTCAGCTCCCACTCCACTCTATGTGGCTCCGCCCTTCAAGGGTACCGTTTTGGTTGCCCCACCTGTCAAATCATTTAAAAGTGAGGCCGGGTGGGTGCTTTTAGAGTTTTGGTTGGTGTAAATAGAGATAACATTATTAGTGTCATTAGTAATTATTAATTGTAAGAGTAATGATCTAGTGTCCAGCATAAATTATAACATTGTGTATACGATTGAATCCAATGCCCCAGTTAACGATCGGAACAAGTCTATTGTCATTATGGTGGGATCCACTTCTCACAATTGTCGAATGGTAAAATTGGTCATGTGAAATCATATTTTGATTTGATGGGCAGATAAAGTATACAATATTAGTCTCCTTATTATAAACATAATATAAGCAAATATACTGGATATTTATGATGGGGGATCCCTTATAATCGTAAGATAATAATAATTTCGTCACACTTGTTTTATCAAATCACAATCACAAAATAAAAAATTATAATTATAATTATACTTTGAGACTTTGAGTAATAAATTAGGATTTTTATTTTTTATTAAAAAAATAATTATTATAGAATATCTTTGACTTCAGTGAAAAATCGACGATAATTTGAAATCTTAGCGTTGGCGATCGGAGAGTGAATGAGATGTCATAGAAAGAGATGAGTGACTAAGATTTGAGAGAGGGAGAGAGAGAGAGAGAAGACAGAAAGAGAGCCGTTGGGATTTGGGAGTAGGGAGAGAGAGACACTTGAGAAAGAGAGAGAGAAAGTGAGATGGAGAGTAGCTGGGCTTGGGGAACTAAGAGAGAATTTTGAGAATCTATTTCTATTAAAAAAATTATAGATAAAAAAGTAAGTTTTTAAAATATCTTTAAAAATTTTGAGATTTGGGGATCCTTATTAAAAGATTTTGCCCGTAAAAAGATGAAACTTAAAAGACTATAAAGAAAAAAAAACTTGCAATGAGAGATCCCGGGACCTCCCATTGAACAACGTGGAATATAATTTTCCATTGTTTGTTACTTTTTACTGTGTTTAATGTTCCAATGTTTTTTACTTTTTACTTTGTTAGTAGTATGTTAATGCTACAACAAGCAAACAACAGTAGACATAAATGGCAAGCCTGCCAAAGCTGAAAATTAAAACCCTCACAGCAAGTTCAATTCGTTAGAATAAACAAACAATTTTCAAAGAAATCAAGGGAGGGTCAATTGATAGACTATACCACTTCTACTAGTCATCGCATGCTGGCTGGCACGATATCGCCCAATAGGCCTTTGTCGGTGGTTGTGAGCTGTGCGACACGGTCAGGCAGTGCTGAACCATGCCCTACTCCGCATGGCGGTCTGTCCGGTTGCCTGGGATTATATGGCCCCTGTGGACTGTACTGCATTGGAGGAAGATATAGGCGCCCTGAAACAGATGCTGCCTGGTGAATCAGGCTGCCCCGCAGGAATCCGACGGTGTGATGACAGTGCTGCCCTTCGTATGTTGTGATGACGATTGTGGGATCATCGGATGAGCGTTCCACCCTTTTCTTTACCGAGCATTTGCCGTTTGTACAGCGATAATAGCTCCTGTGTTATATATAGATATAGGGGGTGAATACCCTATATTATCTCTTCATTCTCTTTACTTTAAATTAGGATCAAGATCAAGCCAAGAAAAGGAGCCGAAAGCAAAGTCCATCAAATCAAAGGGGATTGAAATAAAAAATATATTAACAAACAGAAATTTGTTTTAAAAAGACATCCACCTGTTTATAAGTTTTCTTCATGTTGAACAAAAGAGAAAAGAATAAGAAAATATGCTAGATATACCGAAGAAAGTAGAGAGAAATTTTGTGCGTAAAATAACAAATCGACAAAGGAGTTAATAAAACTAATTACATAAGAAAATATAAATTAAGTAAAAAAACCTTTTACACTTAAAAAATGAAAATATAGGGTCATAAATTTTAAAATATAGGGCTTAGGCCTTTAACACAATGGTAGGTTGACAATATTACAATCTCAAGGTCGCGGGTTCGAGTCCAACTTACCTATCAAAAAAATAAAAAGGTTAAAATAATAAATTCAATAAAACTAAATAGGTTTTTTCAAGTGATCAAGTAAAGGAGATATACCATTGATCGTGCATAAGAAATTTGCAGTGTTTTTGCCCAATCTCTTATGCCAAATTTGAAAATCACCATTTCCCTTGTCAAACTAATCAAATGACTAAAATACTCCTAAAAAATTCAAAGCCTTCCATTTTTGTCTAATGGCTCTATTGATCGTGCAACACTTTTATAGTTTCATGCTTCAAGGATCAAAATTTCAGCTTTTATTTCGATTTCGGAGGGGACTGAAACTGAAATTTCGGCCAAAAATTTCAACCTCATACAAAAATGACCGAAATTTCGATCCATATTATCGTTTTGGTGGGGGCCGAAACCAAAAATTTCGGCCGAAATTTTAATCCATGTTCTTCACAAATCGTTGCCACATATAATGAGGGTGCACATGAATGTCACTCATGAATGTGGCCTCTCAAAGACTCACAATGGTTAAGAGACTGCAGCTGTCTCTTAGATACCATATGGTCTTCTACGGTCTCCTAAGGACTGCAATAGAGACCGTTGTTGTATTTGAGAGACCGCATAGAATGAGAGTGCCGTATATGCCATGACACGTGAACTCCTCATCATGCGTGGCACCAACTTGTACAAAAGTAAATGAGGCACAATTTTTTAGAGACCTCATGTGGAAATATGAGGGCTTAAAGTTTTTAACTGATATTTTAACCATTTCATTGCTTCAATAAGGAATTTGGTGATTTTTGATAAAGACAATGGTGATTTTTAAATTTGTGATAAGGGATTTGGTAAAAAAAATCCAAAATTTACACTATTAACACACCTTGGAAATGGGCTGTTTTTAACTGCTTTTTGTCCATATTTCCGCCACCTATAGCCATCTTCGAGATGATCGACTTCACTCTTAGTCATGAACGCAAATCGTGGATGTCGATTCCGCTTTCTCCCCCTTTTTTTAACTTTGCTCCTGCAAACAAAGATTTACCTATTCATATCTCATGGAAAGCTAAAACATAAAAGCATAAAATAAAACAATCATAAAGGACATTTAGCAAAATCCACAAAAATTTTGAATCCCAACCCTTGTTGGCCACTTGCAGGGATTTATTCTTACTTAATGATGTGTGATGTGATGTAGGGGTTTTACACATACTCAAGGAATTAGTCGGGTACTCTAAGATGTTGGATACCTCGTTATCAATAACATATCAAAATTTGTGATGGCAATCATATCCTTATGTGGTAAAGTAAAAGTAAAATAAAACAACAGGGGTTGGCACAATGGCCAACCACGCCTCAAGAAGGGGAGGTTCCGAATTCAAATCCCACCTCTTGTTGACCATTTGAAGGGATGTATACCTACTTTTCTCGTATGTGTGATGTGAGGGTGTTGCACATGCCCGGGGACTTAGTCAGGCGCTTTAAGAAGCCCGGATACATTGTCATAAATAAAAAATAAAAAATAAAAAAACACTAAAAGTAAAAGTAAAATAATTTATATCCATTAAAGTTTTTTAAAAATAGGGATTGAGCCTCTAGCCTAATAGAAGGTTGACAATATTACAACCTTGAGGTTACAGACTTACTAGTTAAATCCCAACTTATCTATAAAAAAATATAAAAACAAATATTTTTATGACATAAAATGTTTTTTGCGTATATAGAATTTTATAAATTTAAGATATTGTCTCCACTTTAACGAAAAGGTTAAAAATAAATCATATAAAAACTCACCATATGTAGGGTGTTTTTGGGTCCAACAATTTTTTTGGAAATTGCTAACCTCAATGAAAAAGTGTGAGACAAGCTCAGTATATATATATCAGTAAATCTTTTTTTATATTTTATTTTAACACGTTTTTGAATTGATTTTCAATAGGGCATACTTGGTTTGCATTATATGATTTATGAATGAAATATCAGATTATCTAATTAATTATTTGCAGATTTTGAGATAAATCTATTTCTTAAATTAGTTGAATATATTTGTAGAATTTTTCTTATTTAATAATATTTTTATAAATAGTACAATTTTACGATTTAATTCACAAAATCCAAAATGATATTGTGACACAATTTAATTTTGACAACATTGAAGAGAAAAAATCTAAATGTGACGGAATTATAATCAAGTTTCTATGCTATAAAGTCAACATATATTTTTATACAGTAATAAACGGAATGAAGATTCAAGAAAAATGCGAGCGGAACATATATATATATATATATATATATATATATATATATATATATATATATATACTAATCATAATATTTTTAAGAGATCTACGTACCATTCAAAACTCATTTCATATCTACAATTAGAAATTTGAGTAGAAATTCAAAAACGCCTGACGCTTGTTTACGAAGACTTATAGTGCTTTCACGTAAGATTAATTTTCAAATCTTAAATTATAAATAATGCTAGAAGTGCTAACTTTACCGATGGGATAAAATGTTATTCAGAAGCTCGATAAGATTATTAGACAGGTCACGTAATAATCCAGTACAACATCGATACTATATATAACAATGCTATTATCGTAAAAAAAAATAAAAGAATATGTCTAGTATTGAATATTGATTATAATTAAGTATATAAAGTAATAAATCAAAGAACAAGAAATAATGATCTAAAACCCACAAGAAGATGATGAGAAACGAATATAAAGTGCATTGCAACTGACTAGAATATTCAATATTCACCACAAACAGAACAATGATAAATAAATGCATGAAAAGGAAATTTGAAGGTCAACAAAGCATAATGTTTATGAAAAAAAAAGGAAAGAGATAAATGATAAGCTGAAATTATAGAAAAAAGCTTTGGAATCAATGTGTTTGAAAATTAACAGAACAAAGGCATAATACTTGGAGTGCAAATTTTGTGAACAAGAAAGTCTAGAGGAGGATTTTGTCAAAATAAAAAATTATTTACTGTCACATTGCCATAGATTTAGCTACTTAGGCTCTACTTTACTATCAAATTGTAGATTGAAGAGGACTTCCTAAATAGGATTAATGTAGGTTGGATGAAATAAAGGCAAGCTAACAGAGTATTGTGCAACCCAAAAATTCCCTTTAGATTAAAGGATCATTTTTATAAGATAGTGATTAGACTTGTCATATTATATGGTGTGGAATATTAGGCTACAAAAAGTGAGAAAAAGATATAGTACATGTGACCGAGTAGTAGCGTATGTTGAGATGAATGTGTGGAGAGTAACAAAAAAAGATAAAATACAAAATGAGTACATAAAAAATAATTTGAGAGTGACACTTATAAAGTAAAAAATTACATATTGCCACTTGAGATGGTTTGTACATGTTCATCGGAGGCCAGAAATAGACCTTGTACAAATGGTCAAATGTACAAAGTTCATCCAAGTATTTAATTAACGATCATACATAATTCATCTAGGTCTTTAATTAATGATCTAAATTACAAAGGAAATAAAATAGTGATCTCACTATATGGTATAAGACCCGTTATATCCAAATGAAAAATTGCAAACAAGAGGCAGTTTTTGTGCAGGAAAAGTGCAGGTGGCTGACGTGGCGCTATGTGACTGGCTGCCCAGACCTGCATTACCACATTGCGCCACGTCACCCACCTACACTTTGCCAGCACAAAACCTGTCTGCCATATAACACCGTTCGTATCCAAATATCTAATCAACACTTCTTACTAAGTCTCAAAATCGTAAGGAAATGGCAACAATTAAAAAATACCCATAAGAGGAGAATATGAGAGACAAAACACCTAAATTAAAACAAAGGACATTTGGAGAAACTCAAATCCGGAATCCAATATTAGAAGCCATAATTGATTAAAACCTAAAATAGAAGCATGCCAGCAGTTTAAATCCAAATTTGATAAATGATATTCCAAAGAGAATTATGAAGGGAGGACAGATTTATTGAGGGCAAAGTGTAGGTGGCTGACGTGGCATAACATAATTAGCTGTATCGACCTACATTAATTGAGTTGCATTAATTAAGTTCCACCACTAATACAGCCAATTAATAAATGGATGAGAAGAATTAAGAGACACTCAAAAATATTTAACTAAATGATAAAAGACAATACCTTTTAAGCAATTTTGTATCTAATATATATATATATATATATATATATATATATATATATATATATATTCACAAGCTAATAGCGTACCAAGTTACAAACAAAGTCGATATTGTAAACGATAATAATATAGATGAAGCGAGCATTACCAAGAAAGCCGATATGGCACACGATAAAAGATGAAAAGAACGTAGCCTTCAACTAATAATCTAAAACCACAAACCTGGGAATAGATACCGTAACGTATATGAAAGCAACACAAACTCCGTTGTCTGAATTACAAAACTAAGACATATCCAAATATTAGGACACCTCAAAACAACATAAAAATTGAACTTTATAAGCAGGGTGCTGTGCACCACCCGGGATAATGTGTCCATGGTTCAAAATTTCGTCAAAATGTCTCGATTTCGGTGTCGAAACGAAAACTCAAATTATCGGAAATTTCAGACAGTAGAAAAGATTTCAACCGAAATTTTGGTACCGAAACCAAATCGAAATCCGATTTTCATCCTTGATGGAGCCCCATCTTTAACCACAATCTGAACCATCCAATCAATTTCTGCTACCTTTTGAAGGGACCATAGCCCAGAAATTGAACTTATTGGACAATCATAACCACTGGTCAATGACCAATTTCACGTGGGGAGAATCGTCTGATCAACCCAAGTTCTAAAAAATATTCGATCGGAGATACCCACTAGGTCAACGATCTGGATCAAAAGGCACATGTACAAATTTTTAGTAGAAAAATGGGGAGGGAGCACTTGCGCTGAGTAAGTACGGTAGAAAAGAAATGTACCCGAAAATACTGCAACTTTGCAAGTCAAGTTATACGTAGATTTGAAAACAGAAGAGTACCATGGATTTAAAATATTTCTTCACAGAATATAGCATGCTGTTGCCGAGTACCAAGGATAGTACTAACGCTGATCTTAACATTGTGATAATTAGTCAAGAAATCAACCTGGCACAATCTTGACTGTCCGATCTAGAGCCTGCAATTCAACATGCAGAAGTGCACTAAACGGACGGTCGGGATTTTCTAACCAGAGTAATAGTCGGTATGTGCTCAACTCACCTGGTGTTAAAGGAAAACAGGTCTGGGTTGGCGATTACTCTTATACCCGTACTGTAGAGATGGCCGGAGTTTTGCAAGCTCACTCATACAAAAATAAAGATAAAAAAAGATGGCCAGAGTACGGTGTACGATTCCCGGTACTCGGCCTTATAGATAGTTGTAAAAAGAGGAATAATAGAGGAGCAAAATTTTAAGATATCAACTACTAATTAATCATCAATTACAAAACTATAATGCAGAATTATATAATTCGAAATTCTTAAAATAAAAAGTTTCGTTAAGTTGCAAAAAAAAACATTTTATTACGAATATGCCACTGGAGGAAAAAAAACATCGAGACACTGGTAAATTAGGATTCGCAATACCACTCACGGTATCTCGGCCGGTTTTTTGAAAGACTCTGGCGGGTTTTCCGGCGTCTCCTCGCTTGAACTTGACGACACTGGTAGATTAGGTGTCGAAAATTCGACAGATTTTCCCGGAGATTGGGGAGAAACAACCGGAAAACACTGCTTTCGGGGGAAATCCCACTCATCTGCGAAGTTGATCCCATCAAAACCCGTAAAACTGCAATTATCGCGATTCCGGATGTTTTCCGGCATCTGATTCCACCCGAATTCACTCAAAATACTGCCTTCTCGATCGGTGACAAGAGAGCCAAAAGAAAAATCGGCATCAGAGTAGCCGGAAAATGTCCAGCTTGAATCGCGGGTAAACTCTGGTTCCGATCTAGGTTTCTTATCTTCCATAAATTAAGAATCACCTGAGAGAACTCAGTGACGTAAAACCGATTCGATTGATCGGAATTCAGGAGTGTGACGTCGGAGCCAGTCGTAAGTGAGAACTCCGGTGAGAATTGGACAGATCCGGGTGTCTGAGAATTAGGGTTTCTAAATTTCCATGCGTTTGAACTTTTAACTTTCGAAGCTTTTGAAGCTTTGTCCCGGCAAGTGCCTCAACCGCACGAAGTTATCTTTATACAAAACAGTAGAGATTACTTGTAAAGCGAGTTCATCTTTAAGACCAATGGATCATAATTTTGTACCCTCCAATTCCGGAAAAATCACGGAAAATTAGGATGCTTGCTGCCCGGATCCTGGATATGTTCATTTTAGTGTGTATTATGACTCAACTGAAACTTTCCCAAATAACTTTCCCAAGACAAGATTATTTGTGTATGTGTGTTTCACAAGCGATACACACTTTCGTGAAGAAATTTCGCTCTCAACTATATTGTACGGACCCCACGATTCTTATAGTAAAAGAACTTGAAAATTTTAACACGCACTAAATTTAAGGTACGTCAGTGGACCACAGAAGAAGGTACCAACGGAGCTAATGGATTCGATCTCCCTTTTGCCGATTTTGGTTAAAATGAAATGAGTATCTTTCTCCGTATATAATAGATGTATTGTATATATCTTCATTTTAAGCAGGTGCTTACGTAGGCTTTGAAACCGTGTTGATTCGAGGAAAATATCCGGTGTGAGTAGTTCCCACATTTCTATGAGGGTGAATCTTAAGAAGCCGACTGCTTATCAAATTATCTCCTTCCACCTGTGCATAACCGGTGGAAGGAGATTTACCCGAGCACCACCCGCATCAAATCATATTTGAACCATGTGGGGCACCAAGTTTTTTAAATTTAGTGAAAATATCATGGAGTAAGTTGTGACGCATGCATTATACATTTTGCATCTATTTTTTAAGGAGTTGGTCTATGATAGGCGTCCCACTGTGTGCATTGAAGCAGTCTCATATTTGTGTGCGACCGAGTGACATGCACACACTTTCATGCATTAGAAATTCGTACAAGGTACGTAATTATATAGATGGTTGGAGTTCCGTATTAACCCATGATGGGTAAATACTCATTGTAGATTAACTCTGTTTTTAAATAGTTAGCGTTAGGTAATCCAGTAATTTTTTTTTTTGTGCCATATGAAATCATCATGTGTGTGGTCGACCGAGACGTCTCGTGTCTTAGACTTGAGTCAGAGCCATGGGTTAAAATCTCAGAAAAATGATACGTATCGATATTGGACGATGCATTCCAATGTATCGTCCGAAATTTTGAATTTTTGTATAAGAGGCACCGATACGGTATCTTGAATATACCGTATCGGTGAGGTCCAAAATCGATATATATCGTCCAATACGTATCGGTATCGGATGATATTTTGACCTATGGTCAGAGCAGTTAAAAGCATGGTTTAAAATCTCGCCCGATAAATGCTTTAGGCGAGACTTCTCGTGTCATGGACCACAGGGAGACGTGATTTAGTTGTGGTTCGTACCAACTTGTCATAACTAAAATTTTGCTTTTATATTTTAATTTATATAGAATGTTAGGCTTATACATTATTAAAATTGTACTACTCTTTGTACGCACGACATTATTTTACTTTTTCGTGTCCTATTTATGTGACGATCTTGTGAATGGCTATAACAATATGTCTAAATCTGTGCACACTAACATCACTATTATTCATATTTTTAACCGTTAATATTAAAGATCTTTGATCGGACGATATAAAATTGATTGATAGGTGTAATTCTCTAACTAAAATGTGTTCCAATAATGAAAAGGCCCTTAGATGGTTTCGATTGATCTTAAATATTTGCCACATGGCATAACAATAAAATATTCTTTAATGGTATAAGATCAAAAGCCAATTTTAATGTTGTAAGATTGTTCAAAGGCTTATTTTAGTTTCACGTCGGTCTCACCGAGACGTCTCGTGTGCTCAGGGTTGTTTGAAACAACTCGGAAATTGGATATTTCAAATCACGGTTAAAAGTCATCTAAAATTAATAGTCGTGACATTTTTTTTTTTTACAATAAATATCTCATACATATATCATTTGTTTTAGATGACCTTCGACGACTTAAATTAGATGATGAAGGTAATCTTGTGGGCCATAGATCTTTGAGATCATGATTCGTGAGCATCAAATCATATGGACGGTAGCTTCATATGCCACTCATTACAAAGAGTAACCTGCATACCAAGAGCGTTAGTGCCGCCCGGCTCTGTTAACGTATAGCAACTCTTTACAAAAATATACATATATTGGTTTGACAAGTGACAGTTGAACTAAGACTACCGAATTTTGAATGGCAAGATTTTTTTATATTTTTATCTATTTATTGTCACTTCTTCTGCCTTTTTTGTTCAAATATCGAGTGCTTGGGCATCATCAAATCAAGTGTGGTGTGTTGTGGATCATCTATACAACACGTAGGGACTTTGTTGTGTGCCGATCTAGTTGGTGCACATGGACGGCTGTGATGATCAATCTCCACAAAAGTTGCATCCATCGAACAATCTTGACCATCAAATTAGTAGTCTTTAGGCTGAGAATAAATGAGCATTAACAGTAGAACTGAATAGTATGTACTATGTAAGCCTTTGAGTCAGATTCTATGTTTAGTATTTAAAATAAAATGAAAGTGGCTGTCCAAATTACATAGGTACAGAATACTGATTGATCTAGGTGACAATCTATCTAACCTATTGACACAAACATCTTGCATGGACCACAGTTTAAAAGCCAAACTGATGTGATGTTTGCAATCATTCAACAGTGGTCCTTATCTTGGATGCTAAGGGATTTCTCTACAGCCATCTCATATAACTCTACAGCAATCTCATATATCAGATAAGGCCTAGACGTCGCAAAAAATAATGTTTAAATGACCTTATACTGTAAAAATATGTGTTTAATCCTGCACCGTTAGACTACTCGATCTTTCCTAGTATGTAATGTGGGAAAATTCTCTCTTCAATCTAAAGAGCTAAAGTAGAGCATATCTCAGTTAAAAGAAACACACTTATAAGAAAATGCAAACCATTTGATCAATGAGTTTAAATATGTATCCTCCGTTATAAGACAATGCAAACCATTTGATCAGTGGGCCTCAGTATTCTCAGTTAAAATTAAATTGTACATATTTGGACAAAAATATGATAGTCATTCACAGGGTAGTCAAAATAGTGTATACACAGTAAAATGTGAAGTACTAAAAGTCTATAAACATCATGTACAAATCTATCACCAAAAGTGAGATCCTCTTTAGCGTCTCTAGGTGACATGTAGTATAGTTATTGTCTCGCTTAGCCCTAAGATGCAAAATTATAATTTGAGAAGTCGTCTCGGACAATAATTGAACCTAAGCCCTAAGGTACTCAATCGGTTTCAAGGTTAGAATTTCCTCATCCACTTTACTTTTGGTCCAGGGTCGGCCCCCAACAGTTGGACGCTCCAAATTGATTAGGATAGAGAGGAAAAGATATATGGAGACATTTCATAAGGTTATCAAGCTTTAAACATAGTCACGAAGTCGGGTTTGGGAAACATTTAGCGAAGAAATCGTAGAAAAAAAATAAGACCATATAGTATAAAAACTTTAGAAATATTAAAATCATGACTGGTTTAAAAACCTCATAAATTATTAATGAATATTTTGTGAATTTTTTGAATTTTAAAAAAAATGACAAATAATTCGTGATCACAGTTCATGGGAACCTTCACAACATCCAGCGAATTTGCTTTACTTTAGTGCACCTTGGCTTTGTGCTACTGAATTCTGTCACAAGCAGCTTGTACGGATTTT
Organism: Chloranthus sessilifolius; assembly: GCA_021018995.1. Classification (NCBI taxonomy): domain Eukaryota; kingdom Viridiplantae; phylum Streptophyta; class Magnoliopsida; order Chloranthales; family Chloranthaceae; genus Chloranthus; species Chloranthus sessilifolius. Next base: position 44,213,693 of record CM037590.1, read on the forward strand.
GATGGCCTGACATGTGTGTTGCTTCATACCTTTAATAACCTAAGGATGCCCGGTGAGGAGAAATAGCCGTATAGGGGTGTCTTCGTCTTAATATGATTTACCTTGAATCTTTTGGAGTTTACACAAGGTGAATCGTTGTATCATGCTATGGTCCTCCCATCTTTTCAATGGATCTTGAGTTCGTAGTCATACTTTTGGAGATACTTATTTCATGTGGCACACATATAAAAAAAGTGACTAACATTTTGTAGACAGCCAAAATTAATTTTAAGGTCACTTTTTTTCCGTATTTACGATATGAAATAAACAAAACAGTGTCTAATGGTACACGCATGATCTCAAGATCTATCGTGAGAAAGATTAGAGTGATAAACTGTCATGACTCGAAATTCTATCTTATCCGAATGACCTAAAATTTCGAGTTATGATTCGCATGCATCTCATACTATCATGAGTTATAAGAGATGTGAATACGATGTATTCCACACTTTGATATCATCTCAATGATTTACCAAGCCCAAACATAAGCATGATCTCATACTCTCGCGTCATATGACCTAATATATCTTTAACTCGTATTATAATCAAATGAAAGTACGAAATTATCACACGTGCAAAAAGACTTACATTCAAATTATTATTATATTTATACATATATTTATTTATATAACAACAATATAAATATAACACAAGAGAGTTAATGATGTATTTTCAATAAACGTCGGAGTTCGATTTCATAAAGACATCGAAATTATAATACTTCGTATTATCGAAGTGGTCTCATTGAAATGATAAAAGTGATATATATATATATATATATATATATGCACTAAATTTTGATTGTATAAAAGTGATATTATAGTGTGAATAGAATCATCTGATTGGCCAAGAATCGATTTATCGATTTTTGAATCAATTAATCGGGATAAAAGATAAGTTACACTTTTTTGGTCAAAATCGGTCGATAGATCGATAATGAGATAGGCGAGCGAATTTACTTTTGTCTAGGTTCGATCCATCGATTAATGGCGTTTATCGATCCCACTAAAAGGAGGCGCATGAATTCAGAATGGACTTGCTTATCCAATCTCTAAAGCCACTAGCTTACAAACAATATTTTAAACAATAGCATGTGGGTCTCCTTGTAAGTTAAGAGTAGCCTACTACTTTAATTATATTATATTATGATGTAATTGATTAGACTTATATATTATAATATAATATGCTATATGTAATTAATTTTAAATATATATTATAGTATAATTATAATATAATAAATAACAATTAATACACCAAATACAAAACAGTGCTCCACCTGATAGGTCGATTTATCAAAGACAAGGATCAATCCATCTACTTTAAAGTGTCAGAGTAAATCATTATGAGGTTACCCAGTTTTGGTCATTAAGCAATTTGCTCAGAATTGATTGATTAGACATAACCCTTGATCGATTGAGTATATAATATAATAGTGAGTTTATATAATTTTAATAGTGCCTTGGGTCCCGATTTCGAATTAATCGATTGAAAGTGTAAATCGATCGATTGGCTGTCACGAATTTCGAACTGATCTAGGTTTTGAAGTAAACCCAAAATATATCTGAAAAATAATTAAATAATATTAGAATAAAGATAAATCACATTTTTCAATCCTAAAGCAATATTATCTAGAAAATAAATTTATGGTTTGTTTTAATAACTCGTCGATATGTGATCGAATCGTATCCTACACGACGGGATCTATGAAGAACGAGATGGATAGATGGGTACCCACCTCTTGAAGCATGACGGCAGATCAACGACGATTAGATTTGAGAAGATCGGCGTCCAATCGCAACGACACAATTTTATATCAAGGTTTGATCCTTAAACCTCTTGTCTATAAGAGACGTCTCAATCCAAGATGCTATCACACTACTTATTTCAGTTATTAACATAAATAAATATATAGGTTTTTCTCAAATATGTTAGGTTATGATGTGAAACACTAACACTATCCAAAATACAAAATACATCTAACACTATAAAATTAATTTTAAAAAATCAGAATCGTTATATAAATAATTTTCATCATCTGATTCAATGCAGTTAATGTGAAATAATTTTTATGGATGACAGCACGTAGAATAAACATAGTGCATCCTTTAAATTGAAATTCGCATGTTCAAAGCCTGTACTCGTCAAATAATTTCTATTGCTTTACTAGAGTTTTCAAATGGAGGGTTAGATCTCTAGGGCTGTCATTTGAATGTATAAAGTTAAATGGGTTTATTTAATTAGGTACCTTTTTTTATAACTTAAGATTATTCCTTGTCAACTCAGATTTTACGTGCCTAATTATTTTGAAGCAAACAATAATATATTTTTTCTTCTCAATTATCAATACAATAGATCTTGAGATCATAGATCTATCATCGGACGATTAGATATTGATTCCACATGACAAACATACCAAAAAATGAAGCTGACGATGAGCATACTTTAAATGTCGTTTTTGGATTGCTTTTCAAAATGTGTGTCATGTGGAATCAAAATTCGGCCGTATGATGGGACGAAAAATGATTTTCATTTTTTGATTCAAAATAGTCAACGATTTAAGCATGTGACATCTAAGTTCAAAAGAAAGAATCTTTGGTTAAAAATAAAGATACCCCCTGCACTACAAATAGTGTATATGTACTATAAATATTGCAAAGTGATATGCCCGCCGAAGTTAGGGTTGAGGTTGAGTAAATCACTTAGTTAGGGTCTAGGGCCTAGCCTTGGACCCGTGGGGCTAAGCTTGATGGGGGCTGGCCACGTGCCGTTGGCATTCCTAGTGGCTTGCATTGGAGCATGAGATAATCTTGATTCACCGAGAACTTTTTTTTCTTTTGTTCTATTTTTTTTATAACCCGAGTGTTCGAATGTTTGCACTGGCATAGCCACATAGAAGAGTAAGGGGGTTCAAGCCCTCATTTAACTCTAGAGTTTCTATTATGTATGGTTCTTATACAACTTTTGTTTGTATATAAGCCTCCAAATCTATAATGTAGAAGCCTCCAAATCGGCTCAAGCCCCCAACTCTGGAGTTTCTATTATGTATGGTTTTTAATTTCTTATACAGCCTTTGTTTGTTTATAAACCCCCAAATCTATGATCTAGAAGTCTTCAAATCGACAGTAAAATAACTACTAACATTATATTTATCATTTGTAACCCGCACCAACAAAAATTCTTGGCTACGCCCTTGGGTGTTCAGGCACCTTGGAGCACCCGATTAATTAATCCCAAGGGTCGTGCACGCCCCAAGTTAGCGCATGTCATGTCGCACGAGATATATGTCCCTAGAGTGGCCTCAAGGGAAATTCGATTTCAAGTTTCCTGCTTCCCGAGGTGGGTACCTGGCCATCCCGCCGATCCCCTTGACTCCTTCAAGTTCATGAAGTTTTCTTTTACCTATCATTTTAGCTATTAAAATACATAAATTTTAATAATATTTAGGATTAATTGCACTACAGGTCCCTGTATATATATGTCCCTAGAGTGGCCTCAACGGAGATTCGATTTCAAGTTGCATGCTTCCCTATGTTTCTCTGATATTATATATAGGTCTATGTACTTTTCATTATTTGAAATTCATCCAAACATTTCGATGTCTTATGCATAGAAGTCCCTACACTAACCTAAGGTAACTCAACTACTCCAGCCACCTAACTAGGTATGGTTTATGTAATAAAAATACCAGATTTGTCCTTCCTTTGTAGAAAAATATTTACATAGGGTTTTAATACACAAGTTTCAACTACCCTACAATGAACTTTGCCTCATTCAAGTTTTTACCCACCTTTCAATTCCGGTAGTCAAATTAGCCGTCAACTTGGCCACAAATTATGTAGCAAACCCCACTCTCTAAAGTGGGCATTTTTCTTATCTTAAAATTTAAGAACCCAACTGCTATTCAGTGATGAGTGTAGTAATAAGCTATCAATCTTATTGTTGGGGAACAGCATGTCAGCCGTGTGTCATGAAAACTTTGAGATGCACACAGATCTTCATGTTCTTTATGTCCACACAATTCTTCATATCTATGCAGCGCATGACATGCATTCTGTGTGCTGGTGATCAGGTTGGTAGTTTTATGCCAGCTTACGTTTCAAATCTCAACTCCGATACATTAGTAGTCTCGATCATGGCTCATACCGGTATTTAGCTGGTATTTTTTTAGAATATACCAAAAATTTTTGAAAAAATAACATAAATTAAAAGAATAAAGGCATAAAATCTCACAAAGCATCATAGGTATCTAAGGCTGCCAATAGGGTTGGGCTTGCCCATCAGCCTGCTTGGACTACCCCTAAAATTAGGGGTCTCAATGGGTCAGGACTTAAATGGCCTAAGTTTTAAAGGGGCTAAAATGGCCGCCTCATGCCCGGCCCAATTATTATTCGGGCTGGGCCGGATCAACTTAAAAATAACCTAGTCCATACCCGGCCCAACACATAATCAGATTTTTTTCGGGCTAAGCTGGGCCAAGCGTGGCATAAGCCCATTCAAGCCACAATTCTATCATTTTTTAGGGTAAATTCGGGCCACATGAACCCATCCAACCCTTTGGAGCAAATGTAGTTGAGGTAATTATCAGGTATACCATCATTTTAAAACACTAATGGATAAAAACGAGGATAATATATATAGATAATGAAACGGGTTTATAGTAATACATACATACATATTTTTATTTGGGTTGGGCCAAAGCTCACCGTAGAGCAGTTGGAACTTGGGTATTAAAATCTTATGTGAATGTGTTTTTACAAAGGAATAGAAAATCTGGTATTTTCATTACATAAATCATACCTAGTTAAGTGGATAGAGTAGTTGGGTAACTTCAGGCTAGCATAGGGACTTCTATGCATAAGACATTTAAATGTTTGGATGAATTTCAAATAATAAAAATTACATGGTCCTGCATATAATATCAAAGAAACATAGGAACTGCATTGCAATTAACCCTAATATTTTTTCAAGTGGCCTAGGGAAACCGTCTCATCAATATACATTTGTTTTTATTTTGAGTCATAAAACTCCATGCATTTCTTAAAGATCTCGTCTCCAATGGGTGGGCCACCCATCACGGGCTGGTATGACGTCGGACTTTGTGACGGCAAATTTCGTGGCCTATGTGGAGAATCTGAAATAGGGCCTATTGATATTATTACCAAAGAATTCGCAAAAAATAAATGATCGATATCGATATCAACTTGGTATTAGGTCAAATTTTTTATCATTTTTTTTTATTGAATTTCTTATTTTTTTTCAAATTAAAAAATCATTAAAAAAATTAATAATTATTTGGGCAAATTAGATTTAAATTTTAGGCACTTTGAAGACTTTAAAGTGGTGTTTTTGGCATGGAAAAACTTAACAATCATTGTTTCTTACAAAATATAACTTATACTCATGACAAATTATTAGTGCTTCCTAACTAGGAAAAGCCTTAATTAAGGTTAAAACAAAAAATATTCTTGAAAATTTTAAAAATTAAAAGACAAACCTTAAATATGAGGAGAAAAATAATCTTTTTTCAAAGTTTAAAAAGTAAAACCGTACTTACTTAGTGTAAGCATTAGAATAAACACAGTTTTCATGGCGTGCATTAGGTTAAACACATTTAAAATTTAAAATCCTAAGTAGCAAGCATTACGTTATTATTCTATAAAAACAAAACAGAAAGGTAAATATGAAGTTATAAACACATACCTATTGAAATCCCTAAGGGCTCACTCGGCAGTTTACTGCCCAAAAACTCATTTTCTCAAGAAAATGGCTAGCTCAGTTTCTGCTCAGAAACCCATTTTCTAAGGAAAGTCACTTTCGTGAGGGTTGCTCTTGAGTTACTCAGAAACTCATTTTTTTAATATTTCTAACATTTTCTTGTGTTCTACACTTTCTCAAGAAAATGCATTGTATTCTTTCACACTCTATAGCCGCACATATTTATGACCTTCATCAAAGCGGTTATATTGATCGGATGATCGTCAAAACTTATATACTTTCAATCGGTAATGTGTTTAACACTTTAGTCGAATAAATTCTCGAAATGTTGTCTTAAACGTGTACACCGATAAGAATTTACTCGAAAATCGATTTTTATCGGTTCGGTTTCAATTTGAGAAACTAGAAATCGATAGTTATCAGATCGGCTTCAATTTAGCATGAATAAATAAATTAATTAATTAATTGAGGGATCATGGGATCATGGGTCTTTACCATCCCAATCATGCATAAAAAGATCTTGAAATCATGGGTCTTCGCTGAATCTTTTCAATTTTTTTGAATTTGTATGATTTTTGACACTTGCTTTAAACATCCTATGTATTGTTCTTTTTTTATAATTATGGATTTGAGATGCATTTGGATTATATAATGCACTTATTTTCTTGCTTAAAAACATCATTTTAAACTTTAAATAGGTTGTATCTTTTTATATTTTTTAATATTTATGTTTTATAATCACTGAAATTTTTCTGAATTTTTTCCAATTCTTTTCCAAATTTTTCCAAATTAAATCGCCCTGACCCTTACTAAATAGTTGTTGAATCCAAACTTGGTTAGCGTGCATAGTACAGACAAATGGGTCATTCATAGGACTACAATATGAAACACAAGGCTGGCAAAATTGTGGTACATCATATTAAGTTGATTCCAAAGTTTTAAATTGGAGTCAATCCACCAAATCCAATCAAAATAAAGTCAAAATAAGAAAATCCACCAGCATTTGATTGACCATCGGATGAGTGTATTAAAATCGAAATAATATTATGAACAAAAATTATAAATTTTCAAAGTTGAAATTTTCACACTGCAAAAATAAGGTGTTTTAGCAGCACTTGATGTTAAGGCAGTTTTTTATAGCGACAGACCTACTAGCGGCAGTTTTTTAAACAAAAAACTGCCGCTAATAGTCCTATTTTTCGTAGTGTCAAATCGATTCAACCAAACTTCTCTTCATCGTGTGCAAGGTAGATATTATCTTATATACAATCATAACTGAACTTCATGTAAGGTCTTTATTTTTGTTGTAAATTGCACTAAAATATATAGGTGCCAAAGGAATTAGATCCGTCCATTGCCCTTAGTGCATGAGTGGGGTATCTGATACCAATCCTATACAAATTATGGCTCAGCTCAGAAACTGAGCTTTCCTGAGCAAATTCCTCTGAAAATCATTAGTCATTTTCAGCAAAAAGTGATCAGAAAACACGCAACCTAAAGAAACTCAAAAACAAAAGAAAAGCTCATAATTAAAATACTTAGGAAAGTCATTTTTTACAAAAAATGCACAAGGGAAATCATTTCCTTGGCTCCCAAACAAGCCCTAAGATGGTAGGAATTTTGACCGAGGAAACGAGATGGTAAAAATAAAAACTGTAAAAAGTAAAAAAAGAAGAATAGCCAAGAAGAAATGGATTCTCGAGGGGTTAAGAGTGACTGCGAATCACTTAAGGTGACTTTATCTGCACTTAAGGTGACTTTATTTGCACGAGTTTTTTTGTGAGAAACACATGCATTTCCACCATTTATACTGTTGACTGCCATGAATCAGACGTTGGAGATCGTTTTTCGCCCTAATCTTTTATACGATAGATCTTCATATTATGATGCACTTATCGAATAGTTAGATCTTTAAATCATTTTATTAGTAATGTAATTCTTTTTTCTTTTGAACTTATATGTTTGCCGATGGTCTAAGCGGGTCGGTGGCCTATGTCCACCGCCTCACTTGACACCCCCTAAGCGCTCAGGTGCACAAACTTTCACTCATTGAAAGTCTGTGTGTGTCATAAAGTTCAAGGAAATGCAGACCAATTTACTGCTCATGATGGGTGGGCCACTCATCAAAGACAAACAAACTCTTTCGTAAACTTTAAAGACATACACCATTGGCAAGACGTCGACTCATCGTGTCTAATGTACCCTTGGCTCTTTATACTCAAAGCTCTTGCACGCTCAAGTTTCATCGTTACAAATCGTTACAAGTTTATAATAGCATTACGAATAAAAAAAAAAGATGAAAGGCCTTTTTTTATGTAGTTTTTCTACCGTTACAACGTTTTATAAAGCCTCTTATAATGACATTATATTATATTTTTATCTTTTTATGAAATTTTCTTTTTTTTATTTAAACAAATAATATGTGTCAAAATCCTAATAGCAACCGCTATAACGGTGATAAGCACCAATGTGATATTTAAATGATTTTACACCATCAATAGTTTAAGATGCAGGTGATCTGCACTGCCAAATTAGTGAAAGATGTCACAGATCATAGATCAAAGTGCAATAGGCCCAAAAATTGTATTCTATGGAGATTTCAACCATCCGATCTCTTGATTATAATATCAACCGTTCCTTTTAGTTTTAATGGCTGATACTAAAATCAAATCATGATTCAAAATATCGGCCGATAAATCAAATTATCGGCAGATATGAACCGATAAAAATTGATCATCCGATAGGTACCTATGATCTCAAGATCCCTTGTGTGGAAGATTGGAGCCAAAAACTTTCTTCATCGTTTGATTTAAAACAATCAATGATTTTTATCGTAGGTGCCCAATAAGATTTGGTGGTGATTTTTATCGTAGGTGCCCAATAAGATTTGGTGGGTTGGCCCCCCCCCCCCCCTCCTCCTCCTGCATACAAGAAGAGCCTTGAATCAGATAGTCCACATCGACTTATAGCCGTGTTTGCTTTGGGCCAAAGCATGTTCGAATGATATATTACTACCTGGCACAGTTATATTCATCTTAACTAACTAACACATGGCATAATAATAAAACCCACGTTAAGGAAGTAAGATTAAAAAGTAGGGGTTTTTTTGCAAATACCCCTGAGTTACGTTGATATTATAAATAACCCCCCAATTATACCTATTTGCTTCAAACCCCGTGAGTTAGTATTTTGGTGTTTAAAAAATACCCTCTTTAACGGATAAATGGTTAACCAGCCGTTAAAGAATAGCCTAAATATCATATTTATCCTTTTTTAAATTAAATTACTAAATTGTCACCCTCTACAAGTGGTAAGAGTAATTTTAAATCCACCCCTCCACTTATAAAAAAGAATAATTTTAAATCCACCCACCAAATATTTGAGTTCACTCACGCTGAAAAGCATTGACTGCATTGAATCAGATGATGGAGATCGCTTATCGTCCCAACCTTTCACACGATGGATCTTGAGATCACGGTGGCACTATTAGACGGTTGACTGCATTGAATCGGACGATGGAGATCATTTATCGTCCCAAACTTTCACACGATGTATCTTGAGATCATGGTGGCACCATCAGACAGTTGACTGCATTGAATTGGACGATGGAGGTCGTTTATCCTCTCAACCATTCACACGATGGATCCTGAGATTAGGGTGGCACCATCAGATGATTGCACTGAATCGAACGATGGAGATTGTTTATCATCCCAACCTTTTACACGATGGATCTTGAGATCATGGTGGCACCATCAGATGATTGATTTTTTATTTCATGTGGTACACACCCAACAAAATGACCTTAAAATTAATTTTAACCGTATACGTGATGTTAAGGTCACTTTTCTGAGATGTGTGCCACGAAATAAAACATTGATCGTCTAATAGTATGCCTAAACGATCTCCATCGTTTTATTCAATGTAATCAATGTGTTTTAGCGTGGGTGAACTTAAAAATTCGGTGGATGGAAGCAAATGCGATTAGGCAATCCAATTCCTAAAAATGGGTCTTGAATCATATAGGAAATTGGAGGGACGAGTATTTTGAGTGGAATACGTAGATTGAAAGTTTTCTATTCAAGAATAATTGCATCGTTTGCCACAAATCCTCCATTGGTTGAGTATTCGTCCAAACGTTGGCATGCTTTAATGGGGGAATCACTCATCTGATGAGTCTTGAATCTGATGGGTGAATGAAGGGCCTTTTAGAAGAGTACCTTTAAATCCACCCACTGAATCTTTAAGTTCACCCACGCTGAAACACGTTGATTGAATTGAATCGAACGATGGAGATCATTTATCCTCCCAATCTTTCACATGATGGATCTTGAGATCATGATCGTACCATCAGACGGTCAGTGTTTTATTTCACGTGGCACACATCTCAGAAAATCAACCTTAACATTACGTGCATGCTTAAAATTGCTATTAAGGTCACTTTTAATAGTGTGTACCACATGAAATAAAAAGTCGACCGTCTGATGGTACACCCATGATCTAAAGATCGATCTCATGAAAGATTGGGACGATAAAAAATCTCCATCATTTGATTCAATGCAGTCGATGTGTTTCAGCGTGGGTGAACTCAAAGATTTTGTGGGTGGATTTAAAGGTACTCCTTTTAGAATAGTGGTAAATTATAATGGCATGACTTGTAAATAAAGGTGAATGAAGGGCCTTTTAGAATGGTGATAAACTTTAATGGCATGACTTGTAAATATAGATGAATGAAGGGCCTTTTAGAATGGTGGTATTTTTAAAATATTGGTTTCATTAAGGGCAAAATAAGCTTTCTGCCCCTAAACTCACGACTAGTTAACGGCAAGGGGTTATATGAAACAGAAACACAAAAGTAGGAGCTGCAGAATAAATACCCATAACTCAGCACGCATACACACATGACAGTTGGGGAGCAGCGTGAGAGAACACCAACTACAGTGGTGAGGGTTAACTAACAAAACCCAACCCATACCTTGTATAGACAAGGGTGGGAAAGAGGGTGGAGGACGAGTATTGAACCACGACCTCCTCCCTCACAATGGAAAGAAGTTACCAACTAGGCTAATGCCTCTTTGGTCACTTCTGGTGTTTAAATGTGGGTGAATAGCCATTATCTGAAAAATTTATAACGGCCGTTATACGTCCACCCATTATGAATAACGTTGTATTTCTCCAAAAAAAAAAAAAAGTAGAACCGGTATAACGGGGATTATAAAAAACATGTTTTACCATAGTGACAAATTTTTCCGAAATTTCTTCGAAATTTACTAAAACAGGGGTCGAAATTTCGATGATTTCTCCAGAATCGTTGAAATTTCATTAATTTTGACGAAATTAACGAAATTTCACTGAAATTAATAATTTTTTTCTAATTTTTATTATTTTTTAAATAATAAATAAAAATTTTATGAAATTTAAATATAATTTATATTAATATTTTTTGTACTCCAAGAAATTTTCCCAAAACTTTTTGAATTTTTCTCGAAATTTATCGAAATGACCCTCTACCAAAATGTTGCCGAAAACAAAAATTGTCACTATGTGCTTTACACCCTTATGCCTCAAATGAGATAGAAATTATAACGTCCTAAATTTTTCGAACACAAATACACTAATTAGGTGTTTGTGTCTGACAACATATACGCCTTAAAACCTCAAGGGGTTAGGTGAGTTGGTTAGATACCTGCTTCCAAAAACAGGGACTTGAGTTTGAATCCTCTCCCTTCCCTTGAGGCCACCCTAGGGATTTATATCCTGTACTGACTCGATATATACTGAATTTGGGGTGCACATGTGCCCCTAGGATTAAGCGGGTGCTCTAAGAGGCCCGGATACCCAAGTTATTAAAAAAGAAAAAAAAAATGTATACGCCTTAAATTTTCGGGAATATCGGACGGTCCTATTTCCCCATCTTTCCGTGCGGGGAAAATCGGGTCTTCACATAATATAATACTCTCATATTGTGACAAAAAAAATTATATAAAAAATATAAGTTAGAGAGATTGCCAATCTCTTAATAAAGGCTTAACAAATACTAGTTTTGAAATATATTGACTCTTTTCACTAATGATCACGAGGCTATTAAGCTTAGATTGCTAATCTTTTAATAAAGGCTTAACAAATACTAGTTTTAAAACATATTGACTCTTTACACTAATGATCACAAGCAAGGTATCAAAAATCAGTCGATATCGATATTTATTGATTTTTGGCCAAACTGATACATATCGGATATCCGATATCGTATCGACTGATATGTCTCAGTTTCGATTGAGACTTTGTGATTTTTTTTTTTCTAAGACTGATACGTATCGGTATCGACCTAGTTGTATCGGCCTTGGGCAAATCGATACCTGAGACCGATATCGATTTTGATACCTTGATCTCACACGCTATTAAGCTTATGAAGTGCTTTTTACTTCCATTAAATTCCCTACAAAGATTACTTTTAGAATGAAAGAGCCTAGAAAATAAATATAAGTAAATTAATTAGAATTTGGCAACCAAACGGTGCTTTTGCAAGCTTCATAAATCATAACAATACAAAGCGGGTAATCATTAAAAAAAAAAAAATACAATGCAGGTAGGGATGCAAGCTTTGAATCAAACACCAAAAATCGAAGGTCCCGAATCAGACCGAACTGCAACGAAAACCGATTGAAACCAAACCGGACCGAACCCCAATTCAGTTCGGTTTCGGTTTAGGGTGGCAGAAACTGAAAACCATGAGGGTAGGATGAGTAAATCAGAAAAAAAATTTTAAAAAATACATTAAAGAATTTTTAAAAAGTTCGTAAAATAGCCACACAGAACCGAACAGAATCGGATTCGGTTTCAGGAAAAAAAATACTGAACCGAACTGCACCGAATGGGTTTTGGTTCAGTTTCGGTGTGGGGGGTACCGAACCAAAAAACGAAAAAATTGGTTTCGGTTCAGTTCAGTACACCAAATCTACATCCCTAAATGTGGGTAAGGACACCGAATATGCTGCAATATCTCTAATTATGGGAATTTGCGAGATCCCTTATCAACTATGATAATTGGCCTTATTCTTTTTCCAAACGTTTAAAGTTTCAATAATAACTTGTTAAAATGTGAAGTACCGAACAGATAATTACACAAAACCCCTTACTCACGTTTCAGATCGAGCAGTTTACCAACGATCAGATACTTACACAAAACCGCTTACTCACGTTCCAGATCGAGCAGTTTACCAAACGATCAGTTGACCGAACGGTCAGGCAATTTTCGTTGATCAAGATCCCTACTATGGGAGAAAACAATCGGTTGATAAAACGGCTAACCAATGACCGATCTGTTAATTAACCGCTCGAGTCTCTTGCAGCAGTTTAATAACATGCTAATTAGAAAAAAAATAACTTGGTGATCCACGGTTACTCTTTAACTAAGTGTTAACCACTCGGTAACCGATGGTATCCGAGCAGTAACCGTTTGTTAACTGCGTGGATTATCAAGCGATTCGATCGACCGGTACTGACACTACTAAACCAGAATTCATTGGATCTTCAATAAAGGCTCGTTTGGATGTCTTGGCTACAACAATATTCTATTGGATGCTACCGTCTCTAGGCAAATCATCTCTAAGCATTATTATAGTAGGAAGGGATGCTTGCAAGAGGGTACTTTTGTAATCCCTTCGTACGCTTGATCAACATGTCTCTTTATCTCTCCCAATGTAATTACTTGATCAACATGTCTCTTTATCTCCCCCAATGTAATAGATAATTTCACCAAGGCTCTAATGGATTTCTCTGAGAGACCCAGTAGAGTAGAATCATGGTCTAAATGTCCACCACATTATTGTAGAGATTGGTAGAATATATATATATATATATAGCATTTTTGCATCACAAGCAGCAAAATTGACTTAAAAATAACATAACATCACAAAAATCAGTGGCATTTCATAACAGCAAATAAAAGTAACTACATAATTAAGAAGACAAAAAAAAAAAAGTTAATCGCAAGGCCTTCAGCCCACAATTGATGTGGGACTATTCTAGCACACCCTTGCACCCGTTGGTGGCCAAGCCAAATCAGGTGGACAATTGAATGGGTGACGTGGAGTGAAGAAATACTTACTCTGGTACCGTGATAAGAATTCTATAAGCCTAGCTTAACCTCACAAAACCGGCTTGTAAGGTGAGATTTGCCCAAGTTAATTACAAGGCCTCTAGCCCACAACCGATGTGAAACTATTCTAACAATCTGGCTATTGTTTTGAAAGTTTAAAAGGTTGTAAATTTTAAATGAAGGCGATATTGAGAGAAAAATAGGCTCCCATCATTAAAAAAAAAGTGCCACCAAAATCATTGATGAGACTCCACTTTTTAGGACTAAATCACTCGACAACATTTTTGCTTCTTTTGATTTCATCTCATATCTTCTAGATTATTGACGTGGACGATAAATAAATAAACACCATAATGGAATATTACCAGCGTCAATAATAAGATATGTGCCACATGACATTGACATTATATGGCTTAAAGTATAACCCTTGCCTTCTGTAAATTTTTTTCCTTCTTTGGGTGCTGTCTTTTCCAATTGATCAGGGTGATGGCGATGCCAAAACTCCTCTGTCATCAGGTGGTGGTGATGTTTCTTGCATCTTTTTTTGCCTTTCTTTTAATGCCAAGGCGGGTGAAGACCCTAGAACCTCATCCTTATCTATCAAAAAGGAGTGAGTCCACCCCTTTTTAACATCATGTTCATATTACACTCCCACCCTCCAACGGGTTGTCGCGGTTGACGACCCAAGGTTGTGAGTTCCAATCGACTCCTCTTCTGTGATAAACTCTGTCACATAAGGATTGACCATAGTGACGGCCATAAAAATAGAAACTTCTAACAAAATACTCATTGGGGTGGTAGGAGCAATGGACTAAAGGCACCCGATTGTTAAGACACCCACCCTCTTCTATTTATGGCTAGCAGTACAAAGAGTACTCCTTTCTGCTGACAAGTGGCTTTTTACTTTATAACCTTTTTGCTCCTCAGATAACCCTAAGCAGAGAAGCTGAGTAGCGAGACTCTCTTTCAAGAATTAATTATTCACAGCATCATTTGTTATGAAACTGATTGTATCCGCCAAACCTTGTGAAAAATTGGTTGTCACAGGATTTAAGAACTATGGAATTTATATATAGTGTGCCTCGTAATTAGTGTGAATCAGCTTTTGACAGCACAAATTGGGATAACCTCTGCATAAAAAAAAAAATTAATCTTTTTTTTTTAAATCGAGCTACGGTGTTGTGGTTCCCTCTTCGGTGTGCAGAGCGGGTGTGCCGTGACATCTGGTGATCCGCACTCCGCACTGCATTGGTTGCAATGGATATTTTAATTACTTATCTAAGTACTTTAGACAAATGATCAACTATAGGATATATCTAAACCAGTGTTAGAGAAGATCACTGTCATCTAAATCATGATCGATACGAAAGCGAGAAGTGGGACCTCAGTTGCTATCTAATCCCCTTGTTGGATCTTCTTATTACTATTATCATAATTATTATTATTGTTGTTGTCATTATTTATCAGCATAGGATGTCACTGATTGGTGAGGATAATGGTTAGTGACATTTAGCACTAAGACGAATCAAAAAAATTTCGTGACGGCTGATGACTACGAAAACATATGAATCACTCCTTTTTCTAACTTTAAACCGCATGAACATATGATTTGTACGTTTCGGTTTGCTTTCAAAATATTTCAAAAATAAAGATTTAGCGAAACGATGCACATAATACCGTTACGTACCGCTGTAACGTTGTTACCATAAAAATAATATTCAAAACTGTAATTATTATTAATTGTTGGAGAAGCTTAGTGCCTAGTGGTGATGATTCCTCGACAGAGTTTCTGATCCCTTAATAAAGTTGTGAAAGCAACCTGTGAAACCCTTTGCACCAGAAAATTCACATCAACAACTCCAAACTGAAATGAGGGCTCAGGCATGAACCTACATTTGCTTAAAACTACATGTTTTTTTTTTAAGAAACACTTACAATATTACAAATACACATTAATTAGAATTATTTGAGTTCTAAGTTGCGGACCCTCGGCCCTGTAACTCTTTCTTCTTATTTTTTTGCTCTGTTTCAAAAAATTCTTCTAAGGGAAAATATTTAAAATCTCTCCCTTTAAAGTTATTGTTTTTAATTCTTTTCATATTTTTTAATTATCTAATAAACCCATATACCTAAAACTTAGTTATCTAAATGCCCCCTCAACAATAAATATCCAAAATTATTCTTAAAGGCAAATATTCTAGAAAATGGGTTGTTCGACACTCAACAGGGCCAACAGGCGAGTAAAAATTACATTAACAAAGTTAAAAATTATATTTTATGCACGAAAAAATATTAAAGATGGAGTAAAAATCTAAAAATTTGAAAAATTTTGAGAAAAATAATAATAAATATTTTTAACCTCAAGAAAAAATATTAAAAATTGCATTTTAAATGTAAATATTAAGGTAAATATTTATGGTTGAAGGGGCATTTAGATAAGTAAATTTTAAGTACAGGAATTTATTAGATATTTAAAAAATATGGAGATAATTAAGAAAAATAACTTTAGAGAAGGGAGAGATTTAGAAATTTTCCCTTCTTTTAATATTATTATGTGTCCCATGTTACAAGTCATTTCACATACATTAGATGGTTTGGGATCAAATGCTTATAAGGTGACGCATGCGACTCATTCGGACGCCTCTCCATATGTGCACTGCCACACTCAATTCATCATCAACATCATCATAACCTTGTCCTATCAAATTAGGGTCCATCTTCACAGCATTAATTTTTTCGTTCTATCAATTACAAAATATTTAAAAAGTTGTAAATTAATTGTTCTTTGAGATATTTTTTAAAAGTCATAGTTTTTGAAAAGTTCATTATAAATTCGAGATTTAATTAAGAAACAAAAATTTCAAAATTTAATCACTTTTTGGTCAAATAGTCAGCAATTTTGATGACTAAAGACTCAAGTGTGCCAAATAAGGGAGAGTATATTTTTAACCTTGCACTTGATTTTGTGGCATCCAAACATGTGTTTGTCACTCTTATGACCTTAGACCTTGGTCCGGAGTTCAGTGACCCAGCGCTCTTTAAGGATAAAGGGTCATTGGAATTGGATCAAGCGTCTCATTATTTGTCCATTGTGATATTTTGGGTGTCACGTGCCACCCATCCCCCTCATGGTTCAAACCCTCTAAGTTTTAAAACGAAAAAAAAAACCTAATAACTCCGAACCAAACTAGATTTAAAACCTTAACTAGTACGCCTGGTGTTCACCCCTTTTGCGTAAGGCTTAATATATCTAAAAGCCCCAATGAGCATCGAATAAAACTGTTTTGTTGACGCAAACGAATTCTGAGTTCTAATCAACAAATTCAAAAGATTTCATCGATCATCTCTAGGGCTTCTAGTCCAATGCATAATGACCAAATTTTTTGAACTTTAAAAAAATCCAAGAACAATTCACATACTTCCTAAAAATCACAAAATTTGTAAAAAAAATTCACTGAATAATTCATGAACTTTTCAATAAATCATGATTTTTAATATATTTTTAAAAAATTTACTTTTTTTTTTTCTCTAAATTTTTTCTTAAATTTGTCGAATTTTGTTAGAATGTCTTGAAATTAAACCTTGCTAAATTATTACCGAACCTCAACTTGGTGACTATGGTCCAATGGGGCTACAGAGTTAATCATGCCAATTGGAGAATGAAATTAGATGATAAGCTTGGAATCAACTTTTAAAAAGAAGTGAATTGATAGCTAACTACATGTTAGCTTGTGATAAGAATATAACTAATTTTTAATGAAGGGGGCCTTTTTCAATCAGTTTCAACTAGTTGAACACAAAGACTAGCCGAGAAGAAAATAGCCTTTACTCCTTTGTAGGAGATATAGGACCAGATAGCCATCCATTCTACTTTATACCAATATGGTTATAAAAGTGGAAAATATCTTTTGACGCCTAATCCTATGTGGCTTAATAGACTCTAGAATCCTCTAAGCTTCGCTATTATGTGAAACACTAACATCCTCCCTCAAGGTGATGGGGTTACTGAGAACCATCAGCATGCCCTATAAATATTTGAATCGTTGTGACATGAGGGCCTTTGTTAGGATATCACCAATTTGATCATACGTTGATATGTGTCACACTTCGACCTCACGGTTGAGGACCTTCTCTCTAATATAGTGATAATCCACCTCTATATGCTTCGTTCTCCCCTGAAAAACTGGGTTGGATGCAAGAGAAATCGCTGAGATGTTCACACCATAGTGTAGCCGTCGAAGAAGTAGGGACATGGAGATCGCGTAGCAAGTGTTTGACCCATGATAAATCAGCAGCAGTATGGGAAAGTGCGCAATATTCGACTTCAGTGGAGGAGCGAGATACCGTGGGTTGCTTTTTGGCATACCAAGAAATGAGATTCGGACCTAAGAAGAAACAAACCCGGTGGTAGATCGCCGATCAATGGTGTCTCATGCCCAGTCGGCATCTGAATAGACACTCAAATTTAATGGACCATTTGTGAACTTGAGGCCATGATGAAGGGTACCGTGGATGAATCTAATAATTCTTTTAACCGCATTATAGTGTTTCTTTAAAGGTTTGTGTATATGTTGGCACACAATATTGACAGCGAAAGATAAATCTGGCCGGGTAATTGTTAAATATTGTAGGCTACCGACAATACTCCAGTAGAGACTAGGATCGCTATAGGGCGGTTCATCATCACTGTCGCACTTTGACGGCTTAAGTGATATAGGCGATGAGTATGGTTTGTAACCATCTATGGTTGCCTTGTGCAAGAGATCTTTGGCATATTTGTGTTGCTATAAGAATGTGCCCTGTGGGGTTTTAATGACTTCTATGCCTAAGAAATAACTCAGGCCGGGTTCCCAAATCTTTCATACTAAACACCTTACTCATATCATCAATAAGAAGCTGAACTTGTTTGTCATTATTTCCAGTGACTAAAATGTCGTCAATGTAGACAAGAACTATGGTGATATCTTTGTTATAACGTAGCACAAATAGAGAATTGTCTGCAACGCTCATAATGAAGTGCCGACGACGAAGAAAATGAGAAAACAGGGCATATCATTGTCTTAGGGCTCGTTCGAGAGCTGAGAAAGCATAAGGAAGAAGCTTTCTACGCAGAAAGCGTCCAAAAGCGGAGGGTTTCGAAGCTTTTCCTGCGTTCGCAAGTTCAGATGGGCCCCACGAAGAAGAAGCCCTTTCTGAGCGAAAGGGACAGATGCTTTTCCTCCCTTTCTTCGCAGAAAAGCTCTAAATCGGAGCAGTCGGTTTGTATAGTTCTCTCATACAGCTGTACTGAAGCATTTCTCCGAGCGCGGGAGCAAACATCATCTTGAGGAAACCGCTGCCTGCCATTGAAGCATTAAAAAACTATTAAAACCCTGGAAAGAGCACAGCAACTCCCCTGTTCCAGCGTAAATAGCCATTGCCTCTGTTTTAAAACAGTTGAGGGCTTTTTCTTTTTCCATTGAAGAGACAAGACGATGCTCGATGCTGCATAGGGTTTGCTGCTGATGCTCATGGCCGATCTCAGATTGCAACACCTGTGCATAGCCATTACAGCTACGTTGAAAATTTGGAGCTAGATGGATTCACAAGATCTCTAGGGAGGGGTTGATGGCTCTATAAATGGATGCCTTCTGCCTTGGAGAGACTTCACATCCTCCCAATCTCACTACTCAAGTAAGCCTCTGCTAATCTGGTGATGTGTTTTACTTGTCAACTTGGGCTCTTTTATTTTTTGTTCCTGATTTTGGTTGATCTATTTTAGAAGTATGTTAGTGTTTTTTGTTTGTTTCTAGCATCTATAATGTGCTCTGTAGTTATTTAATTTTGCATGGTCAATCCACAAAAGGCTTTGGTGTATAATATGTGATTTTTTTAAAAATAATTTTGTTTTTTCAAAATAATATGTTAGTGGTTATTGTAGTTATTTAATTTTGTATGATGGGATTTAAATATCAAGAGGCTGTGTTTAATTATGTGGGTATTTTTGCTACCAGAGGTTGGGTGTATCTGAAATATGACACAACATAACTATTTTTTGCCCGGTGTATAAGAACACTCATCCAACCCCTAGCGACCTGGTTTCTCTCACCATTGCCATATTGCAAACCACAAACTCGAATCCGAACCGAGTGAACTAGCGAAGCAGGTAACATTGGTTTAAACAACCACTCTTCAGACATTCTATGAAGCCAGTTTGCATGTTTGTTGTGGGAAGTATGCTTGTTTGACAATGGGAGTTAGTTTAGTTTCCTTTGTCATAGTATCATTTAGACGGTGTACTTGGTGTTGTGTCCAATTGTTGTTAAAAGGCCTAGGATACTTTATATCTTATTCTGCCTAAGATAGACTAGTCTTTATACCATAAGCAAAGCACCACTATTTGTTAAAGAATGTTCCATATTAAAACCAAGTTGGGAAAGTTTTCTCTTTCAGAGAGTACTTCACTTGTAAGAGCACTTTCAGAGAGTACTTGATCACATTGAGAGAACTTTTTAGGATATCTGATTCTACCTAAGATGCTCCTTGAGTAGTTTTTCTCCTTTTTAGGGTACTTGACCTGTGAAGGTTGGTAGGATGCTCTTGTGGAGGCTGCAGTGGAAGAAAGTTTGCATTAGAAGGGCCAATGCGATCAGTGACAGTTGGAAAAGCTGTTCGAATTCCCTCTAAACATAAGAGAAATTAACACGCATATAAATTCAATTTCGGTAATATCGTCCCAAGCATGGTTTGAAGTCTCGGTATCGGTCACTGTATTGGTCAGTGCCCAGACTAATACATATCGACCAAGACCGATACGTATCAGTCAGTATTGGCAAATACAGGATCGGTAGGAAGTCACAAAAGAAACTTTTAAAAAAATATAAAAGAGAAAAAAAAATCGATATGTATTGGCCAACACCATTACATATTGGTGTATCTACGATACCTACCGATACAGAATAATCAACTAATATATGGTACAAGTATCCATATCGATATTAACCACGCCAGATACCGATATGTATCCCCAATACATAGTATCAGCCAATACTTGATTCCTTGGTCCCAAGTCTTCTCAAATTTTGTGCAACACAAGGAAGAAAAAAAAAAAAAAAGGATAGCACCCATCCAAAACTTGTTAAATATTGAATCAGAAATAGAGAAAAGAATCCGACTGTTCTCACCTTATAGCCAGCAACTTCTTGCCAGCTGAGCTTTCTATCTTCAAATTCTACAGAAACATAATCAATGTCCTCAAGTTGTCTCCTTAATTTTGGCTGACAGCTCTCATCCTCTGGGTCCATTCCAAATGCCTCAAAAAGAACACGGTAAACTTCTGGCATGCCAAAGCACAAGTATATTGCTCCGAACAAGGCCTAAAATATGCATCATCGCCAGACACAATAAAGAAAGTTTATCGTAGTGAGTATTGTTGTTATTTTAACGATTACTTAAATCCAGTATAAGCATTAACAATTGAACTTCAATTATATTTGACCAAATAATACATTTTGTGTTTTCATGAACTTTAATTTGTTTCAAACTTAAGTTTATCTTAAAGGGGCTGAAAGAATACGAATAACATTTAAATAGGTTTAAATTATTTAGAACATTAGAGTATTATTTTGAGATAAATCTTATATATTTAGTATTTACATTTCTAAATACTTTTAGATATTAGTTATAAAATTTCTGAAACAAGTAATTGCTCAGGACTTGTTCCTGCTACGACTAGATTCAGTGATCTTCACGAATGGTATAATCTTCCTCAAATTTCATAATATTGGTGCTCAGCATTATAAGATATCAATAGCTGCTCTAGAATGCCAAACCTAATAACCCCATTAAGCAAGGTTTGGATTAAGTAATTGCGGCAGGCATCATTTGCTGTTTTGATAATAGTACACCTGTATTCCACAATAGGTAATCACAAAGTTGTTAAAAGCCTCAATATTTGTATTCAATGATGGGCACCCAAACTGCAACAAAGTCTTACATTATGGGCACGATCTTGCAAGTTATACCACATTACCAGGTATAACCACTGTGGTGTAGCTTCAGTCTCATGGTAGAACCTCTACCTGCCAGAGTGTGGTAAAAGTATACAATCACAATTGATAAATAGGTGAAATAGAGTGGGGTGAGGCAAAATGAGTTCTTTGTTAAATGAACTCCATAATAGAGAGATAAGGAAAACCTCTCCACATGGCAAGGCAGATGTCCAATCCATTGAAAGCAGCTCTGGAGTTGCTTTTCTATGTGGCTATCTTAACAGATACCATATATAGGTCTTTGTATGAAAATCCATATAGGAGCGGTCGCCTTACTAATTGGTGAATCAGATGATTTCAACGCCAAATTAGCCCTCTCACTGTGAGAAGAAGAGTAGAAGATGAAGAAAATGAGTGGAGAAAAAGGATCACAAGTATTTATTATTATTATTTTTTAAACCATGTGAATCATACAAATTCCTGGTGATCCACCATTAATCACTGTGATTCGCATGCCTTAAATACGCACGGTAGATACAATGATAATTATCTGTAATCTTTTTCCTTTCATTCTTTCTTTTTATGTATGTTTTACTATTTTTTCTTTAAAAATCATTATTATTTTATTAAATTTACATTTTTTTTAATATTTACTAAATTACTGAATTGGATGGAGTTGAGTTTTATAAACATGGCATGACTTTCAAATCAGGCTGGTTTTATACTCCACATTAAAATGCATTGGCTAGATGGGAGAACTCTCACCTCCTTAAAGTGACGAGAGCCATGCTCATTAAGATGAATGCACCTGGGCGGAAGCTGTAATGACTGCTTGATATTCAACCAACTCATGCTTACACATTCTCAATGAAAGGTTTCCATTCAAATATTACAATCGAAGTTTCGTTAGTTCTTGCATATTCGGCTGTGTTTGTTTTGTTTAGAATATTAGTCTTAATAGACATAAGCTTAAGGATAAGACCATTAAGTGCAACTTCCTTAGTTATTCCCGAACTTAAAATAGGTACTAGTATCTTGATCCTTTAACAAACACGAAATTTGTGAAGATGAATGTTTTATCTCATTTGAAACCATTCTTATTCTTTTCTATACATTGGACAGCTCTATTGATTTGATCCTTTAACAAACACGAAATTTGTGAAGATGAATGTTTTATCTCATTTGAAACCATTCTTATTCTTTTCTATACATTGGACAGCTCTATTGATCTCAGATTCTCTGCAAAGGGAGAATGGGGAGTCTAGCCGAGACTATCATGCTCCTTATTGTCACTGGTATTAGGGACATTGGGATTCTGCATCCGCAATATCCACTTCTCTTTGGCCTCATGGTGTTACACACTTAAAAAATTATAGTTTACCAAACCTTTGATTTGTTCTAACGATATTAGTCATTTGGATACAGTTCTTTATTGTATCATTTTTTCACAAAATGTCCCTTCCGATCTTCATGTTCGCATCTACAAGAAGCCCATGCCCACTCTAAATGGTTCCATTATGGAATGCATTCTTTAGATAAAAATAAGATGTGAAATTTTGTCGAATCATCAGAACAAAAACATGTTGAATGTTATTGGGTTTACAGGCCATGAAAAAATAAAGCCACTGGCGGATCAGCCCTTCATTTACTTATTTGATTTAATTCTTAAACAAATTTTTCAAGCTCGTGGAGACTGCTTGAGCCCATATATATCCCTCTTTAGTCCACACAAATAAAATTTTCTCCACTTACCAATTAGGCAACCATCTTCATTACCTTCAATCTTGTATATTATGAAAGAACAAAACATGTAGAAATTGACTCTCACTTGGTCAAGGAGAAGTTCATATCGAAAAAGAAACAAACACTTAAAACTAGTTCTATGGAGCAAAATTGTGTATCGGTATATTTGAGGCACTTAGAAGAAGCATGCCACAAAAGATTGTTGGCTTGATAGATATTTTTTGTACAAGCTTGAGGGGAGATTTGTAATATGCATATTAGGTGCTTAAAACTGACCGCTAGAGCTCGAGTCTGGTCCAAGCCGGTTGAACTATAGTCTAGTCTGAACATCAAATCGATTTTGTCTTCTTAGTTAGAAATGAAAACATAAAAAATAAGAAAAATGTAAATAAAAATTAAGAAAATTTATATCTGTTAAATAAACTAGAAAAAAAAATAAATAGTGTTTATTTCTTGTATCATGAGTTGCAATATAATAGCAAAATGAGTTTATACTTATAAATCATTTTCCAAAAAACAAAAAAAGAAGGAAAAGTACATATAAAACGCATGAAATCTAAATGTATTTTAGAAATAATAGCCTTACGTGAAAAAAGAAGAGTTAATCTAAAATCTAAGCACTTCAAATTGCCCCGATTGATGGTTGAACCGCCTTATTTCATCATAAAGCATTGAAACTAAAATTTTTAACCATGGAATGAGCCCTATATTTATTTGTTTAATTCTTTTCATGTTTATTTTACTTTTGTTGCAAGATCTTTGCAGAATCTCATCATTTCTTGAAGAGAAATCAATGATGAGAAGAATAAAGTTTTTCAACAGATTTTGAAGTCAAATGGCCTCGCTCTCTATACACTAATCTCTGTATATGTAAAAAACTTTCACCATCGGATCAATCGACACGGCATAATCAGAATTCGTGCAAGTTGGAAGATCATAACTGTTCTTTTCTAATTATTTTTGTGGACATGAGTTATTTGACTAACAATATTTTTTAGGGGAGCTACGACTTGCACACGGTAATTGTATCGTGGCACTTAATTTGTATTGTGTTTTTTGTTTTATTAATTGTAATGTTATATATGTATAACACATATAGAGGCAACTTCTTATAATGTCAGAAGTGTATAACACATTATAAAGTTTTTTCTTTCTTTGGCACCTAAGCAGACGACGTTGCGAATCCTAGAGCTCCAACCAACAGAATAAGCAGGTAGGTTTTTGTCGTTGATGGGCGGGTTATTCGTCACATTAAATTTATAATGTTTTAAAACAGGTTGCATTGTATACTTCATGTCCGAAATTTGGTGTGGGTGGACTGTGTTGCAGCAGTAGACATATAGTTTACTAATGTAGTTAACTATAAGACCTCCTTTTGTAAATATACTCTTATATGAACCCCATGTGGACTGTAGTAGATAGCAGCAATACAATTGGTATTAGCTCTGCCTATAGTATATATCTTGCTAACCTACTATAGTCCACATCTTTGTCAGTCCGCTATATAGGAGTGTGTTATTATTCACCCCTTATTGAAGACTAAATTTATGGGTGCATGCCTTTGAAGGAAATCCGTACAAACTTCATTGGGGCCTACTGTTTGATGAGCCCCATCAAACAGAAGGACCTACTGATTTATACAAATATTTTAGTTTTAAATTAATGTGAGAACCCGCCCAAACTTCATTGGTGCCTACTATATGAAACCTCTAATTGTGTGTTTTGTATATAAGTTTTTAGTATGTCCGGTCGTAAAGAAAAACAAAAGGCCGCCGCGAAATCCTCGAAAAATTATTCGTGGGATGAGGAGATGGAGAATGCATTCATCAAAGAGTTGGTCGAACAATATCATCTATAAAGGAAATTGGCTAACATGTCCTGACAAAAAAATGTTTGGCCAGAGATGGCTATGAAGTTAAGGACTTACCATTGCTTCCAGAATAAACTGGAGGAACTCACTAAAGACAAGTGTTACAACCATTTGAGGACTGTGAAAAATCATTACAATCAGATGAAATGCATCATAGAAACTAGTGGTTTCGGATGGGACCACCCAACAAAGATGGTCCTTGCATAGCCCGATATTTGGGACAATTTCTGCAATCGACCGGTTAGTTATTCAAAAACCCAGTGGATCACGTTAATTTTATGTAATAGGAGTTTTATCTTCACTTAATAACTATGTTCCTTATTCCTTAATTGACTCCAGGGTTATGGGTGGGCAACGACCTATCGAGGCCGTACGGTGCAAGACTATAAAAGTTTGTGCCTTTTATTCGGAAATACCACATACACTGGGCATGAGGAGTTCCACCCAATGGATCCCCGTGAAGAGGAACAACCCACCGTTCCACTAGGCGGTGATGATAGTGGTGACTCGTATCATCCAGTATTCGAACAGTCCGACCCCCCCCCCCCCACCAACAGACATTCGGTCATGCGCAATCTCCCTACACAGCGGAGAGTGGTCCAAGCCCGTCCACGAGAACTCGCCCAACTCGGTCCTCTACCTCTGGTTCTGAGACGAAAAGAAAGAGTTGTGATCTTTCTGATGGTCTACTTGAACAGTTGCCAAGGTTTTGAACATCTCTTGACACTCTTGTAACTCAACGCCATGCCCCGACCAACCAGTACAATAGCTTTATAGAGATATTGGAGGAAATGAAGGCAAACAACTTTATCGATATGCCTATGTTTATAGAACTATGTGTTAGGGTGGAACAAACCAGTTCTCGATTGGCAGAAGTAGTCATCGCGATGAACCCGAGCCATCGCCAAGCGTACCTATTTACGTTGCTTGGGAGGCCGTGGCTACCGCATTAGGCTTGCCTATTTATAACTCTTTCAATTAAGCTTCCAACTGTTTGTTACTCTGCATTGTCTTTAAATTATAGGTTTAATGGCACCTCCCATCACGTTCGACGAAGAACTGATCATCATGTTAACAGTGGGTTTCATCATCACTACGACTGCCTACTATATGACGCTCCGTCCTGAAAGGCGGAGACGACACAACTCTATCCTCACTAGACCCTTATATGTGACGGAGACACTTAACGGTCATCCGGACATTGCATACGAACTATTCGCATGCGTACACCTGCATTTACGAGTTTATGCAATGGACTGAGGTCGAGGGGTCTCCTACAAGATACACAAAGGATGATGGTCGAGGAGGCCGTGGCAATTTTCCTTTACACAATAGCTCAAAATAAAAAAAAATCGGGTCGTGCAAGATAGATTTCAGCGTTCAGGGTCAACTATTAGCCTCTCCTTTAATAGTGTACTTCTCGCTATTTTGGATCTCTATCCCGACTTTGTGAAGCAAGCTACGAGCGCCACTCCCCCTGAGCTCATGAACAAGTCTTGGGTGTATCCTTGGTTCAAGGATGCTGTAGGAGCCATCGATGGTACACATGTAGATATTTCGGTTCCGAAGAAAGACTCGCAACGATATCGAAATCGCAAGCAAGCAACATCACAAAATGTTATGTGTTCCGTGAGCTTCGATATGCTATTCCAATATGTTCTCCCCGGATGGGAGGGCTCTAGTCCTCACTCAAAAGTTCTTGCAAGTGTGTTGTTAAGGCCCCTCAATAGGCTTCATGTGCCACAAGGCAAATACTACCTTGTTGATGGGGGGTATTCTAACATGCGGGGGTTTCTTGCTCGGTACCGTGGGGTAAGATACCATCTTCAAGAGTTTAATAGCTCAAATCCTCCTGTCACTCCCCAAGAGCTTTTCAACAAGCGACATGCCTCCTTGCGCAACGTTGTGGAACGTACTTTCGGGGTACTTAAACAACGGTTCCCAAAACTAAAAATTGCAACAAAATTTCCCATTAAAACTCAAGTGAGGATAGCCACTGCATGTTATATACTTCATAATTACATAAGGATGTATGATGAAGACGATACTTTCTTTGCGGAATGGTTTGAGGAACTTAAAGTGGAACCCTTAGATGATTCAGTTGAGGAATCAGACCCCGACGTTCACAGCACTCAAACTGCAACGAATCATGAATGGATCGCTACATTTAGGGAAAATATAGCCAACACAATGTGGGCAGCACAATCACGTTGACCTAATAAGCTCTATGCATGTTATATTCTTAACTTAATATAATATTAATATGTTACTTTTGTTTAGTATAATAATAATATGTTAACTGAAATTTGAGTAGATTTTCTCATATATAATGGGTAAATATTACGTCGCTTTCATTGGTCGGAGACCTGGTGTTTATCGAACATGGGAGGATTGCTCACGAGAAGTCACAGGGTTCTCAGGGGCCTATCATAGGTCGTTCAGAACATATGAGGAAGCAGTCAATGAGTTTCAAAGGTTTATAAATATTCCCTCGGATAATCGTACCATCAACGAACGCCACCATATTCGAGGAGACTCTATCGCGATATATCATCCATCCCGTCCTCCCCAATCACCTGTCATATCACATGACGAACGCCCCCACTTCCCCCATGAATTAGACAATCCTCGGGTAGTACGTGCAAATCAGGCTGAGAGTGTCTATGTATAATGTCATTGTAGTTTCATTACACAACTTGATGTTTTGTTTACTATAACTCTTTTGTTTGTATATGTGTTTGAAAGGATGTAATGATGCAACCATTCGATGGTGTATGAGATGCTTGAGGATTGATTAAATAATATTTACTGGAATATTACAAGTAGTAATTTTCTAATAACATAATAATAATGTTCTAAATTTTTGGCAGCATGTCAGGAACTTCGAGTTCAGCGAATTCACGCACAAGGTCATCATCATCGCGGCATGCGCCTCAGGCTAGAAGAATGATCGAAGTAATAGACCTAGATCCTCCTCAACAAGGGCCACAACAGCATTGCCTCCCCCAACGCCCTCCATTTCCACTTTGGCCTCCTGGGAATCGTCCTCGCGTTCGAGCACCAGAAATCTGAGGCCCTTTCCAAAACCCACCAGCTCATCATCCCTTTCGTGCACCACCCATGCGGCGCATCATAGTAATTCACCACCGCTTGTAACTAACCCTGGTTCTCGGCCCATCGTAGAGGTCGATACTTTCGACCGCATGATGGAGTCTGAGGATGAGCTGGACGATTGGGAGCCTCCAATACAACATGTTTGTGACGATAGTTGGGACGATTATAATGGTTCTCCCAGACAGATGATGACTGACTCATACTCTTCGGAGGATGAGGATGGCGACGATGCATCCTTGATCGGTGCTGAAATATGACTATATTTCACACTTTAAATCCTACATTTAGCTGTTCGATGAAAGCATTTGATGGTTGTTGTGAGGTTTTGATGTTTACAAGTGTTTCTGACCGTTAGATCGTTCAAGCGCATAAAAGAAGGAAATTAAAGGCTACAAAAGAGCTAAGGACAAAAAGGTCCAAAGAAGCATTGAAAGCCGTGAAGAGAATCAACTTCCATCAAGAAAGGGAAGACTTTGCATTGAAGAGTCAATCGATTGAGGCATTATTGTCAATCGATTGACAGATGGAGTAAAACTCAACCCTAGCAAATCAATCGATTGATTTGATGAAAATCAATCGATTGACACATAAAGGCAGAAGTGTCCTAAAGAAATTCAAACTCAAAATCAATCGATTGAGACTTCTTTCTCAATCGATTGAGGCAATTAGGTTTAGGTGTGTTCGGCCATTATAAAAAGGAAGCAAAGGCTTTGTAAAAGGTGATTGTTTTTTGGGAGGACTTTTAGAGAGGAATTATTTTTGCAATTTTAGGCTCTTTACTTTGGGGAATTTAGAGAACTTCTTTTCATCTTTTGAAGGGTCTTCTTCTTTCCTTCTTCTAGGGTTTAATCAGGGTAGATTGTACCTAGGTTTTGCATTATTTTTCTTTGAGAAAATCATAGACTGTATTTAGGAAAAATAATTGTAAAAAGACCTTTTTGGAAGAAATGAAAAGTTGAATGACTTTGAATGAACAAAGAGATCATACACCAAAGATGAGCGGCTAAATCATTGATCGGGGAAGATGCGACCCCCAGATAAGTACCCTTATTTATGATTAATACCATAGTCGATTTATTGTCATCATGGAATCGTTTTGCTAAAAGTTTGTGTTATTAAAAATATATTGAATGCTTATTATGACCGTTGATGGCGCGTATCAACGACTATAATCGCTAGATCTGGACCTGCAGACTAATCTAGGCTGCAGAGCGATTATGTTTTTACTGTTGTGATCTAAACATCATGAGATACACTATGCTTCTTACATGACTCATACCGCGATGATGGGCTGAGTCATTGTTTTTAGATAGGGTATGCCGGATTAATGATCATATTTTATTTCGAATCATTTTTATAAATGAATGATGGTGTGAATGATGCTTTAATGAAACTGTGAGTTTTAATGGTAGAAAAGGGGTACAAATCTGGGATAGGATATTCCTTGATCTAATTTAATTATTAATTTAGATTCAGTGGTAATTAGTTGTTTAGATTAATTTATTTTTCTTGCATTTAGGAAAAGTGTGATAAATTTTGGTAAAATTGAATCTGCCCTTTGGTACTTCCTTGGGGACGTTTTTAAATCTCTGAAAGAATTAATTAAAATTTTACGTTTCCCTGTGGGTTCGACACCCTTGTTCTTGTCATACTGCAATAGATCTTGTGCACTTGCAAGGGTTACATTTAAAATACACCAATCCTCATAGCCATCTTTGATGTTATATGCCACTTTTCGTAGTTCCTTTTTAAGTTTGTATTTCTTTATTTTGGCTTTTCGATCAACCCGAGATTGAATGTATTTGGGCTAGTGAACCTCATCATTTTCTATTAACGATATCGGCTCGGACACTTTTATAAGTTTCTAATTTGTATTATATATATATATATAACGTTTTTGGTGTTATAAGAATAGTGTCGAGAAATTATATTAAAAAAAAATCTGTCACATAAGTCCAACCTCGCATGGATTGGTCGCCCAAAAATATTTAGTCAAATACGAGTACTACAAGTAGCCCGATGATTAACATTCGTATGATGGCAGCACAACCACACATTCATCCGATTCTGAGTTTTTCAGAGAAAAACTTAAGAACAAATGACAAATTAGCTTTTCTGAGAAAAGCCAGGAATCAGGGCAACTTAAGAACAATTGTAGGAAAAGGCAGGAATCAGCGTCTGCTAAGAATCAGCAGGATTCTGAGTTATCAGGATTCATAGCTTTTCTGGGAAAAGCCAGGAAACACCTGAACAAGGCCTTAGGGCTTGCTTGAGCCCATAGATTGCTTTTTGCAACTTGCACACATGAGATGGGTAGTTCGGATCCACGAACCCTTGCGGTTGCACATGTAGATGATGAGTAGTGAAATATGATAATATTTCACCCCTAAATTCCTACATTTGGCTATCTGATATAAGGCTATCTGATGAAAATTATTAGATTTGAAGTGTTTCAGGCAAATACAAGCCAAGTGCAGAAAACAGCCCAAGAATTCTGAAAAAAATGTCAAAACACTGCAACTTTGGGTCATCGAGAACTTGGTGCGATTTACAGCTCAATTTGAACCTTCAAGACGGTTGAATTATGAAATTGTCAAAACACAAAAGTTGTAGATCTTTCTGTCAACTTTCCAACGGCGTAAGAATCGCCTTAATCCGAGTTCGGGACAGAAAGTTATGGCCAAAATACCGAAGCCGTATCTGATACAAAAGTTTGGCGGGAGTTCACGGAAATCTGGGAAGGTCGATCGATCGACCCTCTAGTTGATCGATCGACCAAAATGATAGAGTTTGAGACGGAAAAGACTTCTTAACTCAGATTTTTAAGGAGTCGATCGATCGACCCTTTAAGGTCGATCAATCGACCCTAACTTTTCGAGCCAGGACACTTCCGTGACGTAGGTGCTATTTAAAGCCAAATCAAACACTTCGGAGGGGATAATTTTTTAGAGAATTATTATTCATTATTCATTTTTGGTTTTAGACTCCTCTGGGCATCTTTTCAAGGGTTCTTCTTCCTTCTTCTTTTAGGGTTCCATCTGGGTAGATTGTACTTAGGATTTGCATTATTTTCTTTTAAGCATAGATTGTGTTTAGGAAAAGACTTTGTAAACAAAGATCTTTTGGAAGAAATAAAAAGATGAATGACTTTGAATGAACAAGGAGATCATACACCAAAGATGAGCGGCTAAATCAGTTGATCGGGGAAGATGCGATCCCCAGATAAGTACTCATATTTATGATTAATATCATAGTCTACTTCTTGTCATCATAGAATCGTTTTGCTAAAAGTTTGTGTTATTAAAAATATATTGAATGCTTGTTATGACCGTTGATTGCGCATATCAACGGCCATAATCACTAGATCTGGACCTGCAGGCTGATCTAGGCTGCAGAGCGATTATGTATTTCCTATTATGATCTAAACATCATGAGATACGCTATGCTTTTTACATGACTCATACCGTGATGATAGGCTGAGTCATTGTTTTTAGATAGAATATACCGGATTGATGATCATATTTTATTACGAATCATTTATCTATAGGAATGATGGTGTGAATGATGCATTAATGAAATTGTGGGTTTTAATGATAGAAAAGAGGTACTAATCTGGGGTAACATATTCCTTGATCATATTTAAATATTGTTCTTAGATTCATCAGCAATTAATTATTTAGATTAATTTATTGTTCTTGCATTTAGAAAAGTGTGATAAATTTTTAGTAAAATTGAATCTGCCCTTTGGTACTTCCTTGGGGACGTTTTTAAATCTCTGAAAGAATTAATTAAAATTCATGTTTCCCTGTGAGTTCGACACCATTGTTCTTGCCATACTGCAATAGATCTTGTGCACTTGCAAGGGTTACATTTAAAATCGATCAGTAGACAGCATGGTCAAGTTTGCCATGTAAGAACACGTTAGACACGCCAAGTTGTCTAATGGTCCAATTGTAGTGAAGCACTGAGGAGAGAACTATACGGATTATTGGTTGTATATTTCACCCCCTAAAGCCTACATTTAGCCATCCGATGAAGGCTAGCTGACAGATTTGTAAGGTTTTTAGTGTTTCAGAAAAATCTGGCCATTACATGCAATTAGAAGTATAGAAGAGTAAAAAACTGACTCACATAGGAGCACTTGAGCAAATGGACTGCTAGGCCCTGAATTTTAATTTGAATTTTAATTTTGAATTTGAATTTCAAATTTGGAGTTGAGGACCTATTTAAGCAAACTTGGGAATTAGTTTTAGGTCTCTCCCTTTGGGAAGCTTTTATTTTCCTTAGCATTTTTCATTTTCTTTAATCCTTTCCCTTTCCTTTTCCAAGCATTTTGTTCTTCCAATTTTCTAGCTTTAGGATTTAGATTAGTTTATTTTGCTGGATTGAAGAGAATTGTACCAGTTGGATTAAAACATTTGTGAGTATTGTGAAGCATTTTTACGGTATTTTAATGTTATTTTCATTGTCTTTCAATTATGTTTTTCATTTCTTTTATTTCTAATATATGTAGCTAAATCTTTTTAAAGATTGGGATCTAATGAACCCCATCCGAAGTGTTCATTTACAATAATATAGATCTATAGGTATGATATTATTTTATTAATTGATGCTTTGAGGACTAGTGCCCTATTGCTCTTGCCCATCCCAAGGTGAATTTTGATTGTCATCTAAGATATGGATGCTAATCATATGTTCATAGATTGCTAATCATGCACCCCCATAATCTCAGATCTGTAATGTGAAATTTATTCTAGAATCTTCTTCCGATTGCCATCTAACGTATGAATGCTAATCATGCATTCATGGGGTCCTAATCATGCACCCCCATGATCTCATATCTGGAATGTGGAATTTATGCGTAGCGCATCCTACGATAATCTTATATCTCAATCCATAGATCTGTATTGCATTGATGATACACTAACGATGGAGGGATTTACCATCCCAGTCCTCATTTGTCTTATCTTGCATTTAATCTCATTAAGTTATTAGTTCTTTCCTTTATCTTTATCACATCAATTCTCAGCACCTAGTTCAAAGATTGAGCTAAATCTGCGATTGTTCTTTAAATTAAATTATTGTTTCCTTGTTTCAATTTTCTAACCAATCATCATGAAAACGATCTCATACTCCATTGATCTATTGTTAAAATCGATTCGTGCGCTTGCGAATACAACTTTATCTTCACAATAGGTTGCTTCACAACCGGACTAAAAGTCTGTATATAATCAATATTATACTCTTGGTTGAATCCTTTTGCAACTAATCGCGCCTTATATCAGGCCACTGAGTCATCGAAGTTTCTCTTGATCTTATATATCTATTTGCAGCCGATAATATTTTGGTGAGAAGGTGTCGGAACGAGGGACCATGTGCCTTGTGTTTGAAGTTCATGAAATTCAGCAGACACGGTTGTTCTCCAATGAGGGTGTTTATTAGCCTCTATTAATGATGACGACTCATATTGGAGGGGATCAAGTTGAGTCGAGGCTAACAATTTTCTTTGGTTTGGGGTGCCTGATTTTTTATCTAGTAGCCATGGGGTGTATATTGGTGTTGGGCATGGAGGGATGAGGAGAGTTAGGAGATGAAGCAGGTGGGCATGTAGTCTCAGGTGCGTTGGGTAATGGATGGGTGAGTGTGGGTTCAAGTGACATAGAGCCTGGAGTGGGTAATGGATGTAATGGGTTTTTATTGGGTGTTAGGTGGGAGTATGGGACAAATAGTTTGGGTAGAGAATGGCTTGGTGTTGAAGGTGTGGGCATAGGAGTTTGTTTGTGGAAGGGAAATTCATGTTCAACATGTCATGAGATTATGGCTTGACCGTGTCCATGTCAAGACATCGATATCCTTTATGGGCCGAGGAGTAACCTAAGAATGTGCATAACCGAAATCGTGGTTCCAATTTATGAGAACTGTACTGTCTCATCCATGGATAGTAGCAGCAACCAAATGTTTTTAGGATTGTGAAATCAGGGGGTATATGAAATAATTTTTCATATGGTGTGAGATTAGCAATAGTTTTACTTGGTAGATGATTAATGATAAAAATAAAGATTAATAATGCATCTAACCAATATGTGTGTGGAATGAAGGCAGTGTGAAGAAGGGTGATGGTGGTTTCTATAAGGTTATGGTGCTTCCTCTCGGTCACTACGTGAAAATCGATAAAAAACAACGGCCCAAAACCGTTGTAAATGTCATAAACAACGGTTTTGAGCCGTTGTAAGGGCCGTTGTTTATAGAGCAGTGGTTTTCATAAACAACGGCCCAACACCGTTGTTAATTTACTAGATAAACCACGGTCCATGTCCGTTGTAAAATAACAACGGTTTTAAGTCGTTGTTTTAACGGGAAAAAGGGTTGTTATTTTTCTTCAGAAACCACGGTCTAAATCAGTGGTATGTGTAAACAACACCGACGAGCCGTTGTTAATTTCCTTCAAGAAACAACGGTTATGGACCGTTGTTTATGGCTGTTGCAAAATAACAACAATGTTGAGCCGTTGTTCCTAATGAGAAAAAGGTTGTTATTTTTATTCAAACCACTACTAAATCATGGTATATGAAAACAAATATGGACCGTTGTTTTTTTTTTTTTTTAAATGCACACGACTTCCATTTTTTTCTTTGTAATTAAAGTCATTTTACTTGTTACAAATATTATATCAACCACATATCACTCTCTGAGGGAAAAAATTATAATTCATTCAACTAAATGGAAAATAATAAGCCAAAAATAAAATTATTCTACAACATCGATTAATACATTCAACACCATCTCATTAATATATTCAACAAAATCCTATAAACACATTCAACAATGCCCTATTCAACATGACTCGAAAGTTGCCAATAAACCCAATGACATAGAATTTTAATGTCTTATTGTTTGACACCTTTGATTGAGCGCCCTTCAACTCGTTGTCGAGATGACTTTTCTTTTATGATTTGTCCACTCACTTCTAATATGAGTCTTGTATGTTTTCAGCTTGCGCCCAACTCTCATACCATAAGATTTCCTGCCATAAAAATAAACTCAGTCACATCAACAAATTTCATAATAAAATGATACTCAGTTTGCATGTGTTTAAGAAAAAAAAAAAAGCGTGCATAAGAGCAACTTACATAAGAATTTTCATATAATTACATTAGGAGCTTAAAATTTCAAAAAGAATATGTAAAAAATGATCCATAGAGCTCCGGAGCCTTATACCATCTTGTATCAACATAGTCCTACAAAAAAAATTATGCTTCATGAGATCTACAAAAAGAGTACAATTTTTATATTAATTGTAGCAAAACTACAAACTACTATGATCTTATTATCATATTTCAACCATAAAGAATGCAGACTCCTGATCTCGGTTTGCCAGTGAAATTAGAATACCATCCCCAACATATTGTCATATGCAAAACAGCACCAAGACTCAAACCAATCTCAAACGCCCCATATAACTTCAGACATTACTGCAGATCAACAAGCGCTCAAACAAATATATTTCTGAAAGATTTGTACTCCAAATACAGATCCGCAAACTTCTTTACATATATAGTAATCAATTCCATCAACACTTCACTGAATCTAAGAACCAGAAACTTGTTGCTAAAATCCATATACTCTGTATCTGCTAAGCATCCTTTTGCTTCACATCCTTCTGCACCCACTGGACCTTACAGATTCTATTATAGAAATTTTAATAAGAAAACAAAAATACTAATGTAGAGATGCACAAGTTGTGGATCATTGCTATCGCGGTCTTTACTTATTTCAGATGATGGGTTCTCCTCTAGGTCTCTTGCTGGCCCGTGGTTTCATTTTTGTTAGCACTGGTTTGTGGTGTTGTTTGTGCTGAATGTTCTATTCGTCTAATGGGCTATCATCCCCATTTGCAACTCGCAATGTAATGGCATTTTGTCTTATTCTCGTAATCTCTACAAATTTATCTTAACGACATGAATAAATAAACTAATTTTTGGATTCAATAAAGAAGCTTTAAAGCAAATAACTATTGTAGGTTCTAGAGTGAGAAAAAAATTCCAATCAATCTACTGTAAGAGTAAAGTGCACAAGTTAGGTACTACAATCAACAACACATCGGAAACATATAACTTGAAATAAATTGAGCATATTCCCTAACTAGTCCAAAATGCATTCTAGGGACCAGTGACTAAGTAAATGGTTGGCCAACCAATGCGTAAAAATGCTACAACTAATAATGTCAATAATTCAAATGATTTAAGGAAAACAAAATTAAAAAAAGAAGAAGCTTCATACTAGAAATACTCACATGAATTACCAGAACCAACTGACTGTCCGTATAAAATGATATCCTCCGCCTTTGGCTCCAAAGGTCACTTCAAGGCATCTATAAGCAGCCTCGATCCTCGTAAGTATGTTTAAATGTTGGTCAGAAGCCATTATACCTATGTATATATACAACAAAAGGACATGCACATAGAAGTATAGGGAATAACATAGCAATGCTATACGGTAATGAAAATAAGGACAGTTGTGAATTATTAAATTAAGGGAATATATCAAATTGGTGGACATCAAGTAAGTTCCTACTAAGGCTACAAGAAAAGGTCCAACTTTGTTGCCCGATTGTGGAAATATCGCAAATCAATCATGTCGAAGCCTCATCAAGATCATTTTTGAAATTCATCAAAACCGAGAAACACAAATTGAAGCTTCTTATGTTTAAAATTTCTATAAAGAAGAATGTACCTCATGACCGATAACTCCCAATATTGCAGATAATCGCATCGAGCGATTTAGGAGATGCCAAGACAAGCCTCGAATTGAATAACTGTTCCATCATTTTGAACATAAGTTTGGGAAAATCTATTAGGTGACACTAAAGATAAATGAGATAATTGGTATGAATAAACATCAAACATAAAGCATACATTCAGGCTTTTGTTTTCCATAGCTCCCCTGCCAATTAATCAAGAAAAGAATAAAATCAATAATAACACCTCCACACCAAAAGGAGCTTAAGCGTGAAATAATTTAAGAATATCAAATTCACAAGAAGAAGCTTAAGTATTCTTTGCCTCTTATCGCTTAAAAGAAGCTGATTTGAGAGTGATACACCAAGCTTGACTCATCAAGATCCATAAATTAGGATGAGTCCAAGTCAAGACTAAGGCATAACCGAACTTCCAAATGTGATTTAATAACAGGCACAAGGCAACAGAATATCATATGAACGCCACTCATCCCCAAAATGCCCATCGAAGGATATGAACCGTTCAATTTGGGAACTTTAACATGGGCCACTCATATCTACAATAGTGTCTACATTGAAGTGCTTGAATTGGATGGAATAATCCTCTCATGGACATGTTTTTAAATGAGTGATGTTCGGATGATGTTCTGCCACTTGGACAACTTGGCTTGGTCAAAAACGTGCATCATATTGTCTAAAGTGGAAAGGTGAAGGTGGTTCTCTTAACTGGGTGATGACCAAAGTCGATTTATTTATATTTCAAAACCAATTTTATGATGTATAATGTATAGAATAGATGATGTTGACATAATACTATCAGTATTAAAATTGTTCATAACATCATACATGAAACTCCATAGAATCTTTCTGGCGAATAATAAATAACAGAAAAACAAAATATTTGTTCTTATAAAAAAGATCATATGCAACATCAAATAAAACTCATAGGACAGTATCTTGGTGTTACTCGACTAGCAAAGAAGACTGCTTCTTTGAGCAGCCTATCAGTGAAGAGACAATCTCTAATACATGGATTTTTGGAACTTTAGCTTTGGGCAGAATGGGTTTGTTAAACTATTCTATTTGCTGTTTTCTTTCCTTTTTCACGAGTGGATTAACGATGCAAGATTCATGTGCATTTCATCGAGACATACCAAAAGAAATAAAATGAAAAAGCGATTTCAGATTAATTTCATTGGAAAAGAAGAACCATATGATCATCTAGAACAAAACCCACTTTTAATTTCCATAACAAAGAAGAACCCATATGATCAATTAAACCAAAACCCACTTCAGAAACCCATTTCAATCAATTGAAAATTTTGAAAACGAACTTATTTTTTTTCCAATTTAATAAGAAAAAAAAGCAAAAGACTTCAGATTTCACCTGGTTTATATGGGCTTATTTTAAGAACAAAAAATAAAAATAAAACTAAACGAGTTACTGAGTTTGAATGAAAGAAGTTTGAAAATACAAACAAATTTCAAATGGTGCTTGATCTACCAAGGATTTTAATGTCCCATATTGTTTGACACCTTTGATTCATTCACCTTAGTGCAAAAGAAAACTCAGTTTCTTCATTATTTATAACCTAAAATTTAACAAAATTGGTTCATAAATAGAGTGGTTTTTCTATTTTACCTGAGGTGGTGTCAAAATCCGAGTCCAACAAAGTATTTGATGATCCCATCAAAACCAAAAAAGGGTATACAAAAGGTCCAGTTAGAGTAGCAGTTTACGACATGAACTGGTATCCTCAAATAATATTGAAGTACAAGTACAGAGGACTTAAAAAAATCATAGGAAACAAAATATTTTCTTTGTAATCAGCATCAGTTTGGCCAATAATTATCCCCACTCTCTTGTATTTTGTGACCTACTGTTATGTCACAAACAGAGCAGAGAAGGCAAAATCTCTCTCTTATATGATCATTGCCCAATCAGCCATGGACAGAGCAGGTCACTTACATAACAAAAAACTGAAAAACAAAATCCAAAAATGGCCAAATTATGGCTCTCCAACATAGCCCACACAAATTCGATGATGTCCATATACATCAAAGTTGCAATTGAATGACCAAAATACTTATAGATTTTTGTTGGCATGATCACAAACAGAGAAGAGAGATAAAGAGCTCTCTGATGTGCTCAAGGCTTAAGGCACCAGAATTCGGTTTGGAAAATTGAAAGAAAAAGTTGAACCGAAATTGAATCAATTCGAAAAAAGGGTAAATTGAAAGAAAAAGCTGAACGAAAAGATTCTCTTTGTTGGTACTGTGAGTGGTTAATTTTCCCTCTACTACGGCTAAAATATTAGAGATGCAATCTACTAAAGTACCATATTCAGGTCTCCAAGCACATGTTTGAAAGATAATGCGAAAAAGGGTAAAAATTATAGCTACGAAGGATGAAATCGATCTCAAAATAAGGTAAACAAGCACGCGATTTGTGACAATATACAATCATCACAATTAATAAATTATTCTTACTCGATTACAACACATTAACAATGTAGAGAGATGAACTTGAGTTTCAACAGCCAGAAACCTTGACAACGGCTTAGCCCTCGGCTTTGAAGCATTTGGTGGCTTCCATCTGCTCGTACCACATGTAGGACAAGTATCCTTATTTGCATGATCTCTCCAATATAATATGCAATCATTGGGGCATGCATGAATAATCTCATATTTCATACGTAAAGACTTGATCAACTTTTTCGCATTGTATATGGTATCTGGCAAAGTATTTTCTTCGGGAAGTATGTTTTTTATCATTTTCAACAGCTCTGTGAAGCTTTTATCAGACCACTGATGCCTAGCTTTCATGCTCAACAACTCAATCGTGACTGACAATTTTCTGTGCTCATTTTTACATGACGGATACAAAGGTTCTAATGCACATTCCATCAAGTTACTATACCCCGCATCATCATGTAAATCATGTGGACGTTGCTCGTCATCTTCATCATAAGCATCATTTAAGCAAGCATCCAAATCTTGATCTGAACACCTCCATGTGTTATTCAACATATCTTCCATTCTTGAAACCTATCTTCGCTTTGGGTTAGAAGTCGATGTACTAGTCCCCAAATTGGTATGACTATTAGAAAATGATTCTCCATGGTGCTTCCATATCGTAAGACTTATCTATACCATCACAAAATAAATGTTCCATAATAATCACGAGGCTATGCTTTTTAAGATTTCGACAGGTTGACACAAGGACAACAACACCAATCGGGATCTTCTACATTTTCTAATTTGATAAATGAATGAAGACCTTGATATATTCCACAGTTGTATGATTTGCCGTCATCCACTCTTTACTTGGGATTGTTGAAGACATTCTACAAAACTAAATGAAGGAAAAATCACAATAATGAAGGAAAAAAATTGAAGTTTTAGAGAGAGAAAGAGAGAAAAAGCACAAGTGATAGGTGCCCATATGGCCGATAATGGCTTATTTGAACCAGCATAATATGAGCCGGTATAGGCTGACTTGTATACTAGATCAGGCCTAACACGATATATACATGTCAGCCCCTGGCCCATTTTTAAAACTATGCGCCAGTTATCATTTTCCTAAAATATAGAAACAACCCAACAAAACTGGAGTTTCTGACAACAACAAACAAAATTTCAACAACCCAAAAGATTAGAAAACAAGAAGATTGAATTATGGTAAGCTCATGGTCTCAAGATCCATTGTGTGGAAGATTAAGCGTGAAAAGGATCTCTATCGTATGAATCCAAGAAGTCCACAAGTTGATCTTTACTTTTATCTAATGTTGTTCAACATTTTTCTTATTATCTAATAGGGTCCCAGACCTTGAACTTTTTCATTTCTTTTATTAAGCATAAGCAAACAGGGTCTAAATATTTGACAAGACAAGACAACACAAAATAGCAAACATCACCTCCCCTTTCCGCTCCACAAAATATTATTAGCAGAATAGCTACTTGATTATAATTTTAAACAGACACACACACACACACACACACACACAGATATATATATTCAACAAACTAATACTAGATAAATTTATAAACATCACAAATCTTATAATTAAAAACATGCGATTCAGGCAATCACAAGTACTTAAAAGCCTAATATTAAGATGAGAGTAAAGCTTCAAAACCCTAGTGTTGTTTAGGGAACTTGTACAATGGCCTAAATGGGCATCAACTCAATCTGTTCAATGTGAAACATTGCCAATTCACCATTTAACCGTCCATTTCTCCAAGAGCTTGATCAGTCCGTCAAATGGAACAATTTTATAATAGACTAACAAAGGTACATCTTGAACTGATAATTGCTTACGATATGTGGATGACTCAACCGCCATGGTTGGTCTCTCAGGCAAATAATATTGTCTAGTGAGTGGGAAACAAATGGTAAAACATGATATAGTTTCACTGTTTATCTCCCGTGCGGTTGACACCACTGACCGCGTGGGTGTGTGCATTTTTTTGCTAAGTTTGTGTATGTGAAAAAAGGTTGTGTGCCAGAATAAGGAATGGTGAGCATGCCCGAATGATCCTCGTGGAGTTCCATATGGCACCCAAGACAGTGTTTTGGTGCCAACATCGAGCATGGGTTCATTGGTTCCATCAATTATTTAAAAATATATATATATATATATAGAGAGAGAGAGAGAGGGGGGGCACAGGACCTTACCTTCACCAAGAGAGTTCTTGGCACCCAACCCAAAGATTGGGTAGCATTTAAAAATATTAAAAAATGATGGAATTTTCACTATTAAATTTTGGAACAAAAGTTAAAAAATTTGAATACACCATATTTGGATGATGAACCAAGACATTTGCCTATGAGTTGAAGGGCAAAAAAAGTCTAAAAATGAAAAAATAATTCCTATAAACCTACGGGATTGGATGAACCCTAAGAGGATGTGTAGTATAGGTAGCATGAAAACATTACCTTCGAGGTATCCTCTCCTGTCTTTCTGTGTGCAAAATGTAGTGTTTGCATATATCTTCTTCCATTCATCTTTTGTAACCTTTCTCTCTCTCTCTCTCTCTCTCTCTCTCTCTATGATTAAGAATTGGGATTATTTTTATGTTTATTATTTTTTGTTTCCCAAAAAGGAAACTGTAGATCTTTTATTATTATTATTATTAAGTATAGATATAATTAAATAAGCTACACTTCGCACTTTTCTCATTTGCATGCCACCTTAGTAAACACATTGCTTTAGAATTCGAGGGAAAGAAGAATGTCACAGATCTCAAGACTGAAAATTTTATTTATTCAGTCCTGAAACCTGATGAAAGTCAAAATTTTCAATAAAATGTGTGACCAATGTTTTGGAAAAGGACCAACTCTGATGCCCCTTTCATCATATACGAAAACTAGCAAGAAGAAATGAACAGATTTCAATTATAGAAATCTGTTTTGCCCATTGCATTCTCTGTTTGTAGAATGATTACAGCTGGAGTTGGATCTGCCAATGTGTTTCTTGGTCAGGAATAAAACTGTAAATGTGTCTTTAGAATCATAGTCATTTGCAATTAACCATATGGTTTTGTACTAATTTGAGAAAACTTTTCTTTTGGTGTTCCATATCTCATTGCATCTATTGGGAGACTTGTCGTTGAGTTACCCTCCATTCGTGAGTACCAATTGACATCGGTATGAGTTTCTGTTGTTTATACATTGCAGTAGTATAAAAGTTTATCTTGCATGCCTCAGTTACCTATATGTAACATATTATTGATTTTTTTGTATCAAGGTTGGCTCTAAATACACACAATAAATTAATTACCATCTGGTGTATTAAATATTGGTAGTTTACTACATGTCTTGTATGACACTGTGACTCAAATCATCACCATGTTTACAAACACTGTGGCCAAACATGACACGCCATATATTTTAATAATGATCAATTGTATCAACACTAACATTCGAAAATTGAAGTGGCAACAACTATATCGGTTTTACTCTATATAACAGATGAGCAGTCTTAATTGGTGAAACTGTGATGCATGCTGGCAACACTTTTATGAGGCCATGAAGTT
The DNA here is from genome assembly GCA_021018995.1 of Chloranthus sessilifolius. Taxonomy (NCBI): domain Eukaryota; kingdom Viridiplantae; phylum Streptophyta; class Magnoliopsida; order Chloranthales; family Chloranthaceae; genus Chloranthus; species Chloranthus sessilifolius. The sequence goes on from CM037590.1 coordinate 44,257,015, forward strand.
TGTCCAAGATTCATGGGAAGAGACTCATATGTGGTCTAACAAATTCATCTACAAGAAAGATGGTGATATCGAGGACATCAGCTTAGAGCAACTAGGTACTTTATTTTGTCAATGTGGTGAACAATTGTAGCATTTATAATCAGTTCTGCTGATTTATTGAGTTGCAGGTGAAAGAGTTTTGGAGAGGCTTGATTACATGAGTAAGGTATCAAAAGAAAATTTTGATCCAAATGATGAGGAAGATCCACAGAATGAGAACACCTCTGACAACAAATCTAGAGATTTCTCGAAGGATTCAAATTTGGATGGCAAGGGTTTATTCTGTCATTCTCCACTCACTCCAACTTCAGTCCTTCCAGAAACAATCCAATTCCCACATGCTGCATATTCGCCACCTCTTCTCGTGCCTCTTAAGACTTCAGGCTGTTGGGACGTTTCTTCAAACTGCATCGAAATGGCACTTGAGGTATACATTGAAATTGTGGTTCACTTGAGGTATAGAATCTTCATCTTCCGATCCAAAGCAATCAATGATTTTTTGTGTCGGTGCCCTCCAAAATTTTATGACTGTTAATAAAAGCATCTCCAATGATATATCCCATTCTTTCTCTTATGTGGCAAATTTGGGATACCAAAAATATAGGATATGATCGCACTCTACACCAAATTTTGGATCCCTATTATTTTTTTTTTGCACTTGGTGGATATCCCATTTACAAAAGGCAATTACAAGCAATAAAATATATTATTCTTAAAATAGGGGATACCAACTTGGTATTTTGTATTCATTTACGATATCAGATATCCATTGGAACTCACAACATTTCACATTAAATACACTATTGGAGATGCTCTAAAGCTACCCTTTCTTGAATTCCTTTTCTAACATTAATTTTTCCTTTCAACTGTAAGGAAATTTTTTTTAACTGTAATCAAGTGCATAAACATAATAATAGCATAATGCATCATAAAACTTTTAATTTCTTCAACATGGACAAATCAAATCATTTGGAAAGCTCACTAGTTAAAATTTATCCATCTCTATATGGAAAATTATAAACGGCGGACAGTTTTTGATAGGCAATTTGTAGCCAGCTTATGTAGTGCAATATGACTGGCTGCAGTGCTTGGGCCCCATTATGTGCAAAAAGCTACCGCAAAATTGTCAATAAAAAGAGTAGTGGTTGTCTCACACTTGGTACATTGCCTAAACTTAGGCAAATGTCAAATACTTGGAAAAATGTTGATAAGCGGTTATAACTTATAGTTGTGTTTAGGAATGTTCTAATCAAAGAGCGCTCTACACCGCATAGAGCATTTTAGTATGGGACTGTTTGGTTGTAAGTATTCTTAACCCTTGAGAGTGAAAGAATTGGATTTGGATTTCTTTAAAAGAGCAATTTACATGTTTTTTTTAAGTGAGCAGCTCTTTGCCTCCAAAGAGTAATCCTAAGCACAGCCATAATTTTTGGATTAATGAGACTATAGGATGTTCAAGATGGATGATAATGTAGAATGATAGGGTCAATTGGTAAGTACAATGATGTGTAGCATTCTATATAAAATAAAGTCATCATAAAAATTGTTGGCTATAATATAAAGGGACAGACTCTCTTGACGGTCATTTCAAGTTTCAACACTAATTTGCTGTTTAAATAATCACACACCATTAATGATTATGTGGATAATTCACATGATCAAAGTGATAGATCATACATCAAAGGGCAATATATCCAAAAATCAAGCTTTTAGAGCATTTCGAATCATCCGATTTCTTGACTATAATACCAATCATTGTTTTTAGTTTGAATGGCTAATATCAAAGTTCATCAATCGAATGTTTCATATCAACCTATAGGCGTGCTTTTTTGGGCTAAGAGACGCTACAACGATGGATTCATCTTGGCCAAATTAGATTGGTCAAGATGTGCCTCACATGGGAGATAACTCACACTTCAATGGTGGTATTATCCAAATATATATATATATATATATATATATATATATATATATATATATATATATATCATCTCTTTTATTTTAGTTTGTTATAAAAGAGAAAATAATTTATAATTCACAGTCATGAGATATAAACTCATGGCTTTAGCTCCTACTAGTCAATTGTCATTATAACTGTATTTGAAGAGTTAAAGGCAATTGTTGTAGCCAATAGTTAGACTGCTAGAGTCATGGGAAATAATCCCATTACCCAAGTAAGAGAATCATTACCGATCATCGTTTGAAATCTCGGATTTTCAAATTGAATTGGTTTACCCCAATACCAAAGACATCTATGGCAATACAACGTGATATGCCATGAGACGAAAAATTGATATTTAAAATTTTAAACTAAATTTCAAATTAATAAAAGATTAGTAAAAATAATATTTACCCTAGTAAAGATGTTTTAATAATATAAACATCAAAATAATTAAAATAGGTGTGGCTACTAACATTACAAAATATTGAATATCCCCCATTAAGTACAATTGAATATCGCTGACTACTTGGAATCGGAAGATAGAGATTTTTTTTGGGTTCTAATCTGCTACACAATTGATCTTGAGATCATGGGCATATCATCATATGATCAATTTTTATTGCATGCAACACACATAATGTTCAATAGGTCACTTCTTAGGATGTGTACCATATGGAATAAAATTGACCTATGATATTCTCATGATCTCAAGATCAATTATGTAAAAGATTGGAACAAAAAAGTCTCCATCATTCGACTCAAAGTATCAACGATTTTCAAGTACTTAACGGAAATATTCAATATTTCGTAGGGTTCGATTTGGCATGTGACAAATTTCATTTTGGTAATATTTCGTCCTTTCAAGATACATATCGGGTTAATTTTGATACCTTTCAAAAAAATTCAGAAAATTTAGGGATTAAAATATATAAAATTTACTTAATATTTTGTTTACAAATTACTACAATATATGCTAAATTACTAATATATAAACAAAATAATAATAATAATAATCATAATAATAATAATAATAATAATAATAATAATAATAATAAAGAAAATAAACATTTAAAAAATCAAAACTACCGACATTTAATTTCACCAAAAATACCAAGAAATATCAAAATTCCCAAAATTTTCCCAAAATTTTTAACCCTTTTTCAAAGAAATTTAGGCGAAATTTCCCACTATGGCACTTAGCACCAGCTCCCCTTAAAATAAAAGAGGGCTGTTAATTAGACGATAAGTCAATTAGACGGTCCTGATCATACATCCACTGATGAAAAGAGATCATAAAAAAAATCATCTTTGATGGTGATAATCAAAATATACCATATAAAACTAAAAAATTAATTCATTCTTATCTTAACAAAGCATGTTTACAAGTAATACGAATTATTAAACCCAAAAAATAGACGAAATAGAATCCCAAACTAGGATATCTCTAAATAAAGAAAATATCTAAGTGTTCAAACGAAATTTTCTATTCCAAATCTAATTAATAATCAAATCAAACCCCAAAATACGTAAATTTTCACGTAAAATCTTTCAGATAAAAATGAAACAACAACAAAATGTGAATCATAGTAGAAAAACAACGCTTTGGCAACAATGCGCATCGTAAACCAATCAAATGAAACGAGAAGCAGAGATTAAAACAAAAAAAGGTATCAAATCTTACCGCAATGATGATCCCCCAGAGAAATAATAAAATAAAATAAAAACCCTACTTGATCGTTTCTTCAATGTTGCTTTAGGGCTTCAAGCTTCGTTCGACTTATGGAGACAATGAGAATCGCATAGAATCAAGCTCTGACTTATGGAAACGATGAGGATCGCATTGAATCAAGCTTCAGGTTATGGAGACGAGGAGGATCGAATCGAATCAAGCTTGGGCTTAGGATCACATCGAATGAAGACGAGAAGGGGCTGTACTTGCTGACGAGGATGAATTGAGGAGAATGAAATGGTGGATCTGATGGGCTGGGAATCACCTCTTGAACTGGTTTCAAGAGGGCTTCGAACGAGGGAGATGATGATGAAGACTAAGACGGTGATGAATGATGGGACTAAGAAGAGAAATGGGTATGCGGAGAGACATTCCCGCGCTCAATTTCATTTAGAAGGGTATTTGGGCGCCTAATTTAGTTTCCAACTTAAAGGTCCCAAGTTCGAGTCACCTTAGTTATACAAAACCCGGCCGTTGCATTTTATGAAAGAGACGCCCAATATACTTTATAACTTAAGGTCACAGGTTCGAGTAGGCTTACGTATATAAAATAGGCCGTTGCATTTTAGAAACTACTGATTTGGGCAGTTGTATCAGTATATTTTTCCACAACGGCCAGAGACTGTGGTTTTCTTTAGGCAAGTAGTGTTGCTTATTCTTCATTTTCACGTAGTGGGTGACCCCGTTTTGCTCAGGTGTATGGAGACAAGACCGCTGATGAATTATGCCACAGGTACGAAGTCTATAAGCCATTTTGTTATTCATGAATTCACCACCATTGTCGCTCCGGAATACCTTTATTATGCGATCAAACTGATTTTCAACAAATGTTTGAAATTGAACAAATACATCATATACATCAAATTTTTTGATTAAGGGATACAGTCAACAAAATCGTAAATAATCATCAATGAAAACAAGATAGTAACGAATATCGTGAAACGACGGAATTGGAGATGGACCCCTAACGTCAGCATGGATTAATTCTAAAGGTGGGAAAATGTAACTTGTGGCTTTTGGTCACGTTACAGTGTGCACAATTAAAAGGCTGAACAATAGAAAATGGTAAACTATAATGCCGAGACAAAATGGACAAAACTTGTTGGGATGGGTGGCCAAGCCGATTATGCCACAAAGTGTTGGTGATGTGCCGCATAATGAAGGCCGAATTCAAGGAAGCATCGACAGGTAGAGGATGAAGAGGGTAAAGGCCATTGCTATTGCGGCCCTGGATGAGAGTCCGCATCGTTTTCTTGTCCTGGATCATGAACCTATCAGCATTAAAAGTTAAAACACAATTGTTATCAAGATGCAAGTTTATGCACAGACAAGAGGTTTTTGAGGATATTTGAAACATGTAAAATATTATGAAGGGAAATTGGTTTGTGAGTTGTAGAGATAGAACATGAACCAACATGAGTAATTCGAAGATATTTACCGTGGCCTACAATGACATGATCCCAGTCACGATAGGGGGAATGGATGGAGAGAGAGGAAAGATCATAAGCAACGTGGTTGCTAGCGCCGGAATTCACGTACCAATTTTCATCAGGTGGGCGACAATTGGATGCGCGGTAAGCTTGATTGCGAGGGCAAGAGGACCGACCTTGATATTTCAAATTGAGTCGGTGCCAGCAATCAAAGGCTTCATGGTTGTGTCTTCCACAAATTTGGCAGTATGAAACAAGATCAGCTGGTAAATTCCAATCGCTGTAAGGATTGGGGACATTGGAGCATTGAGAGCCACGACCACCATACGAGCTAGAACGACCACGGTTGGTCTTGAACTGAGTATTTCGAGAGTTGTGGGGATGCTGATATGAAATGGATGGATTGTTGTGGTTTGACTAAGAGAATGAGCCACATCCCCGAGAAAATTGGTGTCGACATGGTCTACCTCGGCCGGGGGTAGTATTGAATGCAGAGGAAACTTTTTGAGTCGTTGCGGCAGATGTAGTTGTTTCGTGTGCGGCTTCAGTCGCGAGATTTTGTTTCTTCTCTTCCAAGAAAAGAAATTGGTTCATCCACAGAGATCGCGATGGGCAAGTGCGGATGGAGGTCTTGAATGATGAATAGTCACAGGGAAGACCATTCAAGATATGAAACACAAGATCGTCATCTTCGAGCTTAACGCTAGCAGTGACCAGATCATCGACCTTCTTTTGAACAATTTCTAGATACTTGTTCATGGTGAGAGACCCCTTAGTGATGTTGGAGAGCTCATTTTTCAGCTTAATGATATGAGATCTAAAGGAGTTCGTGAGACGATGCTGTAGAGTAGACTAGATCTAAGCACAATGCTCAAGCTCTTGAACATGAGGTAAAACAGAGGTGTTGATGGTGGAGTTGAGAGCAGAGATGAGGTGTTGATCTAAGACCATCCATTCTTCAAATTTGGGGTTGGGAGAGCTTGTTCCATCCACTCCTATGATCTCTTGATCGGGGCAAGAATCCGAGCCATCAAGATACCCTAGAAATCCATTTGCTTTGAAGATTTGGCAGACTTGCGCCTTCCAAGTCTTGTAGTTTTCTGAATCTAGGCGGACAGTAACAAGGGAAGTGATATTTGAAATGAGAAACTTGAGGTTTGATGGGATAGCCATGGATATTGGGATTGAACGGAGCTCAACCTGTGAAGGCTTGAGCAAAAAAGAATAAAAATAAAATAAAAGAAAATGTTAATGATTCAAAAATGGCTTTGATACCATATTAACTGCCATGAACAAAAAGACTAGCTGAGAAGAAAATAGCCTTTACTCCATTGTAGGAGATATAAGACCACATAGCTATCCATTCCACTTTATACCAATATGGTTACAAAAGTGGAAAATATATTCTAACGCCTGATCCTATGTGGAATAACAAACTCTAGAATCCTCTATAGCTGGACTATTATGTGAAACACTAACACCAATACTCTACATTAAACTTGTTTTACAACCATGTGTTAAAAAAAGAGTCGTGAAAATGAAATCTATGGAAGTGAAGATTCCCTTCTATCCAATAATCACAAAATTGGTTGAACACAAAATCAGGTTTAATCGATTGTACCTAACCATTTCACATGAATGGAGTGGTTTAGGCTGTGTTTGGGATTGCTCGTTGGAGTCAAAGAGCAACCTAGAGCGAGTTTAAATTGCTCTTTTAAAAAGACTCAAATTCAGTTCTTTCACTCTCCAAATGAGCTAAGAGAGCTTACAACCAAATACAATCCCATATTAAAATGTTTTGCGCCAAAGCGGAGAGCTACTCTTTGCCTCCAAAGAGCAATTCCAGACATAGCAATAAAGTATGTGCAGGTATTAAAGGCCAATGAGGTGTGTTGGCTCACCTGCCTTTGTTCTTCCACTACTCATTCTAGAAAAACCCTATTTTTTAATGTAATTTTCGGGGCTGAATTTTATCTAAGTTGGTGCATACAAGGTATCAAAAATCGGCTGACACCGATACGTGTTGGTTTCTTGGCAAACAGATACGTATCGGTATCCCAATTCGGGTATCGGATACCGTATCAGCCAATAGAGGCCCGTATTGGCCGATACGTCTCGGTTTCGGCCAAGACGTAGATTTTCTCCTTTTTTTTTTTTTTTAAATAGGCTCATACGTATCAACCGAGTCCATCGATCATCGGTATACCGATACCCAAGACCAATACCGATGTTGAAACCTTGGGTGCATCTACTGTATTTTATTTCTAAATTGAATTAACATGGAGTGATCACGTCGTCAATTATGTAGTGTAAAGGGTTCCTATTTAGATGAGATTCAGCCCAAAGATTGCATGAAAAATAAAAAAAACCTATATAACAATTATTTTTTGGAAAAAATCAAAGTTGAATCCATTTGACGACAAAATAGTGATAACTATTAGCGGCGGCCGCTATTAACAAAAAAACTATTAAGACTATTAGCAATGAGGGTATTAGCGACTGTTTTTTTGTTAATAGTAGCAATTTTGACTGCCGCTAATAGTCTTATTTTTTGTAGCGTGTATAAAATTGATTACAAGATGAAATAAAAAGTTGTACATTTTCTAGTATAGGTCTATTTGATATTAGGTGCTCAAGGTGAGTGCTACCAGCGATGCTCGGATCAATCACACGCCATCATGGTTCAAAATTTTGGCGCCAATAACTCAAATTATTGGCCGAATCGTTTTGATTTTAGTCCCCACTGAAATGATAACCTAATCGTAATTTTGGTCCAAATATATAAAATTCAAATTTTTGGCCAAAATTTTGGTTCAAATTTTTTATTTCAGTCACGCCGAAAACAAAACTGCTATTTTGATTCTTGCAGTACTCCATTAATCATGGGAAATATGTATAGATAATATATTTTGGGCGCGCGGCGCCAAGTATCAAAGACGTACTTCCACTGATATGTATGGTCGTAGGTAGTTGTGCACTGTCCTAAGGCTTGACTAATTTCACAAAAGGCGATTGACCTGAATATTGCTGATGGGGCGGCTCAATGGTATACATAATACCAAGTTAGTCCTAAGGGCCTGTTTAGATATAGGGAGATTCTATTTTCTGTGATTTTCTATTGTTTGGAAGCAACTTTAGGGTCGTCGGCATATAAAACACAAGATTTTCTCTCATTTTTGGGTGAAGAGTTCGAGGATATCCATCTTAGCATTTCAATTTGCCGGGACCTCGAAAAGATGATAGAACAAGTGGAGCAAAAAAAGATGAGGGTATGGCTTTTCTCACCCGTTTATTAATAATACCACACAATTTTTTCACAGACGCCATTGACTGATTTGAATCGTTGATTGCTTTGAATTGGGTGATGATGACTGTTCTTCATCTTAATCTTCTATACAACGGATCTCGTGCTCATGGGCCTAATCAATTTTTTATTCCACTTTATACATATCTAAAAAAGTGATCTATAAAAATCACTTTTGATATACACCATGATCGTATAATTTTTGGGATGTGTGTCATACATAATCAAAATTTGATTGTCTGGTAGCAACTCCATGATTTCAAGATCATCTGTATTGAAGATTGGGGTGAAAAATAATCTCCAACATGTGATTTCAAATAGTCAAACAGTTTAAGCATGTGAACTCCAAGTTGAAAAGAAAGAATAGTAAGTTGTAAGTGAATGCATCCTTATATATTTTGTGATTATCGCAAATATTCTCATCATCTTTATCTACAAGCAATATGATATTTGTAATTGCAATCCAAAATTCTTTGTTCTCAACTCGAGTTTTATGTTCTTAAATATTGAACTTTTTTAATCAAATGATAAATATTATTTTTCAACTCAATCTTCGACACATTAGATCTTTAAATCATGAGACTTCCAACAGACAATCAGATTTTGATTTCACATATACACATTTCAATAAATGAATGTGATTATGAACATATATCGAACATATTTCTTGAATAATTTATTCTAGAGGTGTGTCTAGTGAAACCAACATTTGTCCATCTAATGATTGGACCATAATCTCAGGATCTATTGTGCCGAAGATTTGGGAATTTGAAATGGTATTCGCGGCGACAATGAGACGTTCAATTATTTTATGTTACTTGTATATAGGGTTGGCTCTGAGATTTTGGGGGCCCAAGGCGAGTTTTTAAAATGGGGCCCCCTCTTTCATATTAATCTTTTTAAAAAAATTGCTATAATTTTTTTTTTTGACAAATGAAACAATACTCATTGCTTTTAAATTACAAATATTTCAATATGCCGTCCATTGTTTATAATTTGAAAATGCAACAAACAAATTAACAAAAGTTTATATTAAAAAAAAATGCAACACATAAAGAGAAAAGTTAGATGGTAGAGCGTACTATCTAACTTTAATTGCTATTGAATATTTATCACTATCCTTGAATCTTTCACTGTCATTTGTTAGCACTTTAACAGTCTTAAAATATTCAAAACTAGGATCATTAGATAAGTCTCGTTGAATAGATAAAAATTAACAAGTCATTTGCAAAAAATGAAACTGTAACAAGCCAAAAATTGCTATTTTAAACTAGGGTCATTTAATAAGATATATATATATATATATATATAAGGTTACCTCTAAACGCGCCCACATCCCAGACCCCTTGAAAATCGTTGAATCCTTCGAATCATATGATGGAGATCGTTTTTCACCCATATCTTTCACTGTATAGATCTTGAGATTATGGTGCACCTATCAAATAATCAGTTTGTGCTTCAACGTGTCATATATCCAAAAAAAATGACTATAAAATCGCATTTGAACGTGGTGTGTGTCATATGATTTAAGGCTATTTTTTGGGGATTTGTGACACATGGAATAAAAATTAACCGTCTAATAGGCGTGCCATGACCTGAAGATCTATATTGTGAAAGATAAGTTTGATAAGTGATCTCCATCATCTCGTTCGAATGAATCAATGATTTTCAAGGGCTCTAGGACATGGGCGCTTTCGAAGAACGCGTGGGTGAGTTTAGAGGTACCCTATATATAAAAGATTTGGTCAAACAAATCTAGTCCGATAAAAAATTGAGCTAGAGAATCTACTAAGTCAATAAATATGACCGACTTGGCCTAGTGCGCCCAGCGACCCAACCAATGACCTGCACCGACCCGATCGAGACCTGATCCATGACCCATTTAAAAAAATATATAAATATGGAACTTGAGAATAGTTGAACCCACAACCTGTTGGGTAAAGAGTAAAACAACACTAGTCACTTAACCAACTAAACAATGAGATTAATTTAATACATTTATACATTAAAATTATATTAAACAACTAAATGATAAAGAGTAAAGACCTCCAAGATTTGGTGCCCCTAAATATTTGGGGGCCCGAGGCGGACGCCTCTTGGGCCTTGGCCCAAGGCTGACCCTCCTTGTATACGAGTATTAGCAATCGAAATTTAATGTCTGTAACCTGTGGTTTACACCTTTAACACCATTGTCGGTCTTGAATAGACATATGGAAATCACCTTTTTTCTAATATTTCATTGAATTGATCTTCAGATCATGGCCCACCTATCAGACGGCCAAATGTTAATTTCAAGTAGAACACATCTCAAAAGTGACCTCAGAACCCTTCTCATGGTACACCCATGATCTTCACGAGGAATCAAACTTTGATCGTCTGACGGCAGGCCTACGCTCATGATCAGTCATTCTTGTGGATGACCATTTTTATGATATTACAGTCATTTTTCAGTTTGGATGATCTTTTGTGGTATTACTGCTTTTTTTGTTAGGATGTGTTATTTTTCTAAAATTTATTGCATATGTATCTAAATACAAGATTTTCTTAATCTTGCATTTTTGGTTATCCAAACAATGAAAAATAAAGGAAATCAAAAGAATCCCATGGTTTTCTATAATTCGGGTGTTCATGGGAAATACATGAATATCATTTTACTTTCTTATATTTTCGGTGTTTTTATCCAAACAGGCCCTAAGATGTATATAATGTGTGTCAACCTCGTGCTTCAAAATTTCGGCCGAAACGCTTCGATTTTGGTGGCTCCCAAAACAAAATTTTGATTTCAGTATCAAGGTAGCATATTATCGGCCGATGTTTTGCTACTTTGAAAATTTGAATTAAAAAATAAATTAATCGGCCTAGCCCTCAAAATTTCAGTTTCGAGCAAGACGGAAACCGAAACGAAAATCGAAATTTTGATCCTTGGTCCACCTATTATTAGTAGACACGGTAATCCACACATTTGTTTGATTGCATGATATACACGGACTTCCATTGCATGAAAGTTTGTGCGCATCACACATACACACAAATGTATGGACTGCTTTAACCGACATGATGGGTGGGACCCATTGCATACTACCTATGGGTCCTAAATAAGTAAACAAGGAAGGCGACTAGATTGCCAACCGCAAGACTAGGGATGCAAGTTTTGACCTAAAAAGCCAGAACCTGACCAAAAAGTACACAAATAGAATCGAAACCAAACCAAATCGAACTGGTCCCAATGCAGTTTGGGTGGCGAAAACGAAGAATGTGCACGAAAATCGAACTGGTTCCAATGCAGTTTGGATGGCGAATCCAAAATTCAAAATTCATTAGGTAGGTTGAGAAAAAAACTTATAAAAAAGAAAATATTATATCTGAAACCGAACTTTAAAAAAAAAAAGTTATGAGTTTTCGGTTCATTTTAGAAAAAAAAAACACCCAAAACTAAACCGATATTTGAGTTCGATTTGGTTCCGGCTGAACCAACTGAAATCGAAACCGAAACCGAAAATTGGCTTCCCTGGGCGAGATCCACACTCAGCTCATTGCCTGATTCTCAAACTAGTAAACTTGGCAAATGTGCGGATAATTTTGAGCGCCAACATTTGGGAATGCGGGACGTAAGCGCCAAATTTGTAAAAGTAAGAAATAGAAATTCACGGATTTACGTGCTAAAAAATAAGGGGCAGTCTCCGACACTTGGCGACTAATAGTAATTACCAGCTCAAATCTGCGTCTCTGCCAACTCAGCTGTCTTTAGAGTGCTCTACACCTTGCGTCTTTGCCCTCTTTTAGTCTTCTTAAACCAAAAACGTAGCACATTCAAAATTTGGCTTTGAAGAACCTAATCTGGCTCATGGTTATCTATTATTTCTTGGATTTCCTCCCTTATTTAGCAAGCTTAAAAGTTCTTCATCAAATTTAATGAACAATCCCTAAAACAGGTCAAAATCTCTCTCTCTCTCTCTCTCTCTCTCTCTCTCTCTCTCTTATTGGGCAATCTTAATCTGAGAGTATTCTGTATTTTTTAGAGTTCTTCTTAATATCTCTATGATGGGTTCTTTCGGAAACCTCATTTTCTTCATTATCTGACGGTTTTTGGAATGGTTTTGAATATCGCAGTCTATGTTATGGAGGATTGAGGAAATTTAGTGGGGTTTTCGAAAATCTGAGGCAAGTGGGTCTTCTTCGTTTTGCTTTTAAATACCGTTTGTCTGTTGGTTTGACGATGTTGCGTACATACGATATCGATTTACGGTCAAAGGTTACTATTTTGTTCTTGATTTGGTCTCTCTTTCTCTGTTTCTGTTTTATATTGAGATTTCGGATGATGGGTATCTCACAATTTTTTTTTTTTTTTTCTTAATAGTTTTTACCGGTATAATCTAATTTTTTATTAAAAGGGATTTTTGTTCGTATTTATTTTGCATTTTGGAGGATGAGAATTTGTAGGCATATTCATTTTTATTTGTTGAATTGAGCAATTTAGTATATGGGTTCCTTTACTTCGTCTAGAAATTGTTATTTTTTTTATTCCGATGTCGTTCCTACTTTATACAAATTTTATCTTTGGAAAACGTAATTTTAGTATACTACAATTTTGTTTATTTATGTGTAGATTTGTTATGAATTTCATTCCTTGGAGAGCGGGAATTAGGTTCAAATATATTGTTGAAGAATATCATATTTTAGTGACCCCTCAAGTGGTAGTCGCTGTGGTTGAGACTTGGGTATGCTCCCCAAGGTCGTGAGTTCGAGTAGCGCTGCGATAATAAGATGCCCTGTAAGGTGTGTAATCCATGAAATACTCGTGGCATGGTAGGGGCGAGGGCATCCTTAGGGATTAGTCTAAGCGGAAGCTTGGTTTACCCTAAGTTAAAAAAACAAAAAACAAAAAAATCAGATTTTAGTGTGTGACAACGAAAATTTCAGATTTTAGTGTGTGACAACGAAATTTTCTGAACTTATTCTAGTCAACTAACAACTCGTCCATTGATAATCAACTTTACGAATTCTTTTTCGGTTTTCAGAGAGATGAAATTTGGACTCTTTAGTGAGCAGGTTTTTTAAATATTTGTTCTAAGAGAAGGCTTGTGTATGCATTCATCCCACTGGCAATCCTTTAAGTTTTTAATTTGAATTGGTATAAGGCGTCCAACCTGACTGGCATCACTGGCGCGCAGGTCGATCTCTCTCAGGCTACCTTGAAATGGCACTGATCTAGTACCAATTCAGTGCAATGTCAACAGTATACTTTCACTGACCTGCGTGCTCATAAATAGCTGTGCATCTCCCAAGCCGCATAAGAAGATTGGTTCAGGTACTTAACACCAGCCCTTTTAATTTTTTATCTCATTACACATTACACATAAGGGTGCTATTGTTAGATAGTTGGAACCAGTACTCCTTTGGGCGCGTTTGATAGCACGTAAAGCCTCCACAAAGCGTATTTACAAGCCTTCTACTTGCCGTTGACCATGAATGTATGTTTGATTGGTTTTAAAGTTTTAACACTATGTTACTTTTTACACTACGCTTACAAGAAATTGAGTACGGGGCTATGGCCTCGGACGCCCTCGTGCTACGTGTAACCCCAGTTACACAGAGATAACACGTTATGTGGTTTAAACGCGTCTCGGGTCACCAACATTAAAACATGCCTTTTGTTTAGAACATCTTGATTCTGATCTCTTTTGGATTCTGCATATCATTGTCCTGTTGACCGGTCATTGGTGCCTGGATTTTTATATTATTCACCGCTCTGCAGATGTGTAGTAGTTTCACGAGTGACAGTTCTTATTCTGCACACATTGAGGAACTCTTACGGATAGGAACGATGTGTAGGGAGGTAAAACTTAATTCTTCATCCAAATGCATTGCTATTGATTTTTCCCTGATACTGCTATACGATTCCTTTAGTATGAAGCCCGTGAAAGTCCACTTTCTTGCTCATGTTTCTTGTGGATGTTTTATTCCCAACATGGTTTCTCCATTTATTGAATTAGTCAATAGAAATGGTTATATTTATTATTAATTTTTTTTAAGCATCTCTTCGACCTGGTTGATGAAGGTGGATGCACTTGTTTGGTAGACAATAGTCATTGTTACCCAAATTTTTGTTAGTTTATTGGAAAGTGAATTAGGCTATTTAATATTTTACTAACTACTATTTTTTAATGATTGTAGCTGAGAAAAGAGAAGGACACGCTAAGGGAATCCCTGTTACAGGAGCAATCCAGAAATGCTGAACTTATTATGGTAATGTTTTTTTCTTCATATTTTTGACGATTTTCCTGATTAGTTTTGTATTTACTACGGTAGGCTTTTACCATATTTGCTTCTATACTTTCTGAATGTTTTGAAAGATTTCGGTCTAGTTCCAAATCTATTTGTATTTAGAGTAGCGGGGAGATGGTGGTAGATTCACAGTGTTCACATATTTTTAGATTACCAGAAATTAATTACTTTCTAACATCTTTATTTAGTTTGTAGAAATTTGGGGGTTCCCCTTATTATAAACTAATTATGATGCCCTTAATCGCCTGATTCAGAAGATTGCTCTAGAAACATAGGGTGGGAAATTGGAAAGTAACACGTTGTAAGGGCTGCCTTGATTGCAAGTGGTTGAAGAATGAGAGACCAATTTGAAAAGGATGGTTGAGTCCCTTTATAAGGGGGAAAAGGATCTCAAGGAAGATGATAGCTATGTGATGCAAGATAAACACTAAAACCCTAATTATATGAATTTGGGATTAATTTAAGATTAAATTGAATAATTGAAATATTCAAAACTACCCAACCACATAAAATAGTTTAACAAATTTAATTAAAATAATTAGGTTGAATCAATTCTAGCGCTCACATGTATTGAAATTTTCCAATCTAGAACAACGGCTCCAATGAGGGAACTCGAATTTCGTTCTAGTTTAGGGCACCAAGTGACAATTACGGTATCGTCTCTTAACTCCTCTAGGATTGAAGAAATTAAAGGCCCGAAGGGTTAATTCAATTAAAGGAGAAAATCAAAATATATCAATTAATAAAGTGTGACCAAAATTCCAACAACTACTTAATTAGGGATTTGAGGTTTTCGATTTTATCAAAGGAAATAAGGAAAATAATTACCTGACAATAATTAAAAAGACAAAATAGAAAGATAGGGTTTCAAGGCTTCACACCAAGGATATATGTCGGCTTCGCACTAAGCGCACGATAAAACGAAGATCCACTCCTCGAGTTTTGAAAGATTCGCTCTTTCGGGTGAAAATTCTTCACAAGTTCTGTAAGGTTTGCACAAAGCAACTCTCAATTTCATTAATCATCAACTATCTAAAATAAAGTATTTACATGCCTTTATATAGACTAAGAAAACTCTAACAAAACATGAAGTTCGAATTAAGAAAGTCCTAAAACAATTAACTCTAAATGGTACGTTTTTGCCTAAAATTTGTGTAGTCGCCAATTTGCGGACGACTTTCACAAACGTCCGTCATATGACCATAGATGTCCGTCATCGACGATGCCCACAAAAACAGAATGGTGTCTAAATCACAGATGTCCTTGATCACAGACGTCCTTGGTCACGGATGTCCTTGCCTTAATTTCCATAACACCTTTATTTATATTTTTTTTCACATTCTTCCTTTCT
Source organism: Chloranthus sessilifolius (assembly GCA_021018995.1). Lineage (NCBI taxonomy): Eukaryota > Viridiplantae > Streptophyta > Magnoliopsida > Chloranthales > Chloranthaceae > Chloranthus > Chloranthus sessilifolius. Next base: position 44,273,095 of record CM037590.1, read on the forward strand.
TTTATTTTTCTCTTACGGATCTTCCTTGAAGTGACTAACTTCTTTTGTACGAAGCGCCTTAGGCTTCTTCTTGCGCCTACGGTTCATATTAGATGACACATTTGATCTGATGTCCCCATCACTATTACAAAGCAATATAATTGATACACACAAATATCACAGTTGCATAATGCAAGAAAAATTTTTGAAGCCGGGAAGAGGTTCGCTAAATTAAAAGTTGAACACATTTTATAAGGACATTGTAATTATCCTCAAACTGAAAACATGCAATTTATTGAGTAATCATTGACGCCTGGTATTTGACAAAGATGGTTGATCGAGTGCCTAGGGGCGGAGTCAGGATTTTCTTACAGTGGGGGCAAGCAATGGTCGACAGATGTTCTTAATAGTAATTTTGCTTAGCTTCTTTTTTCAATAACAAGGAAAAAATTAATGGCTATAATGTAAATACAACATGCCATTAATTTTAGATGGCCTTTGACTAGTTTGAATCAGACAATGGAGATCGTCCTTTGACCCAATCTTTTGCACCATAGATCTTGAGATCATCAGCCGGGAACCTAATACCAACTGAAGTTATAATGGGGGCAAGTGCATTCATTTTCAAAAAGTAACCTGAGTAGTGTCAGTGCTTGGGTCGGGCACCCAATACCAAAAGTTATAATGGGGGCAAGTGCATATATAGGAAATGAATGGTGGCGGTGCTAAGTAACTAGGTCAGCAACAAATACATTTTTACACTGTTTCAAAAGTTGAGCAGGGCAACTGTCCCTACTCACCCCTACGTGGCTCCTTCAGTGCCAGTGCCCAACCAAATTCTTCCTGAAGTCTGGATAATAACCAATGATAAAAAACCAGGGTTTGACTCTGGAATTACTCTCTGAATTTCCAAGTTTGAGAGGGGTAATAAAGTTTCGACCTCATTACTCTACTTAGCCAATCCGAGTTGGCTTGGAAGGCTTATGAGTTATGAGTATTGGTGAATTTTTTCTACCTTTGCTTATAACAACTCAAAAGTGTATACTCTGTCAGATACCTGTGTCTGTGTGTTTTAGAAGCTAATGAATATCTATTAGTTCAGTATCTATCTATGCCCATGCCCATATGTTTGTTCCATGAGGAAATCATCTATAGAAGTAGTTGGGTTCTAAGTGCTAAATGACTTTTCCATAGCTAACTTATTAGCTGTCATTCCCGTTGATTGCAGGTCTTAGTAGATATCACAACTCCACTTGACCTTTACATATGCATATCAGTCCTATGTAAAAAGGACCATTTTTTTAAATTATTCTAAAAATCTGGTGTGAAGATGTTTGCGTGGCTTTTAAGATAAAATTCTATGTTATCTTTGTTCTTATTTATTGAAGGAAGTGGTGACCATATTGATATCTCTTGGGACCCGTTTGGGCCTACTCTAAAATCACGGTTAATTATAATTTTAGGTGATTTTTAATGATAAGATATTATGATGTAAAACTATATGTTGTTTCGTGTCAAAATCATAATTTTAGGAAGTAACGGAAATAGTGAAAATCATGCTTTTATAAAATTCTATTTCAAGTAGAATTTTATAAAATCACATATCATGAAATCACAAAACACGAATTTCTACTTCCTGTTCTTAAAATAGCTCTTGCCTACCCTTTCACGTTTCCCACCCTTGCGCCTCTTTCTCTCTGTCTCTCTATCTGCTAAAGCAAGAGGAGGTTACATGGATAAGCAGACTTTTGAAGCTGTGCCGATCAGATTGTTGTGAGGTTTTGAGAGTGCACTGAATCTGTTGATGATTCCAGAGATTTTGTTGCTTCAAGTGATCAGTTTTCCTTACCTGATGTTTCAATGTGTTTTGGAGAAGCTGATTTCATTACAAGATTTGGGATTCTAGGACTCTGATTATTGATGAAGAATCCTTATTAAGAAATTAATTTAATTTCTTTCTTGCTTAACAAAAAGATAAAAATAAGAAAGGACCCGATTCTCTTGACCATCATTTAAACACCAAGATCAATGGTTTCAGATGTGGGTGGTCCATACTGTTAAAGCGATAGAGCATAGATTGAAGTTCATTCAGGCACAAAAATGGTGTTTTAGGAAGATTTAAACCATCCGATCTGTAGACTGTAATATCATTTATTGTTTTTACTTTTAATGGCTGATAATAAAGTTCATCAATCGGATGGTTCACATTTGGCATTTTTTTTGGGCTGAGACATGCTCCAATATTTATTTATTTATTTTTATAGAACCTGGGTATCTGGGCCTCTTAGAGCACCCACCTAATCCCAGGGGCACATGAGCACCCTAAGTTAGCACATGCCGAGTCAGCACGGGAAATAAATCCCTAGGGTGGCCAAAGGGGGGTGGAGATTCAAACACAGGTCTCCTGCTTTTGGAGGCCGGTACCTCGCCAGCTCGCCTAACCCCTTGAGGTTAACGTGTTCCAATAATAGATTCCCACTTGGACAATTTAGATTGATCACAGATGTGTGCCACATGAAAAATAATAAACCACATTTCAACAGTGTGACATAAAAAATTCAATTTTAATGGCGTAAGATCATTTAAACACCACTTTGGTGTTTAAATGTCGGTAAGGAACCATTATCCCAATAGTCACTGTTAAGATTTCTATTGACCATCCAAACAATAAAAAATTCAGTGTGACATAAAAATTCAATTTTAATGGCGTAAGATCATTTAAACATCACTTTGGTGTTTAATTGTCGGTAAGGAACCATTATCCCAAGTCACAATTAAGATTTCTATTGACCATCCAAACAATAAAAAATTCTGTGATTTTGCAAAGTCGCATCTTTATAAAATTAAAGAACTTTTAATATTATAAAATTAAAAATCATGATTAAGTGTGATGACATCCAAACTCTCCCTTAATTATTTAAATGGGTTTCATGTGTTCCATACTTATTATATGAGGTAGTATATTTATAATCAATGTAAACATATAAGCCCAAACTAGGGTTTTAGAGGTTATTGTGTGTATAAACATGGACTTGCGACTTACTAACTAAACAAATCCCATTTGTGTTCTCATTAATACTATTGGCTGTTCAATCAAAGTTGTCCTCTTGCAATGGCAATCATTCTAAGGACATATTTATGATCATATAAATCATATGTGCCCTTGAACAAAGAACAAGATTACGCCAAACTTGCTCAAAGTGGAACTGCTTCTAGTCCTATTTAAGAATCAAGATGAGATCATTGTCAACCTCATCTTGAATGTGGTTATTTCTAATCTTGCTTGTTGAGGTTGGAATGAAGTAATTTCCAGCTTCATCCCAAAACGTGGTCATTGCAACCTTGTTCACTGGTGTTGAAAGTTGAAACAAAGTCATTTCTAGCTTTGCTCAGAGTGGGATTATTGCAGGATCATTTGTTGATTTTGAATAATGTTATCATTTCCAGCCTTGTTAGAGCATAGTTGTTTCCGCCCTCATTCACTTTTATGAAGGGATGGTCATTTCAAACTTTATTCATTCTTCAAACATGATCACAGTCAGTTGTCGTTCAACATTGGCCTGAACTAGAAATTAAACATGGGTGCCTTAGTTCATGTAGGTTTGCTGCCGCATGTCTACTTCTCATTGGTGGGAGATAGTGATTGTTGCTACTTTTTTCTTTTAAGGCCAGGCCATTTTAGGGGCTTTTGGAACACACATTTTGAGAACTTGTTGGATAGAAACCAATCTAACAGTTTCTTCTAAGAGACACTTGGAGAATTGGGCCCCTAGAAAACTACAGAACTAGGTGGTTGAAACCTACTTTAACCATTGTTTCCTTAAGTTGTGTTTATTGTTATTCTTTCGACTTTGAGGTTTGTATCAACTATCAATCGTCTTGTACGTCGGTGATCATATAAATATTGATGGGATCAATTTTTTATTTATGGTTCCATGTTGATCACTTTGTACATGCTTCCCCCTTCTTTGCTTTTCTGTCTCCTAGACTCATATCAACAACTCACATACATCATGTCTCACATGTGATTTAAACCATGTATGATGAAATGATTAGTACATGGGAATCTTCCTAGTGCTCACATCAATGTCTTAGAAGAGATCTAGAATTATTGTCTCAGAAATAGGGATATTGATGATGCTAGAAATTCAAATTCTTTGTTTAGAGTGCTTTGCTGTGCCTGGAGAAGAGGTACATCAATTATTTGGTTTATCTTGGGAAGAGGGATAATATTGATGTTAGAAAACCCAAGATGCTTGAAAGTAAATATTTGCTAGAATTGACTATTGAGATTACTTGGAAGTTATGCCTCCTCATATGTAACCTGTAAATTATAAGGGCTTTTCGCTATTGTAGTTGGTTGGTTGTGCCGTGTTTGCTTTCGGCATCATATTCTTAAAACTGTGGTGTCTATGTAATTCAGAGATGGGCACGCGTCCAGATGCAAACACCAATTTGAGGGTCAGACACGGAATTCGATAGAGCCCAAAATGTGGACACGGTTTTTACACAAGGATTTAAAACTCGATATTGGAAAGATACTCGGCCCAAACTGAAACCATGTTGACTCTGGTATGATTAGTGTCTCCAGAGCATAGTCTCCTACATCTAGCCTGAGTCAACACTGAGTCGACTCGGTGTCCATTGTTTGCCAAAATGAGTTGACTTGTCTTTGTCACTGCAACCTAACGAGGTTTAAACCTTGGGCTTACATTGATAATATAGATATAGTTTTTAGTTTGTATGAATAACCTAATAGTTGAAAATAAGAAAAAAATGGTTAAGGTTTTGTTCTAGCAACTGTGTCAATTACTGTTACACGAGTGTCAATTTATCAAAACTCAAAATGTCAAATGTCTTCGTTCCAAAATTTTCAAAAGTGCTTTGAACATTCCATGCTTTCCATCTAACACTCACAGAACACGAGAGATCCATCAACCACAAAACAAAAAACTTATCGAACAAGATTTTTTAGTTATCCTGAATTCCTGGGATTCTTGGTGTCCTATGCGATATCCATAATATACCATACCATTAATCATTATTTTTCTTGGTAGAGCGTAGAGTGATTTGAGTTATATCCACCTTTCCACTTATAGTTGCTACTTGCTACCCTGGTGCATGTTGTATCTTTGCTTATGTAGGTCAGCTATGATGTGAAAGAGGATTTTATATTTGTATTCTCTCCTTGCATCTAATGAAAGAAAACCCCAGATTCTGAAACCATTTTTTAGACATCGGATCTTAACCCAATCTAGTCACTGAAAAATATTTCATTATACATTATATAAAACGCATGCCCAAGCGATTGACTTGGTTTATCCTTAATAAAATTGGAGTTCATCCTCAGTTTTTGGAGCCTGTACAGTCCAAGTTGACTTGTCTAAGTTATGAATCAACCGCCCAGATTGTAAACATTTGTTTCTGAATGTTCTAATAATTTGTTTTCTCAAACAATAAATGTTAAGTTGAATTGTGTGGAAGGTATTCAATCCATGTGTGTTAAGTAGCTCATAAGTCTGACTTTCAATCATCATGCAACACAGATATTAGAATCAGATGTAAAGGCGCTATCTGGAGCACGCTCAGAAGACAAAATATACATTGAGAAATTGGAAAGAGAATTGAAAAATTGCTCACAAGAAATAGGTAGAAATCTTTATATTCAACTTGCATCTTAATCGCTTTGTTTCTAGTTTATGTTTAGAAGATACTTGTTTTCTTTTTAAATGTGTCAAGTTCTTTTTCGGCATTCTTTCTTGGTATTGATTAAATAATTGTTCACTCAGGATACTTGCAGGATAAACTAAATCTGAGAAATGTAGAGGCAAATTATGTGGGTGAGCATGTACACAGCCTTGAACTGAAGCTCGCGGAAGTTGGAAAATTACATGAGAAAATAAATATGTTGACAGAAGAACTAATGAAATCTGAATCTCACTGCATGCTTTTGAAGCGGGAATTAGAGCATAAGGCAGTGGAGCTGCGAAATTCTAATTTGCACATAGAGGAACTTGAGAGTGTGGTTTCATCTATTTCACTGGAATCTCACTGCGAAATAGAGAGTATGAAGTTTGATCTAATAACCTTGGAAGAAAGGTGCTCTGAAGCCGAGAAATCCTGGAAGGAAGCTTCTGCAGAAAAATCTAGGATGGATGCGTTGATTAAAGATTTTGAAGTGCAGTTTCAGGAGGCCCAGCTGATGATTAACTTTTTGGAGAAGGATAACAAAGAACTGCAAGCGAAGCTAGTAACTTTTGAGAGGAACCCTAAAATGCCGTGTCATAAAGTTGGAGTGCACCTTGATGAGTGGCTAAAAAGTACCAGCAGATTGGGATTCCATATACCCAGTGAATCTAATCCTTCTTTTTGTGGTGATCTAGAGAATGAACCACATTTGTCGAATAAACTATGGTATGTTGCAAACTTACAATAGATTCATCTATTTTGTAGCTTGAATCCATTGCGTGGTACACATAACTATATGTTTTATGTGTAATCTTTCCTTCTTTATTTTTTATGCAAGATTTCAAACTTGTAGAAATTGCTCTTCCTTTTAACTTCTTCTACATGGGTAGAACGTAAGTAAATTCTCAAAATTTTAAAGTAACTTAAGGCAAACTAAATCCCATTAGGTTGGTTTATGACCAACAATTTGGGGATAAAGTACGTAAAAAATGACACAGGTACTTGACCATGAATCCAACCAAGGACTAAAATCTTTGTATTGGTATTTGGACTCATCCGGAATCAATTCACCTCGAGTACTACAGACAAGTTCTGTCCGACACAACCAAGTCAGGCTTCCAAATCATTTGACTCAGGGTCTAAGGAGACTAATACTGAGTTAACTCAGCTATTTGTAACAACCTGAGTTATGCTTAAACTAAAACGATTATCTTTATTTACACCATGCACTTGGAAAACTTCTGAAATATGGGTTACCTACATGTGTGGCATCATTGTCTTCAGTTTGCAAGTTCGGCCGAGTCGTTGTGACTCGTTTAAGTCGGTGTAATCTTGGTAGCAGCAAAAAAGTGTCTTGTTCGTGGATATGATTCATGCGAACGTGAAAAAACTGAAAATTTTGAAAATTCTAGGCTGAAAAATGAGAAACAAAGAGTTCAATATCATCATCATCATCATCACTATTGCTTTGTCCATCTCTTTGGGGTCTCCGTTTCTACCTCTTAAAATTAATATATTTAATATAGTTATCCATTTCTACCTCTTAAAAATATACTCGGATTGTACATCTGACTTAGTCAACATGATTATTTATTGGACAATACAGCTGTTACGCCCATATTAGTGATTTATCCCTTGTGAGAAAAGCCTCGTCCAATTCTTAGAGCCATCCCTGAAACATTAATAGGTAGTTTTGCCTCTAAAAGAATGCCAGTTTTCACTTCATTGCAATCTTTGATTAAGAGAGGCGTGAGGACTAGGACCTGGAAACAAAATCTTGCATTCTCCTTTATAACTTCTATCAATGGCTCCCCAACTGGACTTTATTTACCCAACAAACTTCTTTAATAAATGAATTTATAGAACTCAATTATTTTTCCCATTCCATGAGGTTATTTGCTCTCTCTGTTGTCAAAGGCGCTAGGTGCATCCGATGCAACAAGGGTCCCTAGGCCTAGGTGCAAAGGCGCATGGCTTTGTTTTCAAGGTGCATTTTTGATTTTAATTTTTAATATATTTTTATTATAGATTTAATATATTTAAATATTTATATATTAATATAAATGATATATATCATTATATTTTACATTTCTATTAATAATTTATGACAGTTGAAATTTAAATATATTCACAGATGATTTTAATTTTTTTTTTAAATATAAACATGTACATAATGAAGAATAGTATTCAACATATTTGAAATACAAAATATAAATAAACATCATAAAGAATTAAGCATTATATGCACTAAAAAATATAATTTAGAAAATAAGCAAGTAGCCAAGTAGTATAACTATCTAAGAATGAACTAATAAACTTAACAAGTAAATGAGTAACAACTAACAAGTAGGATTGGGCATGTAGCTCAATGGAAGGCGCAAGGTGAGGCAACCTTGAGGTTGCAGGTTCAAGAACTAATGAACTAATAATTAACTCTTACATAACTTATAAGTAATATACATTATAAATTTTATATATATATATATATATATATATATATATATATATATATATATATATATATATATATAAAAGGTTGAAAGAGAGCCTAGGCGCAAAAGTCGTAAAATGCAAGGCCCAGGCTCAGAGAGTGCACCTAGTGCCTTCGATAACACTATTTTTCCTATAGGAAAGTTTATGAGGACACAAGATCTAGAGCACCATTTATCGTGTACCGAAGGCGCAAGAAAAAGCCCAAGGTGATTTGTACACTGTGGGTCGGCAATTGAAAGAGTTAAAGCACGTGGGCGCGACACGTGAGGAAGAAGTTACGCGCAAGTAGGGCCAAAGGAAGTAACAAGGAAGAAAAAGGGCGAAACAAACTCTTTGCCCAAATTCGCATGAGCGAGTCATGCTCTCGCTCAAGCGAGATTAGCTAGAGAGGCCTCAAAATTCTCAGGCGACGTAGTTTTGAACTCGGGCGAGCGAGTTCCAAACTCGCGCGCTTGAGTTCGCTCACGGATTTTAGTTTTAAGTTGCGAGTTTAGGAATTTAGTTTCCTTTTCAGAATAGGAGTCTTTCTATTTTTGTTTCTTATGCTTAGTTAGGATTTCTTTGCTATAAATAGTCTTGTAAAGACAATTAAACAACTTTGATTGATTACTGAATGCTTTGAACCAAATTTCAAATTGAGAGAGCGTTTTTTTCAACTAGAAGAGTAAGTCTTCTTCCCCTTGGGGTTTAGTGCGAGGCCAATTTATCCATCCATCTTATCTACTTCAATCTCTTGATTACGTGTAAGTGCGAATTTGAATTTATGTTAATTTCTTTTGATCTCGAATTTACGTCATAATTTTGCTTGTTCGATGTTTCTTATTCGTGAACCCAAGATCGTCCTAAGTCTTAATTACGAAGTTAATTCACCTTGAGCCTTTTAATTGTGATTACGCTCAATCCTTCTTCTTATTGTTTAGTAGGGCATTGAAAGAATCCATCATTGGTTTCGTTCAATACTCTAGACCGTCGGAGATCTAGTTCGTTTTCTAGAACTCTATTCTTCTGGATCCTAGAGGAACCGTACTACAGGGTTCACACTAATTTGGATCATTCTAAATTGCTAGATTAGGAATTCTTCTATTTTCTTGTTAATTTGCTTGGAAAATTATTGCGTTTAATTGTTCACATTAATTCAAAATTAATCTCAGCCCAATTCATATTAGAATAGTGTTTTCCTGCATCAAAAGTACCTCGAACTTCTTCCTAGGAATGCTCCAGATGATTGCATATTTTTTAGATTTCGCTCATCTTCAGTAATATATTATTTTTCTCTTTCCAAATACCCCAGCAAATAGTGGTAGAACTCTCCATAGAATCCTATCCCTCATTCCAAATGGACCAAGCAGCCATCTTCGCTCACCATACTGGAAAGATGCAAAAGAACGCCATAGAATTCTGCGATAAGTCACTTTTTTTAAAAGTAAAAGAGTAGTGCATTTGATATATTTTTTAGATAGATTCATCAATTCTTCTATTTATTCATATTATGGATTACAAAATGTGTTGCATGTTAACAAAACTCTCCTTAAACTAGTAAGAAGACAGTGTATTACTGTATTTGATATACTTTCTAGTTATTCTTCTGTTTATTCATATAAAGTGCATTGCAATATGTGTTACATATTATGCTTTGCCATAGTATTGTGTAATAACTGCTATTATCTGATATATTTTTAATTTAGGGGGTGACTCTCCTCACTGTCATCAATAGATAGTCAAGCTAATGAAAAGCCTTTCATTAACAGAATCCCACTAAACATTGATCTTTAGATATTTAGGGGCCTCGCAGTCTGTAAATACTAGCTGTGACAGGATTTTGTCAGCAAAGCCTCTTCTAGGCTTTAACTATCTATTGAAGTTGGTGTAGGCCCATTTATCCTTTAGTTACACTCACTTATTCTTCTATTTATTCATATGTTGCCTTGCAAAATTTGTTGCTTTTTACGAAAATTCTCTTAAAATTTATGCTCCTAAGCCATGATTGGATATTAGTTATATTAGCATATGAATTAGCAGGCAAACATACATGCTTGGATACGTTCACAGCTAAAAAATTTATTGGTTCTCAAGAATTATGCATTAAAATATGTACCTACATAAATGCCACCGGCAGAAGCTATTGCGTTTTCTATTGCTCACGTGCCCTGGTGCCATCCTGTAGTAGGGCTAAATATATATTTGGGATTGATTCTCCTCACTGTCTTCTTGAGAAAAAACATTTCAACTATCCCACTTTTAGGCCACATGATGCAACGTGGCAGACATTTCTGACAAATCCAACTCATCCAAATTTCAGGCAATCATTTGAACTCTACTCAGCCCAAGGATCAAAATTTCGGGTTTCATTTCGGTTTCGGAGGGGACCGAAAATTTCAACCCCGTACAGAAATGACCGAAATTTTGGTCCCATATTATCGTTTCGGTGGGACCAAAACCGATAATTTTGGCCGAAATTTTGATCCTTGACTCAGCCCAAACAAATGGCCATCAGAAGATCTGTACCATCCCTATGTTCAATATGAACAACAGTGTAGATTAAAGTGCCCAAATCGAATGGTACGAATCTTCTATTGGCAATGTCTTTTTGCTTGAGAAATATTGATACAATGTTTAGTCACTTGAACGGCTTGGATTGGTCAGAAAGGTCTGCCATGGCCTAAAACACAAACTTTGAGGGTGCTATCTGTACAAGAACAGTGAGCTCCCATGAACCCATATTATCTTGGCCAGTTATGGATTTTTAGCAACATATACTTCCTTTTTTAATCAGTACTTGTTTTTGAATCCAAACTTCAGTTGAGTAGCTATTGCATAGAAGGAATACATGTATCTACCAAGAATCACATACTGATATTGACCTTCAGGAATTCCATGTCCTTACATCCCTAGTAATAATCAATGCTATTTCTGAAGCACTTGTGGAGAAGTTTTGGGCCCTTTCCTTTCAAAACTGGCTGCCGTAACAGCTTGGGATGAAAATCTAAAGGATGAGGTGGAGACAATGTGGCATCAAATCCGTGAATCCGAACTGCTTGTTAAGAAGCTCAAGGTATGATCATTGATGTATATGGATTTCCCTTCAACTCTTCGCACAACCAAGACTCAGGTGGAATTAAAGGCGAATTTCTGTTTTTTTCTAAAACATTTTGATGGATTACTTGGTTAAGTTTAGGGCTGTCAACGGGTCGGGTCAACCTGTTATCTGACCTGCCCTACCTAGTTTTTTATCCGGGTCAGGCACATAAATTTTACCCCATGTCGGTTCAGACTTAAAGCATCTTGCTCAGGTTGGGCAGATTTTGGCCCAACCCGACCTGAGGTGGTCTGATTTTACATATAGGGTTTGGTGTTTAGGGGATATTGAACCGCCTTGACCCTTTGGGTTTTGTCGTGTCGACTTGGACTGGGGACTTCGTAAGTCCCTACTCGGTACTTAAGTTTTTGAATATTTAAACATATTTTATGAACTTTTGGAAGCCTAGTATGCATGCCTTACAGTAATAATCTCAATGTTTCTTAGGAAGAGCTGAGAGAAGAAAAGTCAAAGGCAAAGGAAGAAGCAGAGGACTTAATTCAAGAAATGGCTGAATTGCGATACCAGATCACGGAGATACTTGAGCAAGAATGTAAGCAACGCGCTTGTGTTGAACAAGCTTCTCTGCAGAGAATTTCTGAATTAGAGGCACAGGTATTAATATTTTGGCTTGCAGGAATTACACTTGGAATCCGTGAATTTGTGTTTGTGGAGTTCCTTGTTTCTGATTGTTGATTCATTGTCCTCTTTTACTTCTGTTGTTGGACACCAGGTACGGAAAGAACAAAGAAAATCTTTCGTTGCCACCAGACATTTTCAGAAATTAGCTGAAGAGAGATCTGTGGAGATCCAACATTTAAAGTGTGCACTAGCGGTATGTTTCTTCTTGTTAAATAAAAGCTTAGTGGTATGTTTCTCAAAAAAATTGGAACTCCATGTTTCTCTTTTTCTGGTTCTGCATGAACAAAAATTTATCATTGGGTTCATATAGGACAGATGAGTCCCTAACTTTGTAACGTAGATATGGACATGCATGTCAGTGTCTAACATGGACACAAAGTCTCAAACACGACAGCCAAGTTACTTGTATAGTTATATGATCATATCCAACAATTATCATTGTATAAAAAATAGTTTGTGTGAATATATATAATCACACACACACACACACACAGAGACAGAAAGAGAGAGTAGAGTAGAGAGAGAGGAGAAGGGCTCCTATACCCTTTCCCTAGGAAAGAGGCCATGTGGGTGCCACTTGGCAGTTGGCGCCTCACTCTCCATGTAGCACCTTTTCTTCTCTAGGGTTCATGCCTCCCTTTATATATATATATATATATATATATATATATATATATATATATAGGCTTCAAGACTCGAGCAACTATTGGTCCTCGTCATCCACTTCACTGCTACTACAGGTCGAATGTAAATGACAGAGAGAGAGAGAGAGAGAGAGAGAGAGAGAGAGAGAGAGAGAAGGGCTCCTATACCCTTTCCCTAGGAAAGAGGCCATGTGGGTGCCACTTGGCAGTTGGCGCCTTACTCTCCATGTAGCGCCTTTTCTTCTCTAGGGTTCACGCCTCCATATATATATTTATATAGGCTTAAAGCCTCGAGCAACTATTGGTCCTCGTCATCCACTTCACTGCTACTACAGGTCGAATGTAAATGAAAAGCGCCAATTTTTTAAATGGACCTGCTCCTGTATAGAGCATATACACCAAACCTGGTGTATTCATCTTCCCTAAAGCAAACACAGAAAACTCACTCTCTTCCATGTTTTAAGAGATTAGCCATTGACAGATCCAACACCATTAAAACCAACACCATTAATCAATCTAGGTCCATTAACACTTTAAGATACAACGCATAAACATATCCAGTGCCTTAAAAACCTTTGATTCAATGTCATTAACAGATTCATCGCCATTATTCTCTAAGATTTAACGCCATTAAAGCACCATTAAAATCTTAAGATTCATCGCCATTACAACTCCGAGATACAACACTAATATCAGCACGTTTAAAAACCTAAGATCCAGTATGCACCATTAACGCTCTAAGATAGAGTACCATTAACAAATCCAACTCTAGGGTTTATGGTTTAATGATTACCATTATCAAATTGGTTTCTTCAGATGATTGTGCAATATATTTCTTTAATTTCAAACAGAAGACAAGCGACTTTTTCAGGTTTTAATTACTTGAATGAGAGGCTCCAACGACCTGGCAATGTGGAAGACAAATACCCCAAGCTGGTTATTGTAGAGAAGATGAATACACCAAGTTTAGTGTACTGCCCTACACTGGAGCAGGTCCCTTACGATTTAACCTTTTTATTTTTCTCTTCTAACCTGTTGTGCAAGTACAATGGATTACGTGGCCCAATGGTTACTCGAGTCTTGGGATGCCTTCATGACTCGAGTTAGAGGATCATTACTCATATATATGTATATATATCGGCGGTGATGAAAATGAACAGTGAACCAATATTTGGTTTCACCCATCATTTTTAAAAGTATTGACCACCGTTGATTGCATGGTGGTCATTTAAAAAGTTGTCCATGTGGCACCCAAAGGTGTGTTTTGGGATGTCACGTGGACAGAATGACCCTTCCCTACAGTTCACACTATGGAAGAGGTCTCTCTCTCTCTCTCTCTCTATATATATATATATATATATATATATATATATATATATATTATCAGCTTGATTACTCTCAGATGATAGATAAATGGTCTGACGAGAATTCCTTTTAACGACTATAAACTTGATGTTGTTTCTCATGATAAATGATATGTGGCTTTGTTACTGTTCAAAGCATCTTTTTATGTCCAGTGACAAACATTTGTAGCTTAGAGCCTTGGACCCAAACAAGAGTTTTCCAGATATAAATAGGGCGACTCCAGGAAACCAACATGTCTATATAGTTAAATAGTGCTGTTGAAAGCTATATTATTATATTAATATTAGTTCATAATAATTTATATATAGAAAATTTTCGCTATGTATTTAGAACAAAACATTATAACTATGTAAATACTATCAAGCTAATACTTCCAAAAACATGAATGAAATATAACTTGAACGTTTTCCTTGATAGCCAGCTATTTACCTTTCAATAGAATTCCGCTTACGAATTGATGATTGAATGATTACTCCCTAGTGATAAATGATATTCAACTCTGATATGGCATAAAGCAACAGACAAAGAGGTGTAAATATGATATTACTAGCTGGTTCAATTGCTCACTTGCGTTCCCTTTATACCCCATTTACTTCCACGGTTCCACCCATCATTTGATAGCAAAATGACACCTCTCCCTACTTGATTACAATAATCCACCCCATCTTATATAATTTATTTCAAGAATATCCTAGTTGGGTTAGATTGTAAACCTGTACTCATTTACACCATTTTTTTCCCAAATTGTCCAACCCTCATAGTGCAAATTTGGAATCTTAGAGAACAAATTTCACTCTCTACATGCCCTTCACAAATCCAACCACAATGTTATGTATGTGAATGAAAAAAAATATGAGATATAGGAAAATAGAAATATGGTTAACTTATTTGAATAGTATATTTAGAATAGCAAGCGTGGGGACGAAAATTGGAGTGTCCAGCTATGCGGAAGGAACAAAAAGAACCCAAGTAATGTTCTTGTCATGTAGAGTCAAATAAGCGTTGGGTTGGTTACAGAAGAGAACCAAAACTTTTGGTTATGATGCAACAGCTTCTAACTTCTCATGGTTGTGGGCACTTTTGGAAGTTACTGGTCTAATCAGTGTATTCAAACTTTTTATTTATTTATCGGTACAGTGTATTCAAACTTTTGTAGGTCAATAACGTCGCATATGGATATCATCACCCTTTTCTCTAGTTTCTTATGGTGTGCTTGGCATGAGACGAACAGGGGCGCGCCAGGGGCCCGCCCGCTCCCTGCCAGAGCAGTTTTAAACTGCTCTGGGAAAGCCATCCCTGCCAATGTTCTTTCAGCTCCTCGCCTGCTCCTCGTCAGCTCCCCAGTGGAGGGCGGGGAGCATTGCCAACCAGACCCTTAAATTGTCCTTTGGTACCCATTTTGGTCTTGTACTCTCTGCCTAATGAGTTTTAATCTCTATAAATGTAAAAATTCTCTATGGTCAACTTTCAAATAGATCGATTTAAAGAAATTAGGACATGATCCTCAATTTTTTGCGAATACATAATCTAACCATAAAGATGCTTGAACGCTGTCAATTTCATTTCCCTTCTCTTAATATATTGGCCAGTTTGGTCAGAGGTACTCTAAAAATATTCTTATCTGCTATCTCAGATTGGCTGAAGTGCCATTGCAAGTCTTTTTCACTCCGAACGGTCAATCAAACCACCCTGATCGAATGGGAGAATCTCACTGCATCTGCATCCATGATCTTTGGCCATCTTAGATATGTAACAACTTTACCGATAAAAAAAAGATACGTAACAACTTACAAACTAAGAGTAATCAATATCCCTACATTTGTAAATTGCCATTCCACCTTATAGACTTGCTGACCGAGATCTTTTTACTAAATCTCATTTCAGGGATCGCAAGCAACATCAAAAAACCTACCAAATGTTTGTCAGAGAACTATAGTTTGTAGCTGTGGATTGTGTGAACTTTCAGAAAATTTACGCAATTGCTTCAGCAAAGAACTAGCAATAGATGGTGAATCTACCAAAGAGGACTGCACGGGTGGGATTTTCCATCAAGCGGCATTAGCTTGGGATATAGAGGAACCTGCGATCACAGAGACAGAAGGATCAAACTGACACCTACCATGTAATTTGATTGAAGGCTGCCGCAGTATCGGAAGGTTTGCTATTCTAATGCCAAAATGTGAAGTTTATGTTGTATGATCTCAATTCATTCTATTAACATCTGTTTCAGACCCGATAATTTTTGTTAATATATAGTTTTAAATGGCATAAGGCTCTATAAGAAAATAATTGATGCGAACTTTAGATCTGCATGTTTGAATCGTAGTCGGATAAAGAGGAAACGCCAAAAGAAAAAGTGGACCCACGAATGGATTTTAAAAAAAGGTCCGTTAAAGACTCATGTGCACAATAATTTAGGTAATATTTTACTTAGGCTTAGTTTCTTTTCTTATGATGATTCTTTTAATAAGTGACTTGTTTTAAGACTAGTTTCCTTATTTGAATTATTTAGGGGTCAAACACATATATGTGATATGTTACTGTTAATCCTGCCACTTTCTGCGCAACCATCGGAAAAATGATCATAAGTCTATTAATATGTGTCGGAATTGTGTGATTTTTGTCTTGTTGGAAAGCTATTTCGATAAGCTTTCAAACAAGACCAATTTCACGTCGATCGGACATCTTTTGACCCTTTAAAAGTGATCGCGTAATAAAAAAACGGAATTAATAGTGAAAGTAATTGTGACCGTTAGATTAGAAAGTTTTAATGATTGATTAGGAGTTTTATTTTAAGTAGTATTCCTAATTTTTTTTTTCTTATAAATACACATTGTAATCTCTTATGAGAATTAGTATTGATGATGAATGAAAATTATGAGTTTTGCTTTGTGCGAATTCTAGAGAACCTGAGATGAGTTTTCGATAGAATAGTGATTCTTCTCCCGCTTGCGGTTTGGTGTGAGGCCAATTTTCTTTCTTTGAGCGATTCCTTGGATTTTCTTCTTCTATCCCTATTTTTCCTTTTATTTTTTTGCGTTAATTGAAGAGCGAGAACCTTAATCCCTATCTTGTGGGATTTACGCTATTTTAGGGTTAGCATACGATTTTTCTCGCATTAAATTGGTATCAAAATCCAAGTTCAACACTCGGCATGTGAAGTCCATCATGAGTAAAGAACAATTTATCGAAGTCTTGCACAAGTTGAATGGATTCATGATGGTTAAAATGGGATTGTTCGTGGATCGACAAAAATTCCTTGATTTGTATCAGATAATTGATACGATTAGACAAGCATGGGAGGCAGTGAAAACTAGATCGCAGAGTCTGAGATATTTGAATTCAACACCTCGATATTGGTCAGTTTTATATGATCGAGCATTTACTCTTGAGATTAGACGTGAGTTAACAAATACACGTCGGATAGTAGTCATTAAACAAGGGTCTCGTTCAAGAATCATGTGCACATTAATTTAGGCAATATTTTATCTAGGCTTAGTTTACTTTCTTATTAGGATTCTTTTAATAAGTGACTTGTTTTAGGACTAGTTTTCTTATTTGAATTATTTAGGGGTCAAGTACATATATGTGATATGTTACTGTTAATTCCGTCACTTTCTGCGCAATCATCGGAAAAATGATCATAAGTCTATCAATATGTGTCGGAATTGTGTGATTCTTTTTTTGTTGGAAAGCTACTTCGATAAGTTTTCAGACAAGACCAATTTCACGTCAATCGGATATCGTTTGATCCTTCAAAAGTGATCGTGTGATAAAAAAAAAATGGGATTAATGGTGAAAGTAATTGTGACCGTTAGATTAGAAAGTTTTAATGATTGATTAGGAGTTTTATTTTAAGTAGTATTTCTAGTTTTTTTTTTCCTTATAAATACATATTGTAATATCTTATGAGAATTAGTATTGATGATGAATGAAAATAATGAGTTTTGCTTTGTGCGAATTTTAGAAAACTTGATATGAGTTTTCAATAGAAGAGTGATTCTTTTCCCACTTGCAGTTTGGTGTGAGGCTAACTTTCTTCCTTGGAGCGATTTCTTGGATTTTCTTCTTCTTACCCTTATTTTTCTTTTATTTTTTTGTGTTAATTGAAGAGTGAGAACCCTAACTCCTATCTTGTAAGATTTACGCTATTTTAGAGTTAGTGTGCGATTTTCCTGCATCAATAATGTTATTTCAGAGAATGATGCCGGTGCCCGTGTTTGGATGGTCTGCGATGGGGTACAATACAATCCACAACAAAACGGCACCTTAAAGCTGTCAAATGCTTTTAAAAAGTACCGCTAAAATAAATTTGGAGATTTTGTGGATAACTGTTTATTTTAATTGTTTGACTGGTTCGAATCAGATAATAAAAATAGTTTTTGATACAATCTTCTACTCTCTCACCAACATAGAGAAAAATTTCGCAGAAAAGAGGGTCAAATGAAAATTTCGATAGTTTTCAGCGAAATTTTGCCAAATTTTCTAAAAAGAGGATCAACTGAAATTTCAATAAATTTTGATTTTTTTTAATGTTAAATTATTATTTTTTAAATAATTATTTTAAATATGTTAGTAATTTAGTATATATTATAGTAATTTTTAAAAAAATATATTAAATATATTTTTTTATATTTTACTTCTCCATAACTTTTCCTAATTTTTTATTTTTTTAGAAAGGTGTCGAATTTGTCACATATGGAAAAAAAAAACTAGATAAGGGCTTTTTTTGTTAGTTATAAAGAAATAACTCTTATATGATAAAATGGTTTATTTTTTCTCGAAATTAGAGTTGTTCAAAATTTCGGCCGAAACTAGAAATCGGCCGAAACTAAAAACCGAAACATTTTAGGTTTTAACTTGTTTTAAGTTTTATTTAGATGAAAACACGAGGAATGTGGTAAAGTAAAATAATATTGCTATACTTTCCCATGAATACTTAAGTTGTAGGAAATCGTGAGATTTTTTAGTGTTTTGCTATTTGGATAATCACATTGCTAATTAGGAAAATGCAGAATTAGCCAAATCTTGTGTTTGAATATATATACAGGAAATTATAAGAAAATAACATATCATAATAAAAAAATAGTCATAATATCATAAAAGATCATCCAAATTAAAAAAATAATGTAATATCATAAAAATGATCTACAAAAATGACCATCCACATAACTTAAAATGTAAGAAAAGACATTTGCAAGTAATATAAAAGGCCATTGAAGAACAAAGTAAAAAATACATCCACATGAATAAGAAGACATCTCTTACTAAATATAAAAGAGATGAAGAGAAAAAAATAAAAATTACATGAATTAATTTCATGTAGAAGAGATGAAAGAAAAATGAAAATTTTATGAATCAATAAACTTTAAGAAAATATGATAATATAAGGAATGTCAGGATTTGAACGCAAAAAAAAATAAACGAGAGAAGAACATAGAAAGATAGAATAGATAAAATTCCAGATTAAATTGTTTATCGTGCTTTTTAATAATATGATAAGAAAGTGTAGTGTATAAATAAGATTACAAATATAACCATCGACGGTTACCTAATAATAATTAGTTTAGAAAACTACAATTGGTTTAAACAATTGACTCTAATATGACCAGCTGTATTGGAGAGAAGGAAGGCTCCTAAGGCTCAAAAGATAAAAATCGAGTTTGCAGTTTTCCTTTATTTCCCTTGAAACCAAATAGCCCCTTAAGGTTAATACCTTCTGGGAAAGTAAAATAATATTCCTATATTTTCCTTCGATACCTATGTTTTAGGAAATCATGGGATTCCTTTGTTTTATGTTATTTGGATAACCTGATTTGCTAGTTGGGAAAACACACAATTAATTAAATCCTATGTTAAGTTTTTTTTTTTTTACATATTTTTGTGAATTGCTCTAGTGGTTGACTTAGTGTTTTGTAAAACTTAGATTATAGGTATAAATCTTGTTTTGTGTAATAAATTGTTTATTTTTTTAATTAATTATACTAGACCATATACACCATATATATGAGTATATAGCTCTACAATATAGTAGAGCTCATTGTGAGAGAAATCTCTCCAAAAATAAGTCTATGCAATACCTAAATAGATGGAGGAGGGGAACTTAAAGATAGACCAAAATTGTAAAATTTAGTTAAAAAAAAAATCAAAGAAGAAATATTTGTTATGAAAATAAATACCATAAAAAAAATTGTTTGAAGATTTTTGATAATTTTGGATAGTTAAGATAATTTTGGATGGATGAGAATCCATTGATATAAATTAGGACCCCTAAAGCTTATTAATAAATTTTTAAAAAGTTTGGGTGGTCAATTGATGTGTGTCATATAGAATCAACATTAGACCGTCTAATAGGGGCGTCATAATCTTAAGATCTATAATGAGAAAGATGGAAAAAAAAATAATTCTGATTCAAATCAGTCAATAGTTTTCGCCTGTGAAAAAATTATGTGGTATTACTAAACGGGTGAGAAGAGTCGTATGGATGAGAAGTGTGAAGGATTGGAAGATAGAAAATTTAGGGACCCCCTCGACATTTGTTTTAAGATTTTGATGGAAAATAGAAAGATAATTTTCGACTCTTGGATGTCATCCAAATAACGGGAATTGGGCAATTCATTTGTTGCATATGAGTTTTTCCTTATTTCTCTTTGTTTTCCTTCTCACCCGTTTAATAATATCACACAAGTTTTCCTTGTCACCCGTTTAGTAATACCACACAATTTGTTTACAAACGAAAATCATTGACTGATTTGAATCAGACGATGGAGATTGTTTTTTTTTCAATCTTTCTCTTGATAGATCTTAAGATCATGATGCCCCTATCAGACGGTCTGATATTGATTCTATATGACACACATCCCCAAAAATCAGAGACTGAGCCACGTTATGACTTAGGTGGTCAATTGACCACCCAAACTTTCTAAAAATTTGTTACTAAGCTTTAGGAGTCATAATTTATACTAGTAGATTCTCATCCATTCAAAATTATCTCACATATATGGTATATATTCTCTATTATAATTAATTAAAAAATAATAAATAATTTATTACACGTAACAAGGTTTGAACCTAGAACCTAACATTCACAAAGCACTAAGTCAACCACTAAGCAATTAACTAAGATATGTAAAGAGAAAAAAAAACTTTATATATATATATATATATAAGTTTTTGGTCATTTGACTATTTTTTTTATTAGGATATGTTATTTTTCTACAATTTCCTACATATGTATCCAAACACAAGATTTGATTAAACTTACGTTTTCTCAATTAGTAATGTGGTTATCCAAACAACGGAAAATAAAGGGAAATGAAGGGATTCCATGATTTCCTATAACTTAGGTATCCATGGAAAAATATAAGAATATTATTTTATTTTCCTACGTTTTCGTATTTTTATTAAAATAGACTCTAAATGTTTTTGAAAGAAAAAATTATAATTGCAACCTATTTTTCTATGCACTTAAATAATATTATATTATCGATTTCTTATCGGTTCGATTTCGATTTTAAAATATTATTATATTATCGGTTTGGTTTTGAGTTTTTTATATTTAAATCGAAACCATACCAATAACCTAATAAATCACTTTTACAAAATGAAACTAATGTCTTAAAACAGAATCGAAATTTCGGTAGGTCGGGTCAGTGCGAGCCCTACTAAAAGCCCTTGAAAAACTGCCATTAACTCATTAAGAGGCCTCTAAATTTTAATGATCCTGGATGAAGCCTCTAAGGATCACTATTCAATCCGCAGCTCGCACGTGCATTATACAATATAGAAAAATTTTGCATGTTAATGCGTACATGGCTGGCTTTAAAGTGATTTTTTCACTTTCTATGATTTAATAAAGGGTTAAAAGCGTAAAACGTTAGATGAATAAACAGTTGACTGCTCGTGTGAGGATGGATAACATTTTTTGTTCAACTCTTCAACACACCAGATTTTAAGATCACGAGCCTATCATCGTAGGGTTAGATTTTGATTCCATATAACACAAAATTAAAAAATAATACAAATCAAATATGGTTTTCGAATTACTTTTCAGGCGATGTGCCACATAAAATCAAAAGAGTACCTTTAAATCCACTCACTGAATATTTGAGTTCATCCATGTTGAAATACATTGACTGCATTGAATCAAATGATAGAAATTTTTTATCCTTCAATCTTTAACATGATCAATCTTGAGGATTATAGGCGTACCATTAAACGGTCTATTTTTTATTTTATATGGAACACACTCAAAATAGTAACCTTAAAATCAATTTTGAGCGTACACAGGATGTTAAGGTCACTTTTCTGAGATGTATGTCACATGAAATAAAACACTGACCATTTGATGGTATGCTCATAATCTTAAGATCCATTGTGTGAAAGATTGAAAGGATAAATGATCACCATCATCTGATTTAACACAGTCAATGTGTTTTTGCATGGGTGAACTCAAAAATTCAGTGGGTGGATTTAAAAGTGCTCAAATCAAAATATGATGATGGAACCATAAGCTCAACATCTATTGTGCCAAAAATTAGGATGAAAAATGATCTTCATCATCCGATTCAAAGCAACCAATGATATAAGCAAGCGAAGCTTTTGATTAAGATGAAAGAATCTTGGGTAAAAAATAAAGGTACCTTTTTAAGATTCCACCCATTAATGTCTTACAGCCTCTGGTGAAGGGGCGAGCCTTCAAATGTGGAGTTTAAGGCATATATAGACAACGGCTCCAATTAAATAAATACAACGGTTCTCATCAACTGGTTGAAGTCTCGAGAGAAGGAAATTTTAAGGAGATTTGATGCCCTAGCAAGCTATGTCCTGCCTTGCCATTTGGAACGCTCTCATTTGTGAAGATCCCTGCTACTTTATGTACCCAATACACGTGGCATCGTGTCAGTGGCTCCAAGTGATATATATTCTTGATCAATGTAAGTCGCCCAAGTAGCAAAAATATTGTTTATATTTAACAGAGGTGTATATTTTTGGTTTATTTGAAGTTAAATTAGTTTCTAATCATTTGGACAAAGTTAATTGGTAAAAATGAATTTTATATTACTGCTTGGCCTATAAGTGCCCTGTGCATTAACCTTGCTCACCAAAGTTTATTTAGTAGTATCAAAAATAAATAAATTCATGAACCACCTTTTTGACAATGAGAAATTTGACTTGGCTGGATTTAAATTTATTAAAGTCGATGGTAATAAACTAAACAATCATTAGTTAGTTCCTATCTTTGGATTGGATCATATTTTAATCAGTAGTCAAGCGATCCTACCCGCTACAGGGGAGTTTAGGCTTAGGTTTTTGACTCATTGGGTCTAATCGAATGAAAAACTGACCTGTTTATCAAATAGGTCAGGTTCAGGAAGAGCTTTCGAGCCTGACCCGATCCAACTTGACCTTTCAACGCAACTTGTTTATTAAACAGGTTGGGTAACCTAATCCAACTTCACATGGCTCCCTACCTTCTTAAGTTTTCAACGCCAACCTCAATCTGTCTCAACTCAACGCAAGTATTTTCTTATCGGGTCAGGTTCAGGTTAAAGTTTTAAATAATGTTCATTCTGAACCGACCCGAACAGACCCGACCCAATTACACCCCTTTTACGGACATCTGGTAAGCAAGGCGGCTACTATGACTTATTTGGTACCGGGTGGAGGCAGCGAACGGTAAGCAGTTATTTACTTTCAACGGTTGACTTCTTTGGCGCCGGTCGTTTGGTCTGTTTCACTAGGATGGAATTTTGGAGAGAGGAGAGTGGAGAGAGGAGCGAGAGATTACTGGGAAGACCGTTGAAAAGAGAGATTTTAGGATAAAGTGACAGAGATAAAAAGGGGCGGGAGATTATGAGAGAGAAAGATAAAAGGGCGAGAGAGATTTTAGGGGTGAGCAGGCTTTAGCAAATATTATTATTTTTATTTTAGTAACATAAAGTTAATATTTTCGGTTTATGCCTTTTCGAATCTCTTTTTATTTTTTTTATAATTAGTTTTTTTTCTGTTTCTGGGTTTTGACCATCATCATGTTTTACGTTGGGTTTTCTAATTTTCATTAGCATTGTTCTTGTTTAAAGTTTGATTATAGGGTTTGTAACTTAGGTTTTATAATCTCTGCTTTGATCCTTTATTTTTTTCCAATTTTAGTACTCTCTATTTTATCCTGTTTTTCTTTTAACATCCCTTCCTCAGCTTTGACTTTTGGCGTTTTTGTCAGTTTTTGGTCATTTCTGTTTCTGGGTTTTTATTATAATCATCTGTTGTGTTCCTTCTCTGCTTTGATTTTTATTAATATATATATATTTGACTCTTTTCACATTCTCATCTTTCGATTAATTTCTGCACTTTTTTTTTTATATATATACTATATAATTCGTCTTATTTTCTAATAAATTTTGTATCTTAACCATTTCTAATCCAAGTTCTGGGTATTTTTTTCTCATTTCTGTTCTTCCACTCCTTTGATTTGTAAAATTTCAGTTTGCCATTTCATCAATTGATGTATGGATTTCTGATATTTGTTCTGGTTTTGAATTAGATAATTTTGGGTTCACATCTGTGATAATCGTCGCCTTCTTTTGTTGATTTTTGTAATTTTTTAAAATCATCACAGTAAAAAGGAAGAACCGACCTTGTTCGCGTTTCTAGGTGTACTCTTGTTTGGATCTCACCATCTCCTATTGGACGTTTTTTTTAATCTCGGAGATCATTTTTTGATACCAATTATGGCGCTATCTGGACTGACAAATATGATTTTTAAACAGCGTTCCGTCGATCCTGGCTTTTCTGCTTCTAACCCTTTCGATTCTGACTCTGAATCCGATCAGAAGCAAACCTCGAAACCAATAAGAACTTCGTCTGCTCCTGAAATCCCTAAAGTAAAGTTTAAATCAAACGATTCTGGTTTCAAGGTCGATGAGGAAACGGGAGCTTCTTCTCATTCTGTTTCTTCAGCAGCAAAAAACCGATACAATAACGACTTTAGCGATTCGGGTGGATTAGAAAACCAGTCTGTGCAAGAGCTTGAGAATTATGCCGTGCACAAGTCCGAGGAGACCACCGAGAAAGTTAACAGCTGTTTGAAAATTGCAGAGATCATTAGAGAAGACGCAACAAACACTTTAGTCACCTTGCATCAGCAGGGTGAGCAAATTACGAGGACTCACCAGACTGCTGTCAATATTGATCAGGATCTCAGTAGGGTATGCCCAATTTCTTGTTAATTTTGTCAACAAAAAAATAGCAGACCGAGTTCATGGTTTAGTTTATTGTTTATTAAGATGGGCATGAATGTTGTTATTTATTTGTTTGTTTCTGATAGATCTTTATGTGATCCTCACGATCACACCTTATTAAGGCTCTTAAAAAAGTAAAAACAAGAAGGAGAGATGATTCTTTCGAGTAGAATTGGACTAATTAACAAATTGTTATTAGTCAATAGTTCATTTATTATATCTTAATGTAAATGCTCTTTAAATAGCTTAGGCCATCTACTAATGGAGGGAAGAGATCGAGCTATTCTTGGAAGGGAATAATCTAATCTTAATTATGGCCTAACCTAAAGGATCGCATGATACCATCCATTTAAAGAAGGAAAATATAGATAGACTCATAGATGGCATGGTTGGACATAAGGGGCATCGATTTTGTGTGTTGGCGTAGTGCCAAGTTCCATGGGAGCGTATCCTTCCATGCCTTTGTCCTCAAGGGTTGATATCTTCAACTACGATGGAGACCTCATTGTTGTCCTTTTCAAAGCCCTCAACGATTGCTAATTGGCCTTTTCAATGATGGCCAGGGCTATGATTCTCATTACAATTTAACATAGCCCCTTTTTTATGTTCATCTCCACGTGTGTTATTCCCTTCATAGGGAAAACCCCCTTCTTGGATAGTTGGGTTAGTCCCAACAACTTCCTCATGAAAATGGTTTGTGACAGTTTTATCAAAGTAGGTGGGGAAGTAATCTAATGTTTTCTTCATATAACTTTAAGGGATATGATGAGTTATCATCTTTTTCTAGCTGGGATCTACTCCAGCCCTTTTAGCTTAGGCAGACAGGAGATGGTGGAATTTAGAGTAATAGGATGCTTATACTTTGGTTCTTTTAGCATGTTATTGGATTTATGTCTTCCGTCTGTTGAATCTGAGAGGGTGTTTGCCATTCTCAACCGCTCCCCGAATGGTTGCTTTTCGTTGTCCGATCGTTTAGGAGAAGGCAACCTGGGCTATGTGGCTTTGGCAACCTTATTAGGAACAAAGAGGAAATAGTTATTTCTCTCTAGTCCTATTGGTGCAGGTGACTGGTACAAAGGTCTCCACCTTCTGCTTTCAGTTTAACAAATTTATACTGCGGTTGAAGAAGAACCACTTCTTTTATTTGTTGGATGACAAAGGCTACTTTTAGCGTATTTCCTTCAAACAATTTTTGAGGGAGGCTAATTAGGAGCCAGATATGCTCTCCTAGGTAGGCAGATTTTCTTGTTAAAGGGGCGTTGCACATGTTAGTTTAGAGTATGAATCATCCATCCACTGCTTCGATGTAGTTGCCTTTTGATGTTTTTGGGTTGCTTGCTTCCCCTCTCCTTCTCTTTTTCCCCTTGTATTTAGCTTTCCTTTTGTTGATAAGATTTTAAGTTTTTAACCATTATCAATCTCATAGATATAGAAAAAAATATAGTATTGTCTTGATGCTTTAGAATACATATGGCAGAGGCTAATACTATAGGTTTGGAATTTGGGTGTGTTCAATGTTGATAAATAATTACTACTTTTGTTGGCCTAGGGGCTCTACCTCCTCTTCATTTTAGATGCTTTGGGTCTTCAATAGCTAATATTTTTTTGGGTTTTTGCTCCCACTCCTGCTTTGGATCTGCTTCCTGCCATTTTGGTAATTAAGGTTATTTTGTCTCTTTCATTGTGAAATTGCATGCAGATGGAGCCTTGTTGTCCCTCCTTTCTGGAGTTTGATGTCCTTTGACCTTGTTTTTCTCAATATTTTCTTGAATTATGCCAGACTTGGATTAAACTATTGTTGATGAAGTTTGGGTTTTTTAAGTTGGTGATCAATGCACACAATAGGAGATTAGGGAATCTTTATTGTTACATGTCACATAGTGTAATATATTTGAACAAGATTCTAAGATTATCCATATATATGAAATACTTTTATATTTCTTTTTAATCGTGACCGATCAAAAAAATAAAAATAAAAATCTTTTTAATCAATTGTGTTGAATGAGCCTACATTAGAAGCCTATTGTAGGAAGTGGCTAGCATCTAAGCTAGTAGTGATGTGGGGGCAAGGATCAAACTTTCAGTTTTCGTTTCAGTTTCGGTCCTGCCCGAAACCGAAAATTTGAAATTTCGGTCAAAACATCGCCTGATAATATGCCCGAAACCAAAACTTACCAAAATTTTGTAGTTATCATTTCGGGGACCTCCGAAACCGATAAGTTTCGGCCGAAATTTTGAACCATGTGTGGGTGTATTTAATCAAATTTCTGCTTCAAAACCCTGTTATGACATCTCTCTCACGTTTGCTCAATAGTATTCCCCAAATCCCACTTACAATTACCCTCAGACTCTTTTGAGCATCTCGCTCCGACATATATGAACAAGATTCTAAGCATGTATGTTATTGTACTTTTTCTTTTCTTCCGCTGAGCGTCTCACTCGCGCCCTTGATCTGCTGTATTTCATTTCTATTTAATGGAATTATGCATTGCCCTGAGCGGAAAAGAAAATAAAAAAATTCAGACTCTCCGAGCTTGTCTCATGCACTTTAGCATCGAGTTGTTTTGTATGCTGCTCGGGCATCTTGTGCCATTAGATTAAAACATGAATATGATTAATGAAGTAAGATTTACTCAATACTGCGGTTTGATGGTTGTCCTCAAATCTAACATGATCCATCAAGGGAATTGATGTGTTGGATGCGTAGTTTTTTATATTCACGCCAGCATCTCTCCCGTATGTGTGTGTGTGTGTATATGAAAAATAAAGTTGCTGCGTCCAAGGCTGTCCAATCCAATCCCATCCCTCCTCCTCTATCACATCCCCACTTGCTTCTGAGCACTTTGTCTCTTTTAGAATGTGAAAGGTTTATTAGAGGATTATTCCTTCTGTAGTTGTTGAGCCATATGAGGCTAGCATATTGACATCCATTTTGAGCCATCTCTTTCATTTCTTCCTTTGATGTGTCCTCCTTATTCATGTTTAAAAACCATATGGTTCTTTTCTTTCTTTTGCAGTACCTTAAGTATGCCTTTTATGATTATTTTTGTTTTCAGGGTGAAAAGCTATTGGGAAGTCTTGGGGGCATTTTCTCTAAGACTTGGAAGCCAAAGAAGACTCGCCAAATTACTGGGCCTGTGATTACGAAAAGTAAGTTCAGAAGATTTATCTGATTGTTGGACTTCTTATATCTTGTCAATGGTTGTATTTCATTTGGTTGGTTGGTTGGTTCACAGATGATTCTTTCAAAAAGAAAGGCAGTCAATTAGAGCAGAGGGAAAGATTGGGATTAACATCCAGTCCAAAGGCAAGGTCAAATCATCGAAAATACCCTTCTGCTCCAACCGCGTTACAAAAAGTTGAGGTCTGTGTCGTATATATTTAATTAAATAATAGTAATAAAATATTCATAAAATCTATTGCAATAAAGGGGAGGCCCTTGGAATGGGTTAAACAGTTCCTAGCTTCCTCTGGTTTCCTGCATAGGCCGATAAGATCTAACAAGCGGGTTTTGCCTGGAAAATTTTTGCTATCGTACAGAGGTGACAAGGGAAGTGAGGCCCAGTTCCTACTAATAAGTAGGGCTGCCAACGGTCGGTTCAGGTTCTGGTGTGGCTTTTGATGGGCCCAATTAATTTTTACTTTAAAAGTTAGGCCCAAACCCAGTCCCAATACAAAATCGGGCTGGGGCTTCGCCCGAGTGTTTTCCAGCTCTGGCTTTTTATTTAGAGAGAAAACTAGACCTGAACCAATTCGACCTGGGCAAGGTTCGGGACATCCAGGCCTTTTCCTTAATATAATCGGGCTTGATCGGGCCGTGCAGGGTTTTGGTCTGCCGGATTTTTTTACTCTAAAAATTTAGGTCCAAACCGGTCTGGATACAGAATCAGGCCGGGCTCGGCCGAAATGCTTTTGGGCTCGGGCTTTTATTTAAGCTCATACCCATACCAAACTGGGACAGTTTGGGTCTGGTTCAGGTTGAAGCCTGACCCGTTGACAGCCCTACTAATAAGCAGGCTTGTATCTATCAATTGTATTGGTGGTGTTATGTAGACAGAAAAATCTCCATTATTTATCCATAATTTTATGGTAGACTTTTATTTATCTAGCTTTTGTTTTCCTGAAACAGATAGAGAAGGAAAAGCAAGATGATGGAATCTCAGATTTAAGTGATATTTTGGGTCAGTTGAAGGGTATGGCCCTTGATATGGGGTCCGAGCTTGAAAGGTTGGTTGCCTCCTCTGCACAATGCATACTTGCAAGATCTTTATTTCTTTTCTAACGTTCATATAATGACAAAAACAACCTTGGTGTCCCATTTTGCACGAAAATGCACCTTGTCTATGAGGAATGATCATGTTCTTATACCGTTCATTTTAAAAGATTAAGAAAAGTACACCGAGAAGTCTTCAAACCAGCCCTGATTTATTATTGAAATTGAGAAGATTTTAGAAGTTCTAAATAGAATAGATGTCGCTTTACATAATAAAGACAGTTTAGACATTTAAGCATTTAACACAGTAGGATTGTGGACATGGGTGGTGTTGGATTGAGAAATGCCTTTCAACCTGCATCCGTCAGCATATTTCTCCTTATTTCTTCCATAAAAAATCCCCATTTCTTTGCAACTATAAGCAATTCAAATAGATGAGATATCAGTCTAATCTCTTCCTTTTTTCAATAAATCATTATCCGCCCCCTATCTATTTCGTTTAGGACTACAAATGGGTCTGGCTGTTGAGTCAAGCGACCCACCATGTGCCAGTTTCAATTTGGGTTGGGTTGTCGTTTTTTTATGTCAACCAAATCCCGACCATATCTGACCAAGTTTTAAGTTTCTGCTAATCAGTTCTAGTTGGAGACCAACCCGAAACCGACACGTTTTCTGCGTTATATTGAGTTGGTTTATGTAAGTTTGTGGTTGATAGCTTTATTATCAATAATTGCAGGCAAAATAAAGCTCTGGATCATCTCAGTGACGATGTGGACGAACTCAATCATAGAGTGAAAGGTGCAAATCAACGCGGGCGTCGTCTGCTCGGAAAGTAGACCCGGCCCATAGCATTGTGATGCTGAGCTATGACTTGGGCTGGGAGAAAAACTTGGTGATCCTTCTTTTTTTCTTTCTTCTTTTTTTATCGGTAAGCTGGTCTCGAACCTGGTGATCTGACTGCACGTAGCGTTAAAAATGGCTGGGTACATCTCCTACCATAGGGTGAAATATGCCCACACCTTATCATTGATCCTTTAATTTTGCTTTTCTATTTGTATTTGTGTTAATTTAGATACTTCCACAATAGTTGAAAGAGTTTGTTTCCTTTGTATAGAAAACCTTATGATTTTGCATTATATAATCTACTATGTTATTTTGTGAGAGAAACATCTTTTATCTATGTTATTAGAAACAAGTTTTATATGTCATTCTGGTGGCAGAATTGTTATTAGGTTCATTATTAATGATTCTATACATTTAAACACTTTTTCAAGGATTTCCTACATTTAGATGATGTTCTAGAAAATGGGTTATAAGGTGGCTTAAAATAGTTTGTATTAGGTAACTGACCAGTGCACCAAAGTCCAAAGGCAGAGTAACTAGAGCCAATCTCCAAACACCAATCTAATCAAATTTGGAGAGTTTACACAAATGCATTTATGACTGCAAATTAGTGAAACTATGATTTTGACCGCAGTCACCTAATCCTAATTCTTGTTTAGAGACACAGGGAAATCTCAAGAGATTTTGTGGCTGTGTTTGACATTGCTCTTTGGAAAAGTATAAAAGAGTTGTTGCTCCTCTTTGTTGTTGCAAGTGAATATAGGAGAGTAGGATTGGAGGAAGCGAAAAGGGGAGGCTGGTCTTAGAAACATGAAAAACATCTTAAAAGAGCATGAAAAATCATATTCCTTTAATGAGGGTTGTTTTTCATATTTCAAGGAGCAGCCTCCCTTTTATCTTCTTTCAATCATTCTCTCCCAAAGAGCAATGCCAAATACAGAGCAAATAGTTTGTATGAGCTGCTACACTTGTGCACCCAAGACATGACTGCCAATCTCCTTCCGTCAAACCGGTCAAACTTTAGGCCTTTCATTGAAATTCTGGTGCAGGTAGCCTGGTACAATGAACCAGGTAACTTATCTAGTCCCACATTAATTTGCAGCCATGTGGCACCTAATCTCATTATCATGTGTCATGAATAGGAGCAACTCGATGATCACACCTTATGGAAAAGAAA
This sequence comes from Chloranthus sessilifolius, assembly GCA_021018995.1. Classification (NCBI taxonomy): domain Eukaryota; kingdom Viridiplantae; phylum Streptophyta; class Magnoliopsida; order Chloranthales; family Chloranthaceae; genus Chloranthus; species Chloranthus sessilifolius. Next base: position 44,304,455 of record CM037590.1, read on the forward strand.
AAATTAAAATATAAAATCAAGCAGTCAATTGCACATAAAATAAACGGTAAAATCACATTTGGTTTTGCCGTTCATTTCTACTACGGTCGACGCCATTCACCATGCAGTTTTGTATTTTTATTTTCACAAAAAATTATGATCATCAAGCCATTCCTATCCATGACACTCGATCATGGGTGCCATATGGCTACAAATTAGTGTGGGGCCAAGTAAGTTACTTAGTCTATGGTTCCTGACTACCTTTACCCGTGCAAGTTATGAACATGAAAATCAGTGTAAGTATGGCGCATGGCACCTATCAATGAGTTAATGTGAAAAATATTTGTGCTTATTATATGCTAGCACATAATAGGAGGGCATTTACTTATGTGAGAGAAACTTGTTTGAAATATAATGCATCTCGACCTGAAGTAGGCATCAGGCATTTGCTGCTTTTGAAAATAGTGCTTTCAAGAAGAAGGCCAATATTGCTTCTCGAATATGTGTTTGCTTCTTAAACAATGCATCATTTTACTTTTCAAACGACATTTTCCCTTGAAAAAGTGTTTTCTAGACAATTGTTGCCAAACAGGGCCCAAAATTGTTGAGCTTGTGTTTTCAAGAGGGAGAGAGGGAGAGGGCAATGATCAGGTGCAACTGGTCGAACCTAATGGTCAGCTAGCTCTCCATTCAATTGGATATAGGAAAATCTTGACTTCCACGAAATTAGGTTCTATCATATGAAATTAGATTCAACCAATTGGTCTGAACCATTGCCCCGACCTCATTATATAAGACCTTTGAAATAACCTTATTTTGGCATCGGTTGAATACAAAAATATATATATATATATATATATATATATATATATATATATATATATATATATATATATATATATAAATTACATAATTACAATTTGAAATGATCAACTACCCCTCACAAATTGGAAAGGGTATGGCTATTCTCACCCGTTTTCGGGGTAAGGATCACACACTTTTTCACGGATGAAAATCATTGACTGATTTGAATCAGATGATGAAATTTTTTTTGCTTTAATCTTCTCCATAATAGATCTTAAGATTATGGTGTGCCTATTAGACAATCAGATGTTGATTCCAAATGGCACACATCCCTAAAAGTGAAGGTGAACTCCTCTGCTTATGATCTAGGACACTTTTGGGTAAGCATGCTATGTGGAATTAGCATATGACCGTTTGATAGGTGCCCATGGAGAAGATTGGAACAAAAATAATATTGGTTGTGAAAAGTTGTACCAGACTCCGAAATTCAATCATTTAAGGCTTAGCCTTTCAATACAATGAAAGGTTGACAATATTGCATCCTCAGGTTTGCGGATTTATTCCAGCATTAAAGTGTACTAGGAAAAAAAAAATTAAATCATTATTCTAATCAAGGAGTCAAAATCGGGGTATCAGTCCATGGAGGATCGATACGTATCGGCCTTTTTTTTTTTTTTTCAAATAGAGGCATTGGCCGATACCAAGTTGAGATACCGATATGCATCGGTTTGCTGAGAAACCGATACGTATCAGTATCAGCCGATTTTTTATACCAAGATTCTAATGGTTATTCTTTATTCTGTGATTCTGCCTTATCAACATGTTTTAGATGTTCTTGCTTATGGAAAATTATAATGAGCAGACCCCAAACAGTAGTCCAATAACGGACTGCTTACGTGGCGCGATGCAAGTGGATGGCCCAACTTGCATTGTTGAGACCCACTCCACTTGCATCTTACCATATAAGCGGTCCGATGTTTGCGGTCTGTCATACATCAGTGTCCTTTGCTTATTCATAAAATTTACTACTCTTTGGACCGCTTTCCGAGTATAATGACTCAACTTTACTTTTCTCTGGGATTGTCAACAGCCGGGTTCGGGTTGAGCTTTTGATTGGCCTTTTATTCTAAACGTTAGACCCAAAAATCGGGTCTGGCTTTGTCTTGGGCCACTCCAGAGTCGGGCTTTTGTTCAATCCCAAAATTGACCAGAATCGGGTTTGGGCTGGGCCAAACTCAGGCCATCCTGGCAATTCCCTTAGCAGTTGGTACGGTTTTATAATACCTAGGATATTCAGTTTTAAGATCTTCAATTAGATTTAATGGTTTTGATCGAACTTGTTTTGATGGACCTTGAATAAATCATGTAGTCGCACATTGTGCTAGCTCGCCATGTCTATAATTGTGACGATCCACACTCACATGCCACATTATTGTTTAATTTTATGTATGGGCTTTAGGTTCCTGCCTTGTTTTTGAGTTCTTATCCAAAATACTTTATGACATGTAGATGTATGACCGTTTGATAGGTGTCCTATGATTTTATATAACTAGAGTCAGAACTTTTCTCTATTCAATGTAAGATTACTACACCATCTCACCTTATAGAAGAGGTGTCTTCAACTCCGATATTATTTTGTGGCGAATTAATATTATTCAATTTTGTGCTTAGGTACTCCACTTCGATTCTGTTTCTGATATGAATGCCGAGGGCCCACTGTCATGACTTTTTCCCTAATCAATGTGAAACTACTATAATAATGGACCTAAAGACTTTAGGGCTACATTTAGGGTTGAATCATTATGTCCAAGTGGCACTTTCTTAGTATCCATTGTCCTAGCTACCCACGTCCATAATGGACCTAAAGATTTCATGACTATATTTAGGGTTGAATTATTTTAGTGTCACGTGGACATGCATGGATAAGATTGATTAAAGACCACTAAAAAAATATATACATATGGCATTAATTTTTGATCGGCTAAAGTTTATGAAATATTATGAGGATGATTATAAAAATATATATATATGAAAATATTTTGGAGATGCAGGTGATCGAACCCTGTACCTCTCGCATGCAAAGCGAGCGCTCTACCATTTGAGCTACATCCCCTTTGCGCTGACTCTTGCTCTCTATATGTATATATATACATGTTAAGGTTCATTTCCCCGCAAAAGGTTATATATATATATATATATAAAATATATATTGTTGGAGGTGCATAATGTTGCACTCTTGTAAGATCATGTGTCACGTGACATAATCTTCAAAAGAGTACCCCATTATGGAATCATCAGTCATGTGGACAGTGTCTAAAAGGAATAAAAAAACACCAAAAAAACTAAAGAAGAGGTATAATGGCTCGCGACATTTCAACACCATTTGGTGGTTAAACAGTCTTTCACCCTTGATCTCACACCATTCAAGTGTGGTTTAGTACTTTGACATGTGGTGTATGTTTATGATCAATCAAAAATAGTTAGGTGGAAATCCATCATCAAAAAATGTTTTAGCCAAATAATCATGCCCATAATAAGTAGATGTGAGCCATCTAATTGGCAAACTTTAATATCGGCCATTAAAATTAAGCACAATGATTAGTAGTAGAGTGCATAGATTGGATGTTTCAAAACTCTAAAAAATGTGATTTTTGAGCCCATTACCCTTCAATCTTAAATTATTGATGCTATACGATCATTTAAACACCATTTTGGTATTTAAATGACGGCCATGAGAGTGTCCGTCCTTAAAATATATGGTAAAATATTGCGCGACACCAAACATTATTTGGTGTATTGATTTTTTTCTAACTTTAATCATCATTTTAATGATCCATAAAATGTTTTTCAATTTAATTTTTTTTGACTAACTGATTGATCTTGATCTTGTACATGTTGTCGTCACCAGTTATTCTCAGATTTTGGCATTTAAATGGATCAAGTACGGGATTAAACTCTGTTACTACAACCTGGGTCTAATGATTTGAAAATAAACCGTAACTTAAATTTTCAGTTCTCTATTCATTTGGTCAGTTGGATGTGAAGAGGCCGTTGTCCAGATGAGGCCTGTGGATGTTTTGGGGCATATCATTGGCTGAAGTTTTAGAGATTGTCATGGAGTGGGTCATTTAGGTTGAGTAGGTAATTTAGTAATTGGATTTGGAAACCCTCGAGGCCACCCTAGGAATTTATATCTTGTGGTAATCCGGCAAGTGTTAACTGTGTTCTTGAGATTAGTCCGGTGAAAGAGATGAGTTGTGCCAGATTTTAAGACCAAGCCTATAACAAGTCGTAGAAAAAAATCTCGACCCATTATTGAAATAGTTTGGAGAAATGAGATTTACTGTTTCTCATATTTTTCGAGAAGGCAATCAAGTTGCTGATTCACTGGCTCAGGATGGTGAGGCTGGTATTAATAAAGTATATGGAGAAGGTGATAGAGTACCATAGGCTACAAGAGGTATGGTTAGACTTGATAAAATTGGTATCCCTGCTTTATGACTTTAATTTCTTTGTTTCTATTTGAGGGTAGCGATTTTTGGCTTTTGCCTGGTGTGCTTGAATGAGGGTCTTTAGTTTTTTCTTGTCTAACATTTTGACAATATGAGAGTTTGTGTAACTCTCATGTCTCATGCCTGTTACCACGATTTTCTTCCACCACATGTGAGATTTCTTTAATAAAATCGGGAGGGGGCCACTCGACCATGTGACTTCCATCTCTTTCCCAATAAATAAATATATATATATATATATTAGATCTTAGTTACAAGCTCCATTTGGAGTATAGTGCATGCCCTCCAAATTCCACATGAATCTTGAGACCATGATTGTGCCTTCACATGTGGTGTAGATATAAAAAACTAGATGCATCCATAGTCACCAAATTGGGGTTTGACAATAATTCGGCGAGGTTAAAATTCAGAAAATTCCGGCAAATCCACAAGTTCGGGGAAATATTGAGAGGAAAAATCGGTGAGAAAACTTAAAAAATAAAAATAAAAAGATATAAAACTATAATTTTTTTAAAAAAATATCATAAAGTCACAATTTTTTGAAAAAATTTGGAAATCATTCGCAAACTTTTGTGATCAAGAGAATTTTCGAAAAAATCGCGAGTAATTTGGGGGACCTTAAATTCCCGAATTATTCAAAAAATCGGCGACTTTTGTGACCCTAACTTAGGTGAGCTTTGACATGCTCAACCCTAGCCCTAATTTATGCGGGTCAGGCATCTGGCTTTAATTCTTATTGTTAATAAAAAAATTTGTAAAAATAAATTCTTTCTAAAGATAAATAGAGATATTACAAAGGAGAGAAAATAAAACTCTAAAACCTCCCTTCATAAATATTCTAATTAATAAAATATTCTTACAATTAATAAATATTACTATAATATTGAGGGTTACTTTGATAATGATTGTAAAAAAGTATGACATATATCTTATTGGGCAACGGTCAAGTCTAACCAAGTTGAACCGGATTTCAAGTTCAATCTGTTTGATTGGAAATAGAAGAATCTTGACTACATGTCATCTTATACAAATTGAAAATCGTGAAAGTCAAGATTCTCCCACATCTAACGGTAGCAGATGGGGTTGAACTTGAAATTCGGTTCAACCTGGTTGTACCTAACCATTGTCCTATCTTATTTACCAATTTTAACATATTTAATATATATATATATATATATATATATATATATATATATATATATATATATATATATACTAGTTAAATGCACGTGCTTCGCATGTTCAACACTTAAGTTTGAGCTTACGATAATTGATGAAGTAGGTGAATTTAATTTCTTCTGTATATGATGATTATAGAATTTATATTCATGTCGTATAGAAATATAGTAATATAGAGCAACCTTCAAATATAGAGGAACAATTGTAGAGAGTACTATATATTTGGAGTTTATATGAAGTAGTTAAGTAAGAGAAAATGTACATAACACTTAAAAGTGATATACAATATGATAAAAACATCAATTCAGATTAACAGTGTGAGAGAGATCAATGCAGGTATATGATTGCGCTTTCTCGATATTATTTCCCCAAATATTAACTTTGATGGTGAAAATGAATTTCTTGCCAATACATAGTGACATGCACTTGACGAAGCCGAAGATATTGGCATCTTATGTCAAGAGGAGTGATCAAAAAACTTACTTTCAATATTTGGAGGTCCACCATCGTATACCCTAGCACTTTCTCAAGTTTTTTGTCAAATATACTAATCCAAATTGTACCACTGCCATCACCAATCTTAGCTTGCATCATATACTTAGAATTATGAAGATGGATTTGTGAACAAATATATGAGTTGAAATGTAAGTCAGTATTATGAGAAGGAAGAAAAGATTATACTTGAAAGTAGTCTCTTTTTTCAGAGGTCCACATTTATCACATACCCATTTATTATTGATTTTTTTAACTTTTTGATTGCATTTCTTACACGCTACATACTAAGGGTCGGAAGAATTGTTGATCTCATCAATCCATGCATTAATCTTGTATCCATTGCCCAGGAAGAAGAAATGACAAGAAGTAAATAATTGGGAGGACATTGTATTTTAAAGGGAAACATTTGAACTGACATGGGAAATGAAAGCATACATGTACTTCAGATGGATTGAGTGACAGAATATCCGATATTTGTTGGTTCTCATGCAATTTCAATATTGGATGTTGATGATAGTTTTTATGAAGAGTATAGAGGAAGTGACTGTGACCAGCAATCCTATAGCATGAGACAATTTGAATTGAATGTGTGAGAACATAATCGAAGTAAAGGGAGAAATATTTTAATTTGATTATATTGTATAATACCATTCCCTTAGGTTTTCTGCTTCTTTGATATTTATATCCACTTCTATTATTTTATTTATAGTTGTGAATAGTGAGAATCTCCCTTTAGTGATCACAATGTTAAGGTTTGAAACTTCATAAATGAGTACAATATGAGTGAATAAGAAAATAAATTTTAGGGGAAGTAACCATTGAACTTTTGCACTGTTATAATCGTTGCTAAAATAATAGGATAGGAGTGAAGTCACAGTCCCTTTTTTATCTCATCTGCATTTATAGCTGCTAAATTTTCCCACAAAGTGAGGCAGAACGATTCCATGGACTTGCAATTTTTTATTTTTTTTATTATTGGTAGTGAAGTAAAATAACATTATTCTCAAAAAAAAAAATATAGAAGAGTAACTGATAGGGGAAAATAAAATTATTAAGACACTCAATATCGAATATTGTGACTACATGACGGGTTGTCTCTGTTCCATCTCTTTTACGGGTAGTTGATGGAGACTCAAATACGTCCAATACAATTGTAATAATATCTGGTAGAAGACAATCACATATTTAGTTAAAGTAGAGGTGGAAAGAAAGTTATTAAAAGTATGAGATTATTAATATACCTATAAGAGCACGAGAAGTAACAAACTTTCGCATCCTTCAAAGACACTATGACATAGTATGTAGGGTGCCTTATTGCATTTTCACCAGTGGCCTCAATGACAATGGAAAATTTGTCCAAACCTATTTTCAAATTTGTTTGGCCGAATAGGAAACGTGGATTTGATCTCCTCAATGTACCATTTGATATGTAGCAAACACAATTTGTCTTTAAGATTGGGTCGAAGACACATATATTTTCATTGAAAATTGTTCCCTTTATTTGCGTGTCCTGAATGAGTTGATATATTAGTGTACATAATTATGATGGGAGTACATTGCCTTTTTTCAACAGCAGACACCTAACTTTCCAGTCTCGTTGACCCACTTTTAAGGATGCAAAAGTTTGACAATTTAAAGTAGTTACAAATTTTTCTTTCTCTATATTTCTGCAATAAATGTAAAAAAGTTGTCAGAGAATATGAAAATACAAGTTATTAGCAAATGAAGGAGGCAATTTGTGAAGGGAGTTGTGAAAAGTAATATGCGTACATGAGTAAAATAGATTCTCATCCTATTGATTTGCAGAGTCAAGTACTTCTCGGAAGACAATATTTTTGGTGTACGTAGGAAAGGTATTTGTGTAAGTAGTTGGTTTGATAAGTAGTTTTGTAGTTTCTTCTGAAACACCTCTAGATAATGCTACATATAGCTGTCTGTGTGAGAACACTGGTTCTGGTAAGTAGATTCCAACTTCTTTGATTGTTTGTCCTTGAACTTTGTTAATAGTCATTGCATAAGAGAGGCGAAGCAGAAATTGCTTACGTTTAAACTGGAAAGGATAACCCTCATTTTTCGCAGGGTATAAAGGTATTCTTGGTATGAATACTTCAGTTCCATCGTGTTGCCCTGATACAATTTCTACACATATGACATTTTTATAAAATCTTCTGCAAACTAATCTTGTACCATTACATAACCCATTTCTTGGATCAAGGTTTCGCAGTAGGATAATGGGACAATTCTTTTTTAAGGTTAGTTTATGCGGAGGCAAACCATTTGGAGACAAAGAATTTAGAAATTCTTGTGAGATATATCCATCCTCTATATCAATGACACTGTTGAAACTATAATAAATGACTTATTCATCAAGCATTTTTGAAATAATAAAATGGTTCAACTCATCAACATATTCATTTTTGGTACTAAGAATAGCCCTATCTACTAGGTACTCTATATTCTCTATTTCTTTTTGTAAATTAGGGAAAATGATATCTGTCAGACAACTAATACTTTCCTCATTGTTAATGTATTGTATCAACATGCTTGTGGGGATCCTAATTAAGCCATCAATTAGGACTTCCTCAACACCATCACCAATTCGAAACAAGTATTCACTGAATTGAAGATCCCTCCTAGCTCGCATATTGTGTTAGTTTAATTTTTTTTACCGTAATCCAAAGGTATGAATTAACAAGGCTTGCATCTATAGTTTCTGCTCTAGTTGCTCGTGGAACTACAAGCAGAACTTGTAAAAAATCTCCCCCTAAAATAACGATCTTTCCACCAAAAACTGTAGACGTGTCCATAATATCTTGGAGCGTACGATCAAGTGCTTTGAACGCATATCTTTTTGACATTGGTGCCTCATCCCATATAATTATCATTGTTCTTCGAAGAAGTTCGGCAACGGGATTTTGCTTACTAATTCCATACAAACTTGAAGGGTTAATGTCAATAGGTATTTTAAACCTCGAGTGAGCAGTACGTCCACCGGGAAGTATGGAAGCAGCGACCCCAAATTTCACTATCGTAATAGCAATACCTCCATTTGACCTAACTTTTGCAAGTAAGGCTCTATAGAGATATATATTTCCTGTGTCATCCGGTCCATCTATAAAGAAGAAACCACTCTTACATTTATTGACGCTAATCATTATTGTGTTGAAAGCATATAACTGAGTTGGATTAAGTCTTTCGATTGTGTCCATATCTTCTATAGGCGTCATTATCGACACTTCTTCTAATACTTCTCGTAATTGGTTTCCTCTTGTAGTTTCAAAAGAATCAACATGCGGAAGGTTATAATCTTGTAAGGACTTACCCATACTTTTTAAGATATCACCTATGGCATTTAAGACGAATGTTTCACGAAGTGAATAGTTAGTTTCAAGAATATCTTCCAAATCTTCTTCCATTTTTTATGCCATTTCTTCCCAGAGAGTTCTTACATTTCATGGTTCACAATATACTAATATTATAGCAAATAATCGCCGAATTGATGCTGGCATTGCTAATATAGCAAATTCTTGTAAGCAGTTTAAGATATCAGTTTCATCTTCTAAGAGACCATGTAGGCGTGCTGCCTCACGGAATGATGTAGTAAGTTCTCCATTTACAGTTAGTAAATTTGTAAATAAAGTTGGTTCACGTACATGATTCAGTAGGATGCGTAGGTAATATCGTTCACCTTCTTGTGGATTAGCTGCAGCTATACGACCAACAACTCTCAAGTGCTTTCGCTTACTCCAAAAACAACCTGTTGAATTCCAAACATAGTGTTATGAAAATTCTCGGTATAGATACTTTCTTGCATCAAGATCAGATGCATTTGTGAAGAAAAACTCTGTAAGTGTGGTACGTTTATTGTAATCATTAAGGATTACATGGCTAAGATTTTGATTTTTTCAATATGTTACAACTTGTTAGTTTGGAAAATGTAATTGTAGGTTCTGAACAGAAGGATATGTTTCACTCAAAGGGAAGCTATAAATTCTCCAAATTTCCTCTAGAGGAGAAACCCATCTTGCATTTTGGAAAAATTGTATTTCATCTCTGATTTGCTCTCCTGAACCTTCCTGTAGAAGCATTGAGATACAATCATGACCCTTGTAGATATATTTATAAAGATATTTGACAACTTTGATTGTTGAACAAATATCAACATTAATATGACAATTATAATGAATCAGGAGGTATTCATTGTAAGGTGCAACCCAACGATTATCTAGAAGATGTCCACGAACTTCCACCTGGTGACCATCATTTCTTCTTTTATATAAGGGATAGTAAGACCTATTTTGGATAGTTGTATCACAGAATGAGCGAGGGTAGTAAAATCGATAGTGGCCATCAATCATGCAGGGTAAAGAAAGCCTCAAATTGCCACAAGGACCATGCATCATGTGCCTCACAACACGCTCGAAGAGTAGCGGATCTTCAACCTCATCTGAAATATCAGCAGATATTATTTTATCATAATCAGTTGGGTTTTATAGCTTATCCTCTGCTTGTAGTACTAGCAAAAAGTGTGCATGTGGGAGCCCTCTTTTTTGAAATTCTATAACATGAACATGTGCCGCCACACGACCAAAAATACAATGATTGAATAATTATTTTTTCAAATCCTCAATTTTTGTTCTAAAAATTCGAGCTATAATATCTGATTGATTCTTGGCCTCTTCCCCAGGTCCTAGCAAATTCTTTATTTATGGCTACTTTGGATTACATGTTATTGTCAGGAAGACATTTGGTTTCCCATATCTTTGAACTAAAGGCATTGCGTCCAAATATCTACGCCTCATATCTCTACGTCCTCCAATAAAAGAAGCTGGTAGGATAATTCTTTTCCCAACTTTACAACCTCGTTGTTTTCCAGCAGCAATACTATCAACTATTCCTTGATATAGGTCGACACATATAGAAGATTAGTTACCATAGTAATAACTCAATTGGGTTGTCTCAATTTTTACGTACATATCAACGACATATTGTTGAAATAGGCGACCACACTATTCATTACATTCCATTTTATATGATCTCTTATTTGAAACATGTATGTATAATACTGATGGAATGAGACTCCTTTACCCTTGTCTCCATTTATATCACCTGAGAAAGCAAATGTGGGAAGCTCTAAACTTGGTCATCTTATATATTGACTTCATAGTAAGGGATGAATGCGTATTATATATTTTCTATAACATAGCTTCTCAATTTAAGATGCGTACCTTCTTCATTATGGAGAAGTTCTTGGAAGGTGAAATTATCTAATGCCACAAAAGCAGATGCATTGTATGTGGTAGATGAAATTTTAGATAAGGCCTTCTTTGGTATTCCCTGATGCCACACAGTTTCACCATATGAGAAAAGTAGAGAATATTGTAATGGATAGTAACAATCGTAGTTGGAATGAACCCTGTAACATTCACCTAAGCGTCCATGGACTACAATATCTCTTTTATATCGGCTAGTTTCATTATTTTCCTCAGTTATAATAGCAGCTACTTGAGATGCTGTAGGTGCGTTACATACTCGTTGGTCCAACTGACAATTCTGTCTAATAACAATGGAGTAATGGTTGATAGGACGTCGGTCGCATAGGCTTCTCAAGAATGATGCGTATGGATTTTGATGATGGATGGTAATTAATTTTTCAATTGTTTCTCGGCGCAAGTCGGGGAAATGTCGTATTCTATTATCAACTTCATGCTCAGTGTCATAGAAATATAGTTGGAAGTACTCTGCGACATCATTTTCAGGTATTAACGATGAAGGGAGTGATAAATTTGATCATGAACTTTGAATGTATATATACTCGTAGAAGAATTGGCAAGTTGGTGATCCAGTTTCACCCCCATCAACGTGAAAGCGAAGACACTACTATAAGCACGAATATATTTGTGAAACTCCTTTGATTCCTTAATGTCAGACGTGTATAAAGTATATAAAGCAGTTGGGATGCGATTAATATGTAATAATATCTCTCTATTCGAACAACATAATGTTGGAGGCTCACTCCTAAGATGATTTGCAAGACAATAAACACAGTCAGCAACTAATTAAACTTCATGTTCCTTCCTTGATAGTCTCTTGTTGCTTTGACCTTTGATGCATTTTCTTATGTTTATATCGTTATTCTTTTCGTTCCTTTTGAAAGAAGAATTTGATGTACCTGACGAAAATCAGTAAGAAAGAGGGGTGAGAAGGATTTATTCTCTCATCTTAAGTGCAAAGGTTTAGGGAATCAGATGCATTTAGAAAGGGAATATGTCTATGTAATTTTACCAACGGATGGCAGTACGTACTTGGGAAGTTAGGAGAAGCTATTTGTTCAAGGTTTCTATTATCATCTTCTAATCCCTTCCTAATCATCTCTGTCTTGGAAGAAGCAATCATAACTTCTGCTTGTTCCAAGTTATAGTTACCACTAGTGCAATCTTGAAGAAGATATTGGTCAACGTTTTGATAGTAGACGTTCATTTTCATCAATGTCCATGGTTGCATAGCACTCACGAGCTCTATTACCTTTCCTTTCTTTTTGTGCAAATGTCAGTTTTGACTTGTCTTCTTTTTGGAAATTATTATCCATGAGCAATATTCGTTCAAACTACATGGAGGGTCAACTGTAAATATCGCTCATTTCTAGAAAGAGGAGGAAGTCTCAGACTCTCTTTTGGTATCAATTGGACTCCTACATACAAGTAGATTCCATTTATTTTATTAAATGAGAAGGAAATTTATATTATAAGCTTTCCTATTTAAACAAAGAGATAGATTTTTAAATGAGAATGAAATTTATATTCTAAATTTTCCTATTTAAACATAAAGGTAGATCATGAAATGAGAATGAAATTTATACTCTAAAAATATTACCTTACTTCTATATGATGTCCTCATTCAATGACGGTCCTCCATGTAGAACCTCAATGTGGACCATAGTTTGAGGATCTTGCATAGCTACATTAACACAATTAATCATCCTAGCTAAGCATGCCTAACTGTAATGTGTACTTTAATCCCGTGTTTCTTATAGGCGAAGTAAAAAAAGAAAATGTGATTTATCTAATTATTTTCACCACTTAATAATAATGTCATTTTCTCTTTCGACCAACATTTAGTAAGTTTCATTGAAAATTTTGTACTTGTTTTCTTTTCGCTTGTAATTAACATTAATCGACAACATATATTCAGCCTTCATTTATGACACAATTCTTATCGATAAATAATTTTTTTCTAAGAGAATTTATTCTAGTGTTTGCATATATCTTAACAATTTGTGTTTGTGTGAATTTTCTACTACATTGTTAATATAGATCTCTAACTCGAAGTATGATAAATTGGGTAATTGATCCGGCAGAATGAGATTAACCCTTTGTTAATTGAGAGGGAATGGGTTGGATACCATATACCAACTTGACTTCTTGCTTGTAGATCTAATTTACCGATAATCAGCCCATAGAATTTGACCTTAATGAATATATTAACCTTTTTAAAATTTTAATGGAGGCGTAGATACTCTTCTCTAGTCTTCCTTAACCGTACTTATAACATAAAATTGCTTATTAGTCTATTTTTTTTTCTTAATGCAAAGATTCTTCATTGTCGAATTATACAGTAGAGCAACAACAGAAAATCCATGATTTTGAGCAACTATTTTAAAAAGAAGTCAACTAATTATGTCGTAGAATATATATAATAGTTCTAACTACATTAAAGAGTTATACATGGAAAGTAATCTTAGGAAGACTTTCAATTACAGATAATCACTTCGTAAGTTCAAAATTGAGGTGAAGAACATAATAGACCGATAGGCAACGATGCTAGACATTTTACTATCTCTACTCCATATTGAATGTGATCTCCACAGATGCAATAATCGTCACTTTCGGCTTTTTACTTTTCTCTCCTTTATTTCTCTTTTCTTTCTCTTCCATTGCCTTAAAAGCTAACTTATTTAAAAATAAATCGGTACCTTGTGAACATAATATGATAAGAGAGGAATCCTTCTATAAATGTAAATAAGGAAACTGGAAGGGAAGAAATCAGCCAACCAACCTTTCCTTAATTTTATATTGGACATAACTGCCGAAATAACCAGAATGCATCCCTATTTTCTTTGGCGATTTACCAGGGAATATATCCAGTGTAGTACGCTGGATTTTAATTTTCAGTTTCATAGAGAGAAGATTCAATTAGATATAAGAAATGGGAGAATTAATATAAAATAGGCCAACATCACTTAAGCATTTACCATATTGTCAATGTCTAGGAGGGCTTGAACGACCGATGTATGCATAGGTTCTTCAGTAGAGAAGAAGTCGTATGACTTTTTTTTCTTGAAACGGACCTTGAATTTCTCTTTACCTTTATTTTCTCTCCACTTTTAAGGCACCTTCTTCGGCCATCCTTATAGTAAATGGATCTAGTTGAACCAACCTATAGAAGAACTCTTTTTCAGGCCATAGCATACTTTCCTTTATGTATATTTTTCATTGTTGTTTATAATACGAAGTTACAATGGTGGGGTATTTACTTTCAACATCATTAGTAGTTTCATAGGTTAGAAAAGATTCTAAAGAACCAAGAATAGGCTCAAGCTATGTACAAATCCGCCAATCTGAAAGTTTGAAATAATTTGAACAGTATAATTGATGGCAATAAAATGAGGCTACGGAAAGTGCCTCCTATTAATATAGCTTGTATTTGACAGCCAAATCGTAGAAAATGTGATTGAAGGTGAGAAAAAAATCAATGCAGTCGGATAGATGGCCGTTACCCTATATTTGATAGGAAATTTTTATTCGCACAATTGTCTAGGTGAATTACCTTATCTAATGGATAGGCATGTATATAATAAAATTGACTTGTCCTGAAATTTGTTCGTTGAAAGGGGGTTTATGTTTGCTAATATCTACTACATCAAAATTATGCTATGCCGAAATCTTTGTACTCTAATATCTACTATTATTTAAATATGTCGTTAGAAATTAGCTTTATTTCTATCTTCTGTAAATCAATTTACTCATAAGACTAAATGTCATTTTAAAGATGAAATAAAAGAAAAACAGAGTTATTATCTTATATAAAAAGGGTACAAGGATGGAAAAGACATAAACCCATAGGGTATTACACTATATGAGATAAGGTACAAAGATGAAGCACACATAAACCCAAAAGATGTTACATTACTTACAAAAAGGTAGAAAGATGGAGTGCACATTGTTGTGATTTTTTTTAATGTAATGTTTTACTCGCAACTGCACGAATCGGTTTGTATATAGTGGGTGCGGAGTACGAGATCGTTCCCACGAGGACTAATTTTGAAATACCTAAAAGAGACAAGCAATTCTAGAAATCTATGAAGATCTAACAGTATTCTACCAGTTTTATGATTTAAGCGGTTGATGAGATGGTAATTAATGACTACAAACTAAAATTCAATTGATAATTCAAAAGTAAAAGTGAAGATGATGATAAAGATGAAGATACTAAATCCTCCCATCTTTGGTCCGTTCTTCCTATAATATAAATCTAAGGATTAAATTATGAGATATTTCATTGGTAACAAACATCTTTTATGGAAGATCAATGGTCAACACCCTAATAGGTTCCACGTTGCATCCCTGCAATCAGGACTTAGATGATTTTCATATATATAGATCTGGGATCAAGGGCATGGCTAGGCATACATGATCTCAGGTTCAAATAAAAATCATCCCCAAGGTGGGTGAAAATTCCAACAAGAATACCACTTATAAATCTGAAATCAAGGGCATGGCTCGGCACACTTTATTCAGATTAGGGATTATTTAAGATAAAATTACCTTTACAGAACCAAAATCCAGAGCATGGCTTGGCACACTCGATCCCAGAACATAATCGTAATTAGATCCACATGATGAAAGCAAAAAGACCATAACAATGATTGGGTAAAATTACCGTCACAGATCTGAGATCCCGGGCATGGCTCGGCACACGCGATCCCGGTTAGTGGCGGAGATTTCATCCGTTCATGATAGCACAACAACCATAAAAATAAAATTTCATATTTTAATCCTAAATTTATATTATTAAAAGTACATCCCTCGGATGGGAATCATTAGATCCCCATCCCTATAAATTTAGCCACACATATTGTAAGTAAATGACATAAATAAATAAAGACGGGAAAATAATATTAATTAAAATTACCTCAAACTTCAAAATAAATTACGTTGATCCACAAGTATGATGATCTTCATAAACGAAATTAATGCAGGGATAAACTTTGAACAAAATTTAGGAATGAGTACTGAAAAATTAAAGGGAACAAAGCTCTCAAAAGAATAATAAAATTTTCCTATTTCTATGTCTAACTATGAAAAATAATGGCTAAAAACTAAGAACACTAAAAACTAAAACTCTTTCCTAAAACTAATTCCTACGTAATTCTAATTCTAAAAAGAGATATTTTTCCGAAGTGTTTGAGTCGCTTTAAATAGACCCGTCGTCGCGGAAGTCTCCTAAGCCAATATTTTCGGGTCGATTAATCGACCAGGGAGGGTCGATGCATCGAGCCGCAAAAAAGTCCCAAAAATTAGGTTTCAAAGGTCTTTCGTGTCGACTCGACTGCTCGATTAATTGACCTGTAGGGTCGATGCATCGACCCCAGAAATCCGTGAAATTCAGCACTTCTTCTTGGTTCAGATACTACTTCGGTATTTCAGCCATAACTTTCTGTCTCAAACTCGGATTGAGACAATTCTTGCGCTGTTGGAAAGCTGACGAAAAGATCTACAACTTTCATGTTTTGACAATTTCGTAATTCGGCCGTCTTGAAGGTCCAAATTTAGCCGCAAGTCGCACTAAGTTCTTGATTACCCGAAGTTGCAGTGTTTTGACATTATATTTAGAATTCTTGGATTGTTTTCTATACTTGGGTTGTATTTACCTGAAACACTTCAAATCTAATCAATCTCATCAGATAGCCTTCATCGAACAGCTAAATATAGGTATTTAGGGGTGAAATATCCTCATTTTTTAGTATTCATCACACATAAACCTAGAGAGAAGTGAACATACACAAAGAGAACACACCGAAAAAAAGGGAACATGTACAGAAAGGTAGTTCAAGTCTTTCTCCTAATGTATCCAACTCCAGCCCGGTCTGACAATACAAATCTCTTTGCTTTCGACAGCAGATTGGGCCACTCCCAAAGGTTGTGTTTTTTTCCCTTGTAAGCCTCAACGCATAAGAAATCTGCTACTATACAAATGTGTAATCTTATATGGAGAGGTTTTGTTAAGTAGAGTCATCATTTCATCAACCATATAGGATGAGATATGATTTAGGTGCATACCATATGCTATGTGATGAATTAATGTTTGGTCATCTCCCTCAATCCGTATATTATGCCAATGATGCTTAACAGCGGGTTGAAGACCACAGAGAAGGGACTTAAATTTCTGCAATGTAAGACTTGCATCGACCTAGACGATCTCCAAATGCAAGAATGACGAAGCCTCTGTGATCTCTGAAAATACCACCCCTCGGCTGCACTCGATAGGGAGAACATCTTCCAACCCTCTCTCATTTATCTCATAATTTACTCTCAAAGAACCATCAAAATGCAGTTTTATCCAACCAAATTGAGGTTGCCTCTATTTCACAATACATTGATAGTTAACACGTTCTTTCGAACATGCAATTAAGGACAATATGGTAGAACGAGCAGGGACCACTTGTTCTTCTACTTTCAAGTTGTTTGGGGATGTCATCCTAGGCAAATCAGAATGACTAGTGTATGTTGAAGACCGTTTCCCTCTTGAATGTTCTACACCATCTTCTTCTTTGATTGGCTGCACAGTGCCAACTAAGGTGGGAATATGAGTAATCGCAATTGTACTCACATTGGCGTCTCTATTGTTGGCTATGCAATCAATTTTGTTGCTTATAGGAGAGGAAGTAGAAGCCATGTTGGAGGAGGTCACTGTACACATATCATGAAAAATAACTTCCAAAAATCTGACATTTAGCCAAGAGAAGGAAAGAACATTAGTCATAAATAATGGAATAGAAGTAGAAAGTAAAGAGTAGAAGAGAAACCATAACTTGTGTAATATTTCTATTAATACTTACGGGGGCACGAAAGGGACTTCCATTTGTTTGATGGATTATCAGTCCTTAAAAAAAAGGGTACATAAGAGAATTAGGTAGGGAGAAATGTTTGGGAAAGACTAAAGAATAGAGTTCATAACTATTTATGTCCATGTAAAATCAGTGATGGCACTTGCTTAGAGCATTTCACCCTCACTTGAGAATGAAGAAATTAGTAACTCCAAACTAAAAATTGATTTAAAAATAGAGGACCAAAGTCGTTAGGCTAAATGAGAATAATATATCTCTAATGAGAAGCTAATTGCAGAGAATGAGCTGAAGTTTAGCTAATGGCCAACCTATGATTGGTGGAATAGTCTTTGATATTAAAGAACTGGCAAAGGCATTTCAAACTACACATATTTCTCTAACTGCTTTCGCGAAACAAATCATGTGGCTGATGTGATAGCAAATTTTGCCCTTTGAGAGCCAATATTAAAAAATAAATATCCTCAAAACATAGTTCTGATATCATTCCATTAGACTCTTCAGTTAATAGTTAATAAAAAAATTCCATAAGTCTTTCTATTCATGGGAACGTACATCAACAGGAAAAGATGATAGCAAGATTCCTAAGTCCTATTTCTACGGTTCAGGGGTATAGGTTTCAGTCTGCAACCTCTCTATGTCGGCTGTCAGCTTCTTCAACATCTTTTCAAGGGTTTTTAGACCGTTTATGTCTTCGTTGAAATTGATTTCTATGTTTCTTAACCCCGCCTGGAGTCGAACTCTCCTCTCCCTCTCCTCTTGAAGCACACTCAACAAATCTTGGGTAGTGATTTGCTTCCTGCAGTCTTCTAGTACATTTTGATGTAAGATTTCTCGGTTGTGTTTAAGCGAGCTCTCTAGGGAAGTGTATTATTCTAATAATGTTTCCGTATTTACTTCCATGGTGTAAACGGATCCATATGCTGGGTTCATCTGAAACAAGGTCAACTTTCTCTGGTAAGAATCCGAGTAAAAAAATGTGTCTAAAATTTTTAAATTTTCATTTTTTTCCTATGACCAAGATTTTCAATAACACACAACAATGAAAAATTCATAACTGACAAAGTAATCAAATAACATCAAACTCTCTCTTTCATCTCCTCTTTTCCTCATGATTGTATTTGGGTTGGAGAATCACCCTAACGATATTGGGATCTTCTTTCCTCTTATATGAATGAATGATATTCTCTTCTTCTCATATTTAAATAATACCAATAATAATAAATAGCATTAGAGCATAAGTCTCTTTATTAGTGTTTCCTTAAATTTATAATTATGTAATATACTTCTTTTATTTTACTTGTCAATTTTCAATGTCGAAATATCTGTTAGGATTGGTCCTTGGATGTATGTTCTAGGTCTAATGGCCAATATTTTTTTTCATGGCTAAATGATGAGGAAAGGGAATTTGGGCTAAACTTGTTCATTTTTAAACCATCATATACAACATAAAGAGATTGCTAGCAGTCCAATTCCTAGTCACCACTATTTTTATTTTTTTTCATATAATTGCGATCCTTTCTATTGATATCATTTTCTTTTTCTGCTAACTAATTCAAAGCCTCTAAAATGGAATTGACTTTATAAACTCCAAAATAGTTTACATTAATCAGTGTGAAAGAATCAATAGGATCTCCTTGTCCCTTTTTTTTTCCAAACAAACTGAAAATCATTTAGTTCTCAAACCTTAAATACTTACATCTTAACATATCTATGAAAATCAAAGGGCAATATGAAAATCCAAGGGCAACTTCGAGACTTCATTTTGGGAAAAAGAAATATATATTCTTTGTACTAATGGAAAACCTAATTTAGGAATGATGTTTATATTAGAACAAGGATACAACTATACCACATCATATCCACTTGATATGCAGGAATTCACAGGTTTAGGAGATGAAATAGTTGGCAAAAAAATTCGTCAAAAATTTTGATCCTTGCACTTGTCCAAAATAAAGAATCTCATTGTTGCACAAAAGTATAGTGAGGGCTGCCAATGGTTGCCTATTGAGCTGAGCTGGTTATAGGTGAAATTCAATTCCTTCACCTCTCAGAGGACACAAAGCAGGCAGCAAGCAACAAGAACTCGGTGCAGGTTGCATTGGGCCTAGAATGTGTAAGCCTGAATTGTTAGGTTAAAAACAATCGGGTGAGCCAACGGCCGACCTTAACCTGGCCCAAGTGAGACCGACTAAATTAAGGGAAAAGGTTGAGATTGCCCAATTAAGGTCGAAGCCTGATTTGGGTACAACTTCGGCTTAAATAAAAAACTCCAGCTTTAAATGACTTGGTTCGTTCAAGGCTGAGATTGCCCAATTAACGTCCAAACTTGATTTGGGTACAACTTTGGCTTAAATAAAAAACTCCAGTTTTAAATGACTTGGTTCGTTCCTAGCCCAATTTTCTAATGGGCCCAAGCTTATGTTTAGTTTTTATAATAGGTGGGCTAACCAAAGGCCCAATCCAAACCGTCTGATTGCCATCCTACATGTAATATTAGATATTACAAACTCTGGACCATCATTTAAGCACAGAAATAATGTTTAACATTTGGGTGATCACTACTATCAGAGTGACAGATCACATATTCAAGTGAAATACAAAATCTGGGCCATCATTTAAGCACAAAAATAGTGTTTAACATATGGGTGATCACTACTATCACAGTCACAGATCACATATTCAAGTGAAATACAAAATCTAGACCATCATTTAAGCACAAAAATAGTGTTTAACATGTGGGTGGTAGCTAATATCACAATGACAGATCATATATTCAAGTGAAACATACCCAAAAATGACGTTTGACCCAAAAATGATGTTGAAGAAGATTTAACCATCTGATCCATTGACTATAATATCAATCGTTGTTTTTAGTTTTGATGGTTTTTTTGCTGCTCGATTTATCAGGGTGTTTATTTCTAGGTGGGTGATAACTACTATCATAGTAACCTCAAGGGGTTAGATGAGCTGGCCAGATACCTTCTTCCAAAAGCAGGAGACCTGAGTTCGAATCCCTTCCCTCCCTTAAGGCCACCCTAGGGATTTATATCCCGTGCTGACCCGGCATGTGCTGAATTTGGGGTGCGCATGTGCCTCTGGGATTAGGCGGGTGTTCTAAGAGGCCCGGATACCCAGGTTATCAAAAAAAAAAAAAACTATCATAGTAACAAATCACATATTCAAGTGAAATGCAAAATCTGGACCATCATTTAAGCACATAAATAGTGTTTAACATGTGGGTGATCACTACTATCACAGTCACATATCACATATTCAAGTGAAATACAAAATCTGGACCATCATTTAAGCACAAAAATAGTGTTTAACATGTGGGTGATAACTACTATCACAATGACAAATTGCATATTCAAGTGAAATCTACCCAAAAATGATGTTTGACCCAAAAATGATGTTGAAGAAGATTTAACCATCCGATCCATTGACTAAAATATCAACCGTTATTTTTAGTTTTGATGGTTTTTTTGGTACTCAATTTATCAAGGTGTTTATTTCTAGGTGGGTGATAACTACTATCATAATGACAAATCACATATTCAAGTGAAACATATCCAAAAATGAAGTTTGAAGAAGTTTTAATCATCCGTTCCATTGACTAAAATATCAACCGTTGGTTTTAGCTTTGATGGCTTTTTTGGTGCTCGATTTATCAGGGTGTTTAGTTTTAGGTATGGACATGTTTAAAATTTATGAGGTTAATCAATTTTACAATCGCAATTAAAAACAGGTGATATATTTTATTCTTGAAAATGAAAATCTTATGATCTTGTTGAGCTAAGACTATTTGCTACTTCATGGTATTTCATTTTATGGTTGGATATGTTTGGGAATTTTAGAGTTAGCTAATGTTATAGTAAATTTGCAAAAATAAAACTGAAGATGTTATAGTTATGGTTACAAATTGTCAAACAGGATGAGCACAGAATTGGGGGCAAAAATATTTTTCAAAATAGAATGGGCATAGAATTCCAGACATATATTTTTTTACTTGGTCGCCCATAATTCCATGCTCATTTTGTTTTGCGAAAATTTTCACTTTTGCTATGTAGAGCTAATTAGTTTCAAGTCAGAATCTAACAAAAAATCACTTTACTATTGAATTATATCCATTTATTAATCAACCATAGAATTCAATTCCAATAGCTGGCTAAGACCACTCTTATCTTCTAATAAGATTTATATGCTTCTAAAGTCCAGTAACTAAGTAAAGATGGTAGAGTTGGTCTAAGGGTGCCAATTTCAGGTACTGGTCTTAAAGCGTATGGGTTCGAATCTCATTTCTAAGGTACTGTTCCTAGAGGGTATGGTCTAAGGAACCAATAGCAAATATTTTTCACTTGTTTGCCCAATATTTATATAGGATAAATGACATTAGCATGCCCTTTTTACAGATTGTGCCATGGCCGTCCCACTTGTTGGTATTATAAATTTATAGGGTATATTCTCAATCAAGGTGAGACAAACAACTTCTACCATTCGGGAATAAATGAAATGTAACCGGTACAGCCAGCCATGGACGGTAAGGGTACCGAAGTCGAGATTTTAAAACTTGGTCTTAGGTGCTGATAAATTTGAACTTCCAATAAAAAACCAATTGGCTATGAGTGGAGAGGCCCAGGATCTAAGGTAAGACTAACACACTAATGAACTATATGTGTGAAACACAAAATATTGAAGATTAGGTTGCATAATTTATAATTTTTCTCCCTCTTATATTGTTCCTTCAGCACACATCAGTGTCTATACCCAGCTCATGTTTTATATAAGACAACATACAAATGTGCCTTCAGCAGACATCAGTGTCGATACCCAACTCACATATATTTTATATAAGACAACATATAAATGTAGTTAGATCTAATCATATGAGAGCCCATGATTCAAACTTAGATTTAAATATAATTGAAATCGAAAGCGCAGATTACTCATATTAATCAAGCCTGTAACATGGCAATTAAGAGGTATTGGTGGCAAGAACATATGGTCTTAATTAGGTATTACCTCCAAAATTTCACATTTGTATTAGTTGAGGCTGCAAGTTAGGAACATAAATTAAGATGAATTAATGGCAGTTCCTATTAATGAAATTGAAGCATAGATGAGGCAGTAAATTTATATGAGCAATATTCGAAGAGTAATATCCATATAACCTCTATTCGAGTATTAGTGTTACAACCGAAGAGTAATATCAACATAACCTCTCTTAGTGTTACATGGGAGGACAAAGCACATTAAAGCTGAATTCTACTTAGATATGTGAAAACAATACAATGGAAAGAGTTATCAAGATTTTGCAAATGCTCAAAATGTAACTTACGTTTTACCAGGAAAGGAAATTGAGAGTTGAAAAATCAGAGTCGAGAACGAGTAACTTACTAACCATATGCCAGTAAATTTAAGTCATGAAACTATGTAGTTACTTATTACTTCGAATCATTGAACTATGTAACTAAGTTTTTTTTACTTAAAGATAATTTGTAACATCTCCTATAATCAAATATTACAGCATTTTATAGCAGTATATATGGACTAAAGTATACAACAGTTGCTGTAATCAGACGTCTATAACAGTTTATAGGAACAAAGTTTATAGGATACTTCTAAGATGAGTTGATTGGAATAGATTGACATTCTAAATATTTAATTTTTATAAAAAAAATTATGGAAATATATAATCACACACAAAACAGAGTACTAACTTATCCAAACTTAAATATTATATCCGAGTTTCTAATCTGTTCACATTGTTTTCTTCCAAAAGCAATGAAATTTTGGGTCGACTATATGGGAAATATGTGTGAGGGATAAAATTCAGAAAATAAATTAAAAAAGAGAAGACCAATTAGCTTCAACAATAAGTAGAGAAATCTCCAACCAATCTAATGGAAAATATTGTTATCAAAAGGAAACACCTGAGGTTGCCGAAAATCGAGTGACCTTTGCGATCAATCTTCAATGAAAAGTCTCAGGTCTGGAACTCCTTCTGTGTATCTAGTTTATCAGGTGAACATGTTAGAATCTCTGCTTTTTTTGAAAGACAAAAATACAGATGTGCAAAACATAATAAAACACCGGAGGTTGCCGAAATCGAGAGACGCCTGGGATCAATCTTGAATGATCGAACGTCCCAGCTCTACAACTCCTTCTCTGCAACTGGTTTATAAGATGAAGATGTTAAAATTTGCTATCTTTTTTAAAGAGAAGAATATAAAATGTATTAGAGAATATATACCAGGGATTCTTCTTCTTTCTTCTTTTTCTGTTGATAGAAAGGGAGAGAAATGAAGAAGAAGGTGAGCAGGTAGCGTTTGTTTGAGAAGGTAGAGGGGGGTTATTATAAAACAGCTGTGGGTAGCAATTATGATCGTCGCCTCCATAGCCGCCCTTCTTTCCCAACTTAGACGTTCCATTCGGCAACATTTACAGGAGGAAGAGGAGATGGCGGTGAGCTGAAATCGTTGGCCAATGTAAAATTTTCTTGAACCCTACGAAAATGAAGGAGGTAATAAAGCTGATATGGCAACTTTTTTTGTGTGAACTGCGTTGGAGGAATCATGAATGAAGAAGGGAAGGAAATTTATTGTGTTAACCACCCTTTAAACATCAAGTAGTGTGTAAACGATCTTGAATCATTGATTGTTTTATGATCTTCGAAATCGAAACCGTCAAAGTAATATATTATCAATTAAAGGGCTATGATTCCTAAAATCAAATTTGGTAGGAGATTGGAACCATCCAATCCGTTCAATCTACTATCAACGGTTGTTAGTACGAAGTACCACACCACTTATGTTCTAAGAACCACATCTAAATGGCAGATAGTCATTGACTACTTCCAATCAGATGGTAGAGATTGAATTTCTTTGTAATCTTCAATATAATAAATCTTAAGATCATGAGCCTATTATCAGACGATTAGATTTCGCAAGCTTACTTTACCTGTTTCTAAGTGAGGTGGTAGAAACATATAGTATTATGGTAGTAACAAGAGTATTACAATATCATTAAAGATAAAGATTGTTTTTACCTTAAACAGAGGAGAACCCGTTGACTGGTTCTAATCAGATGGTAGACATCGAATTTCTTTCTAATCTTCTAGAGAATAGATTTGAAGATCATGAGCTTACTATCCAGTGGTGAGGTTTCGTCAACTTACTTGACCTTTTTCTAAGTGAGGAGGTTGGAATATATAGTACTATAGTAGTATGGTAGTAAGAAGACCATCAAAAAATTATATTTTTTTTTATTACCTACCATAAAAGGTAATGCATGTCACTTTTGTTGCGTCAATCGAAGGATGGTGATAATGACAAGAAAAAATAAGGCAAATATCGTTTATCACGGTACATAATACTAATTTCCTATTTTTAAGATGAACACATATTTCAGAGACATAGGATAGGACATTGACATCATGCATATACAAAGTTGTTATGAAACATAGACACTAGATAATCACTCACATGGTGTTAAACCATCCTTTAAACACGAAATAGTGTTTATAGGATCTTATGAATGGAGGGTGCTAGGGTTTTGATCGAGTATGGGGAGGTCTAGGGTTCAATATGGTCTAAATATCATAAAGTCGATCAAACTATTATTTTGACGGTTTAGATTGAAGTTCTAAATCATCAAACGATCAGAGATTATCGGAGAACTACAATACTTGATAATGCTACTAACACCGTGGAAGAACTTATTTTTAACTTAGAATAAATCTCTAGTAAGTGGACTGCTTCAACATCTTTTTTACACGTATTCGCTGGATATTTTAATAGGTTTGCTGAGTTGTATCTTTAACCATAGAAACCTATTTTATTATTAAAAAGTAAGAGGTCCCTACCATCAATATTTCAATAAAGCAGGGAGACCTTTGGTATTATAAATAACAATAATGATTAATAATTTGGATAATCTGTCATCTAAGAAGCACAATCAACCGTAAGGCCGCCCTCAAATATCATGACACTTGTGTTTATATGGTCTCAAAGCAAAGGTAAAAACCCAATACAAAAGCATCGTGAAAAGTATCAACCAATCGATATATACCCTGAAAAATCGTTGGTTTAACTTATTAAAAACTAATGAAAATATTATATGGAATTTACTATGTAGTATCAAATTCTTTTAAAATATTCGATAAAATACTCTTTAATGTTGAGAATAATTAAATAATAATATGGATATTTTGGTCATTTGAAAAGTTAGCCGGACAGAAATCATTAACCACCCATTTGGCTTATATAATAGTATAGATATAAATAAAAAGAGATGTACAAGGCGAGGCTGCGCGGGGCTTATCGGCTTTAATTTGTTAAGCCCTTATCTAGCCCGAAATACAACAGACTTTTGGTTCTGAAGCCCTAGTCCCGCCCTCTTACACCATTTTCAAGTCCTAGCCGTAAGATTTTAGGGCCGGTCTAAGCGGGCTGACTGGCAGCCCGACCCAATTCATAGCCTTAGTAGATGCAAGCCACTAGGGCTGTGTAGAAATTGACCCGAACTGACCAAATTGATCGAAACCAACCCGAATTTTGGTTCGGTTTTGGTTTTGGGACATATTGGTTCGATTTTGGTTTCGAAAAATAAAAACCGATAATTATCAGTTCGGTTTCGGTTAAAATCGAAACCAAACCGATAAGAAATAGATAGTGGTGTTGCATACAAAAACTGAAAAAATTAGGTACTAAACAAAAAATTCTATTTTAACAACTTACGAGTGTAAAAGGCAAAAGCCCTAAATATAATAGCTAGCTTGCATTCTAAACCCTATCCAGCTTTGAGCTTTCCTTCTCCTTTCGTTTGCTTTGCTCCAAAGTCCTAACCCAGCGATCAACGTCCATCGTCCGTCTCCAGCGCCGCGCCGCCACACTCCAGAGACTGCACTCTCCGCCACATCCCACAGGTTAGTACTCTACTCTCTCTTTCTCTATCTAGATCTCTCTCTCTTCCTCTCTCTATATGTTCCTGTCTCTCTCTCTCTCCATTTTCGACCATCAAATGTATTGCGAGTTTGATGAGCTATGTGTTTCATTAGTGATCCAAGCTTATTTGATCTCCTATAATTATATTTTGATTTTGCATACCAACTGTTTGATGAAATTTTAGTAGTGGTCAAAGCTTATTTGATCTTCTGTAATATGCTTTTATTATGCATTCCAACTGTTTGATGAAATTTTATTATTATATCACCTGTTTGATGAAATTTTGTTGGTTTTGCATACCAACTCTTGGATGGAATCTCTTTAGGGGTAAAAGCTTGTTTGATCTTCTATAATTGTATTTTGATTTTGCATACCAACTGTTTGATGGATTTTCAATAGTGGTAAAAGCTTGATTGACCTTCCAGTCATTTTGGATAGAAACCATTTGGTGAAGTTTCTTTAGGAATAGAAGCTTATAATGCTTATCATAAGCTTATAATCCTAAAGAGAAATGATAGCATGGAAAATCACATCATTGTATGCCATTTTTCTCTTCATTGTTAGTGTGACTGCACATCAATCTTAATGGTCCATTTGGTGGGTGAATCCGTAGACGGGCTATCCCAAATATCACAACAATTAAATGTTCTTAATCAGTAACAAGAAGATTGGCCATAGAGTTAAGGTCATCTAATCAAGTGGTTCTCAGAGTGTAGCTTATTCACACAATGGCCTAAACAATGAGGGTGTTCAGTTTAATGTGGTCTAATGATGTTTAGAATGGAGTAGAATATTTCATCACATTACATTACAATTCCTTATGCTAATATGTAGAAGTGGAGCAAGTAACCTAATTGGCTTCCTAATAAAAAAAAGTTGAAAATTGAGGTTTAAAAACCGAACTGACCGAACCGATAACTATCGGTTCGGTTTCAGTTTTTCCCCAAAAACGACCCGAACCGACCTGATAACACCCCCACAAGCCACGAAATTTTTGCTCATCGTTGGCCTTTTATGGAACAGCAGCAAAAGCAACCCTAAATCGCTAAAGTCTATGTGCGTCTTCGTCGTCTCTTCTTCTCCCCTTCTCCTCTTCGTCATCGTCTTCTTCTTGTTCTTGATTCAAAGGCCTTCTCTTTCTTTGGCGTTTGATCAAGTGCACAAAAGAAAAGGTACTACCTTTGTTCCCTTTCCACTTTTATCTTATATTCTCATCTTCTCCATGGATCTCATCTTCATTTCCATTGCGCACACCAAAGCTGTGATTTGAATCTATATGGGCATCGGGCTCCCACAATAGGGAATGTGTACCATATAGAATCACAGTGACCTAAGTTTCTCTCTCTCTCTCTCTTATGTTTCTTTGATGGCCCCTGCTATATATAATCCTTATCAAAACATCATTTTTATTATAAGGTATTGAGTATACTTATGAAATTATACTTTTTAATTGACCATTTTAGTTTCTATATACATCGTTTGACGAGTTTTTATTTCTTATATTTGATTTTTTATTTTTTATTTTTCGGGGGTATCATGAGATTATTTAGCTTATTGATAGCCTTTTAGCCATTAAATCCAGTCAAAAGTTGTCTTGTACATCTTTTCAGGGGTCCTGACATCTTAAGAGGTTAGCTGTTTACATGATTTATGCGGTGAAAGGCTGTTCATGAGCCACTTTGTTTTATGGTTTTCTAAATGCATCTGTTTGATGTCCCGCCCATAAATTTGTGTGTGATCGGATGAATGGTGTTTCTTATTTTGTAATTTATCTATTTTCTATTTTAAAGTATGGTGAGCTAATCTTGTCTATATCTCAATAATTTATATTTTCTTTCCTTTGTGATAATTATTGACAACTTTGTGTCTTCTTGTTGAATAAAAAGCAGATTTTCCTCTGATAACTATAAAATTAGTTGGTCTGTTATTTAAATCTCATCTGATTCTAACATTTTGTTTCATCATCTAAACTTATCTTTTGTTGAAACTGGTGGCTGCAGGTGTTAACTTCTTGCAATTTTCTCGTGGTCTTATTATGGCTACCCGTAAGTTGTTGAATTCATAATAATTCTTTTCATATTTTGGTTTGTGTGAAGTTTCATTTGATTTCTACTACAATACATGTTAATGAGATACTAATCAAATGAATACGCATGAGGGAACATTAATCCATTGCTCGCAGAAACCATTTTTCCTTTACAATATCATCATGTAGGTTCTCTCTGTATGCAATGCTGCTTTTTTATATTCCTCCTTAGGGCATATGGAAGCCCATAAGGGCATTGTTTTGTGTTTAAGCTGCACCAGTTATTACTTCAATGGAAAGTCTAATTCTACCATGGTTTGCCCTTGTATCTCTTCTATGCATGAATCTCTTTTGGTTTCAACTTTTGTTAGCAATGGTATAGAACCCCCCAAAAAGTGTTGGTTTTTTGGATATCATGAATTCTTTTTTTGGGGAAGGAATAATTTTAGGCAAAAATAAAGGAGATCTTTGTCTATTGATTAAGGATGATTATAACCCAAACACATCTACAAGTTCCAATTTTTTCTTAAGATTGTTGATCTATGTAGCATTTAGATGGAAGATACTTCCAAGTTATTATATATATATATAGATCAGCAAAAACGAAGAAAGTTCATTAAGAAGATGAAACGTTAGCGGCAGTGAGACATTACCAAAAACTAGAAAAAACGTTACCAGCACTCATCCTGAGAGCAGCTGGAAGACCTTGTGCATCGCCAAAAGGGAGGAGGGGGTGGAGGGGTGAAGGGGCTCAGTGGTAGGGGACATGAAAGGTAAGGGGGTTCAGGGAGGGTCCCAGGTCCTGAAGAAGTTAAGAAGGTCATCCTGGTTGTAAGCATTACACATGGTAGCCCAGTTAAGGAGGAAGTCTTTCACCAAGTCAAAAACCAAAGCCATTGGTCTGGCCCTACAATTGAAGACCCTGTTGTTCCTCTCAAGCCAGAGGGCCCACCCTACGGAAAAAGGGATTAAAATCCACACCCTCGCCCAGTCATTGCCTCTATCCAAACCCCTTCCCCATTGATGGAGAAGGTGATCAAAACTCAAAAGTGTTCAGGAAGACCCAGTCAATACCAAACTTAGCTAGAAACAGTCCCCATAACTTAGAGGAGAAGTTGCGATGGATGAGTATGAGATGGAGACTCCTTGTGTTGCATGCAAAGAAGACACACACACACACACACACACACACACACACATATATATATATATATATATATATAGTGCAAAGATTGATGGTGACTTGATTTTGCAAACCACCTTTGAGCCCATGCTCAAGAGAGTTTTTTTTTTAACGGTTGTTGATCGATGGGTACATGCACCCATTTGGCTCGAGTCCAGCATCTGGCACTGCATTCAAGCGCATACTCTTGGGCCTCATATAGATAAGAGAACTACCAATTTGGAAATCCCTTCTTATGAAAATAAGCATGGAGTTTCCACCAGACTTTTAGGAAGGGGATTTTTTTGGAAGACCTTGATTATTATAATCAATGAAGAAAAAAATACTTTAAATTCTTGGCAGTAGTCTATCTTAGAGATGTAAAATACGTACTTCAGTTATAGAAAGGGAACTATCTGGCTGATTTAATCATAGTCTTTACTCTTAGCTCTGGTATGCCTTTTTTTGGGCCTAAAAATAGATACGAAATTATTAATTTAAAGGAAGATGCGCAGGGATTCCCAAAAAAATAGAAAAAGAGGGATTACATTGGTCTCCTTTTGGATTTAGCTTCAGTGCAAGTCATGGACACGAAGAGTGATTCGGTGTGAGCCATGGACACCAAGAGGTAGGGTATATCACCTTTCGTTTCTTTGGTATTATTTTAGGGCAAGTGGGCAATACACATAAGTAGGGTGTGTTAGTTTCTAATGTTTAAAGGAGTTTATGTAGAGAAGGAATTAATTAATTAGGAAGTTGGATTAGATTAGGATTTCTATTTTTAAAACTATAAAGTATATTTAAAGCCTCCCAGTATGTAGTAGATGGATTTGATGTATTTATAATATTGAGGAGTGCTTTTATCCTTAGTCGACCAAGGTTACCCTTTGTTGTTCCTGTGATAGGACACTTTCAAAGGTAGTTGGTGACTTGATCCTTAACCAAAGTAGGTACATGACATTTTGTGGCGCTTCCTCAACTTGTTAATGGTGACTGACAGAAATATGAGGGTTGTAGAGTTTGTTGATCATCTGGGTTAGATCGGTTTCTGGACTTTTAGAAGTCTCCTAAACCTCACAAGCTGAGATTTAAGGCAGTTATCTGCAGGGATCCTATAATGTTTTATTTACTGACTTTAATCGAATAACAAGGTTTTGTAGACCAAGGAGCATTTCGAAATTTTAATTTACATGGTCAGAATTTTTTGTTCAGTTCTATTAGTATGCAGAGCATTGCCTCTTTTTATGTATTTGTTATATTTTTGTAAAAAGTAGAAATGGAGAGTGCAGCACAGACTTCTCAAGAGCACTTACATGTGAAGTTCCTGATGGAAGGTGGTGCAGAAATGCTTATATGATCACTTTTAATGAGCTTTGGCTCTTGCTTCAATGAATATCGAGAGCAAGAGTCTCATACTGCACTGGCTAATATCACTTTTCCTAATTTTTATGATACTTTTTGGTGATACAACTTATTATCCCATTGAATGCTCCTTCTCTGAGCATATAGAAGCTTTTCTGCAGTTCATTGGTCATAGATGGGTACATTTCCTACTGCCCCTTGGTCTTTGGCCCTTCTAGTGATTCTTTTGGGGTAATATGGGTGAGGGATCTTCTGACTATATCTCACTTTCCTGTCCTTTTGAGTTTATGAAGAGGATCTCAAGGAGATCTTTGACAAGTCCTGTTGTTATGAGATGGTTTCTCTCATCAGACAAGAAATGAATTGAGCAGAAGAGCAATTTTCCCCCTGTTTTAACTGGGCTAATTTTCTGATCATCATGTTAGGTTGAGCCAAAGTTTGTGTGTTTTCAATCCATTATATGGTGGTTGACTTCTATGCTCAGACAGCGTTATCATGCCCAACTTTGATAGATCCAATAAGGGCACCCGTGGACCATTGTGACCCAATTTTTTTCTTGTTTAACTGGGATGTTGGATGTTTTGTCCTAATTTCCCTTTAGAGCTAAGGGACTCTCTGTGGCTGAGACTGAAGCACTGTGGATGTGACACTGGTTGTGACGCTTCTGCCTGTTGGGTGCGGGGCTTGCAGGTGAATTATGCAGATAATTTCCTCTTGGTTGTTGACTTATCCAATAAAGGGATTTGATTCCTTTGCAGAAAATTTTAGTTTCTCCATAGATTAAGAAATGTGAAGGTAGTTCATTATTTTCGGGATGTCAACCGGTTATAGTAATTTCCTCAACATTGGTATAAAGCTTTGCCTTCTTTTGACGTTTTTGATTTGCCTCAAACTTCTGATACTCATAACATAAATGAAGGAAAGAGACTTCCGGTGAGGAAGTACAATAGTTTGTGATGCTGAAATTGAAACTGAAATAACCTTTGTTTCATAGGAAATTAGAAAAGAAGTAAAGAATCACTTTGAATATGAGATTAATGAATTTTAAGTTGACGTTATTGTTGGTAAGATCCCCATTCCATAATTATAGTATATGTGCACAGTATCCATAGTTGGGGTCGTCACGTACAGGAGTATTAATAACCTAGTGCCTTTATTATTGATTCATCAACTGTATCTTTTTGGGTGAGGCCTTTGTTACAGTGTAGAACCATAATGCCAATTATATCATTGTAAAATTTGGACAGTTGAAAATTGATTTGGATCTTCCCCCAGACTTGAAGCTTGGTACAATGCTTGAAGCTTGGTACAATGAGTCAAACTTGAAGCTTGGTACAATACTTGATATAGTATTTGGAGTTATCAAGCTTATGATGGAACATTTTTTTGTTGGGTTGTCAATTCAATTGCATTTGTGTTGATTTAACAATTTGATTAACCCCCCTTAACCCTATGATGCGATATTAGAGGAAGAGTCCGCACACAAGGAAAATAACATGAAAAACCAAAGCGCACATTTAACTTTTCAAGAGAGAGAGGGAGTTTGGGGTTTCAATCACATGAACTCGCAAAAAGTATCTTCAACTTTTTCGTGAAACACAAACTACTCTTAGGTTTCAAAAAAGTCAAGTTTTAGTCCTAAGTTAAGTGGGCCAAATCTTGAATCTTAAGTTAGTAGTGGTCAAATTTGGGGTCCACCATAAGATCCCAATAGTCAATACCCTTGCATTTTGTTAAATTTTAGGAAAATTCTCAAGCATCAAAGAAGATTCTTGTGATTTGCTTAAAAAACCACGTGATCGTTTAAGTGATCATGTGATACACTTCAGTGGTTATGTAAAGTGTAAACCCATGTGGTCCCACTGACCTCTTAAATGGCCTGGTAATCCTACTTTTCTCTTCTTTCTTTTTTTCCTTCTTGTCTCCCCTGCTTTTGACTTTTGTCTCTTCCCTTTGACTTTGGTGAGTTGGATCGCATCACTTGACCTGGATCTTAATTTCGTCAAATTGGTTGAGTTTTCCGAGTACTGGCTCTAAATTTTAAACAGTTCCAACAAAAAGTCTTTGGATATTAACAATTTTGCATGTGATTTTGTTCAGGAATTCAGTTTGAAAATTCCTGTGAAGTTGGGGTATTCTCAAAGTTGACAAATGCATACTGCTTGGTAGCAATTGGTGGATCTGAAAGCTTCTACAGGTAAGTTTATGGAAATTATTAAGACTGTGCCTTATATTGTCGTGCTCTCCTTAGAAGATGTTCTGAGTTTGTGACTTCTGCAGTACGTTTGAAGCAGAGCTTGCAGATGTTATCCCAGTTGTTAAAACCTCCATAGGAGGCACTAGAATAATTGGAAGGCTGTGTGCTGGTAAAGATATTTATTATGCGACTTAAGTTAGAATTTGAAAATGATGCTCTATCTCACTATTAGATCTTGCTTCTTATGGCAGGAAACAAAAATGGGCTTCTCTTGCCACACACTACTACTGACCAAGGTAATTTTGGGGCGTAGGCCTTTTCTTTTTAACGACTCCTTTCTCTTTCATGCCTCTGTTATTGAAACTTTTCGTGTTTTCTTGGTAGTCTCTTTATGTATTTATTTATTATGGAATTAGTATTATAGTTTTAAACTGAAACATACTTGAGGGAAACAATAAAAAAGAGAGGATAATTGAAATTTAAGCTGAAACTAACGTGGCATCACCAACATCACATTCAAACTTTTGAAAATAGGAAAAAAATTGTCATTAAAAAATTTAAGTTATCAGATGTACTGATGTGGTATATCCTTGTGACCCAACCCCTGATTCCAACCTTCTTTGTGAGTGTTTTATGTTACATCTGTTGACAATGTGAGTCATTTTGGGAGAAGTTATTTATAGAATGTCAAAAATGACAGATTTCTAAGGGGACAGCATGCCTTTGAGGTAAGAGAGGCGGTTGGGTTTCCTTGGCTTGAAGGTGGGAGAGATTTTAGGCGATTTTTTGAGAGCTGCTTGTTATTAATTTATTATAGATGTGTGTAAGAGTTCAGACCTTTTGATTCCAACTTTAAGGGCATTAATGTTATTGTACAGTTGGAGGAACTGATAGGGATGTTTTATGGGAATGGCATTTATCAATTAATCTATATTGTATACTTAACAAACATGGTCAACGATATGGGTCCAAGTTGCAAGGCATCATATGGATAGAAACACCCAAAGCATAATCGTACTCATTTAAACATTCCAATCATTTGTTCAGATCACTTTTTAACATTGAATTCCCCATGCACCTTCTAACTGTCCGTCAATCGACTTTTGATCAGATGGTTGAAATTGTTTAATTACTATAATATTTGGACTAACTTCTGCTCATATCATGACTCGTCACTTTGACAGTTCTGATTGATGACTATTTATGCCACATGTACTATCTAGATGATCGAAGCAGGGCTTGGGCTTGTAGCACAAAGGAAGGTTGACAATATTGCAACTTCAAGGTCGCAGGTTTGAGCCCAGCTTACCCATTAAAAAAATGGAAAAAAAAAACTATCTAGATGATCGAAGGAGTTTTTGATGGTGCGAAGCTCCAAGCAAGCAATATTGACTCTTACATTGAATTGTGTTATCATGGTATGGGTTTCCTGTAAATATAAAATCTTTATTGTTATCACGCATAGGCCCTAACTTAATAAGAGTGATTATTTATTTTTATTTATTTATTTTTCTTTGTTTATTTTCGTTTGAATTTTTAAGGGTGCTGATGTCATTTCACATTGGGAGGAGGTCAAAGGTGGAAAAAATTGGCTTTAATTTTCTTTTAGCAGTATAATAATTTTCCTTGATCAATAAATTTATGCTGTTTACAAAAGTAACTATCTTTTAATTGCTTTTAACTTTAGTTCGAACGCATTGTCAAAAGTCAATACTTTGCTAATCTTTACAAGTCGGAATTACATAGATTTGGATCCTAGAAAATAAAGTTACCTTTTTTTTGGGTCTACATCTATTTGAAATATGGGTGGTAGCTTTTTCCACTGGTTTTTCTCGCATCTTGCAATCTTATAAAATGATATTTTGATCTTTTACCT
The DNA here is from genome assembly GCA_021018995.1 of Chloranthus sessilifolius. Classification (NCBI taxonomy): domain Eukaryota; kingdom Viridiplantae; phylum Streptophyta; class Magnoliopsida; order Chloranthales; family Chloranthaceae; genus Chloranthus; species Chloranthus sessilifolius. The sequence goes on from CM037590.1 coordinate 44,340,116, forward strand.
GCAAGATGAAGATCTAAAGTTACAAAAATGGGCTTTTCTGCTTCATCATCCACGTTCTCATCCAAATTATTATGTCTCCACTCACCAGGCTTAATTTACTGTTCTGGTTTATAGCTGTTACTGTCTGGCGTACCTGAAATTCATGATGCAGAGTTGTTGTATATCCTGGTGATTGATATAATCATACATGCTTTTTTCCTCAAAAATTAGTGACGCATATTCTCCAGCTATCCTTGTTTGTTGATAATTTGTTCGGTAAATCAGTTTGCTGCATCTCCCAATTCGTGCACTTCCCAGATATTGTGCATTGTATTTCATTTTTCTTTAGGTTTAACTATTATAGTGGGGTCTTCTGCACCACTTAGAAGAACATGGTTTCCCTTCAATATCATTCCTAGTGCATAGTATAAGCATGAGCAGAAAATTATGGCATGATGACTTCAGGATTTTATTTATTACATTTGGTTTAATTTTTTTTTCATTTTACTGTTAATGCTTGTATTTTGGTGGCACATATATAATTCGAATATGCTTGTATGTGAGTTGACTAAACCCCTTTAAATGTTTTATTTGTTTCCATTTTAGAGCTTCAACATTTGAGGAACAGTCTGCCTGATCAAGTGGTTGTTCAACGCATAGAAGAGAGACTATCTGCTTTGGGAAATTGCATCGCTTGTAATGATCATGTTGCTCTTGCACACACTGATCTCGACAGGGTAATGTGCCTTTCTTTCTAAAAAAGTCTTGTGTTTGAAGAAGCTAAGAATTTATTTTGCCAAATAATTTTGAATCATAAATTTGATTTTTTACATATTGGTGAAAAGACGTTGCCTTGGTACTTCTACAGTTTCCAATTTCTTTAGCATTTCATTCACTTCGCATATGGAATTTTTATATTTTTATTTTGTTTCTACCACAGATCCATCATTTATTCTCTCCTTTTGTATTTGTTGAGATAAATGCTCTAGTCAAAATACATAATTGTTGCTCAAAAAGAAGAACAAAAGAATACATAATGTTGACCACTGCTATTAAATCCAATGTTTATTCCTTTGTTTTGTTTTATCTTTTGAACAAGTTTAAACCTAGAGGTTGTCCGACCTTGGTTTGATGGCAAGTGCTGTCTGCCCAAAGCGATAGGTCGCGGGTTCGAGTCTTGGAATCAGCCTCTCCAACATGGAGTTAAGGCTGCCTACCATCTACATCTTCCAGACCCCGCTGAAAGCAGGAGCCTTGTGCACTGGGTATGACCTTTTCTATTCCATAAAATGTTGAATAAAACAAAGGAAAAATGAAGAACAAAAAGCAAGGAACACCCTAGGCCCCTAAAACATCCCGGATCTACGAAAGATAGGAGATCCAAAAGTCCACTAAGAAAGGAGTTGTAAGGCATAATAGCGCTATTATAAGTTTGCTTGCAATTACACCTTTGTTAGCTAGTCGATCGGCCCTAAAGTTGCCTTCTTTATGCATGTGAAAACACTTTTTCCTTAAATATTTGTAAATACAACCCTGAACATAATTATAAACCTCAATGGCAGTTTCTTGCAATAATGCTTGTGTTGTGTGGAATATTTGATCTTTAACCTTTCAGGCAACTTATTTTTTGTCTTTTATACCAGAATAATGTATGAGATAAACTAAAAGCTCAAGTAGTTTTAAAAATAACCTAAAAAGGAAACCTCAGATTTATGATCCCATTCCCACAGGGAGAGCATTCATAAATTTTTATGGTTGTCTGTTAGGTGCATTCTTCAGCTGTATTCACATCAATTAATTGGCCTAAATCTTTTGGCCTTTGCACCGATTGATGTGTAGAGGGTCGTTAGTCATCTATCTGATCCAAGATGTGGCTTATGATTTTGTTGGTCCCTATCTATTGACACCGATTGATAGTGCGTTGGAAACATTGGTGGTGGTTGATTACATTTGCTGAAGAAGCAGTAGTGTGCGTTTTACTTTTATAGAAGATGAGTTTGATTGAAAACCAGATTATTATCATAATTTACATAGTACAGTATTTTTAGTTTGTTGAACTTGATGAAATCAACTATTGCGAATTTTTTAAATAAAATTGGGACAGAAGTACCCAATAATTCTTGTTTTATAAGATATGGATATATCGACTTTTAAAAAAAAAATATTACATATAATGCAATATTAAGCGGCTTTGTATAATATATTATCCTAAATAAGATATAGACGATAAAATATACCTGATATGACTTGTGGTATACGATATAAAATATGCTATGAGTGTACTATAAATTTCATTAAACAAGTGGTATCTTCTATATTTTTTGTATGAAAGATATTTATATATTTGTTTGAATGGGGTGGTTGGACTACCACAATAGGAACTAAACGAATCCAGGTATTTGTAGTTATGAAGTTGTGACTCAGGCACATATTGCGTATTCTGGATCGTGCTTCCTGCTAGCTGTCTGACATTGGTCTATTGGGACCTTAAAATATTCTGTGATGAAGGTATGGGAACAAAGATTAATTGTATTTGCCCAAAAGTATTGGCCCATAGGGAGTTCCACTAGTAGTCTGCTCCAGAGAAATCAAAGCAAAGGTTTGCTTTTTGGGAGCGACAAAAACAGATTAGATTCTGTGAACTGCGTCCTAGTGCATTCGGCAAAGTTAATTTTGATGGCTGCTTAGGTGGAAATCTGGGACCTTGCACTATGGAGTGCTAGTTTAGAATCTCAACAGAATTGTCCTTTTAGACTTTTCCAGGCCGGTTGATCAGGCAGATTCCACCGAAGCTAAATCTTTAGGTTTATTAGAAGGCTTAAAGGTTTTAAGATCTGTTACTAATGTCCCTGCGATTATTGAGGGAGATTTAGGTAATGTAATTATATGGGCTCGGGATGGTTTGTCTTTCTACTTAGAGGCTCACCAATATTTTGACCACATTGCTGATCTTTGTTCTGAGAATAGTTACTCTTTTCATAATGCAGTGAGGCTGATGGCTTGGCTGATCACTTTGGATGGTGTGATATTTGGAATCCTGAGGCTTGAGAGATAGTTAACCTGTTTCCCACCTTGCAGGTGGTTTCCTTGCAAATAAGCTCCAGTCAGTTAACTGAACTCCTAAGAACGTTCTTTATTGATAATTCATCTATATTGCATTTTGGAGAGTTGCCCTCCACCATTAGGCTTTAGCACATCCACAACTGCCAGAAGTCAAGTCTGGTTGGAAGCATGTGAAGTTCCGCCTCATTAAAGGCCTACCTAACGCATGCACTGGGAAATGCAAAGATGAAAAAACTTATGCAACCATGAACTTAACTGCTGCCTACTGCCTGCCACAGTTTTCCCAGTAGAGATGCCTTGATTGAGAACCAATTGGATCGTTCATTCTTGCATGGAGTTTTCATGTCTTTCCTCACTGTACATCACCTTCCTCCAACATTGATGAAAAAATGATTGGCCCTAACAAGCTGGAACTCCTTATTGCTGAAACCCACAAACATGTAGAGTATAATATGTTGTCATGGACAACATGTTCCTCTTTCGGAATTTTCCGAATGAAGGTAATTTTTTGAAGATCTTCCTTTGATAGGGAGAGGATCTACTGGATAGCACAGTCATCAAGTTGGAATTCGGGAATTATATGGCATGAAAAAAATTCACCAAAAATCGGCAATCATCAGAAAAGTTAGGAAAAAAATTAAAAAAGACCTGCTAAGTAGAAAAGAAAAATACTAAAAACAAAGACGGAGAAGACTAGGTTTTAAACCAATTGCTCTTAACTTTTGTTTTTTAGAACAAGTAGTTGGGTAATATGAGTTTTTCATTTTAATGTGGTATAAAAAAGGGAAGATACAAGAGTTTCTCATTTATTTTAATTATTTATAATGAAACAAAAATTCATGTTTAAATCTATTAAGTCATGATTAAAACACAATGTAAGTGAATTAATAAAAAATGTGACATTTTCAATATATCGCGATTAAAATGTGAAAATATTGTCCCAGTATTTAAATGCGGGTTTTCATGAAGTCATGAGAATTTGGTGACTTTGCTGATGGCTAGGACCCCAGGACATGGTATTTGGAGAAGGCATCACCTACGATATACCAAAACAATGAAGGAAATGGTTCCATATCTAAGAAATTTGACAACAGATTAAGAGGTGATTGTCTACTGCCTCGCATCTGGATTACAAAGAACACACCTATTTAGATCGCTCAATCGCTTGGTTCGAATTCAGGTTCGTGGTTTGCAGTTCTCTGCTGTCGAATGAACCCAGTTTGCTAGGAGCAGGATGAGTTTTAAATGAAAAAGTAAAATATTTTTGTAACTTTAAATGGAAGTCTTTCTACTGCATTGACTACATTATAGCGTATTGTGTAGGCTTAAGAAAAATAACGATCAAGGTTCAAATCTCCTTACATGTAATTTCCTTTAGATATTTATAAAAGAAAACTTAAAAGGACTAAAATAACCAACCTGGTTCAAGCGGCCCTACTAATTTCCTTTATATATTTATAAAAGAAAACTTAAAAGGATTAAAATAACCAACCTGGTTCAAGCGACCCTGCTAAACCGGTTCACTAGAAGTAGACCGACCCTAACTTTGAATCATTTTGCATTTCGGTGAGGGGGACCCCAGAAAATTGTGGAAACCCTTGGGACACACTCTGAGGGGCTCACTGCTGTTAAAGTTGCTCGGGGTGGCCGCCTGGGTGATTTAGGCCCACAAGCGCCTCGATTTAGGCTAGGGCGCCCCCTCAGGCGGATCGATTTGGGGCGCCCGCCTAAGCTGCCCTGGCGGCCGCTCCGCCCCAGTCCCCATTTAAAAAAAATATATCTTTTTTTTCCCGAAAGCCATTACTTGGCAGATTTTAGAAGAGCCTTTGCACTCGGAAAGTTGGCCCTTGCATTGACTTTAAAGAGAGACTTGGTATTTTAGGGACATGTGACCTGTAAAGACCATTAATGACGTCAAATTAGATGACGGAGGTCATATTTCACCCCGATATTCCACACAATACATCTTGAGATCACAGTACATCTATTAGATCGTTAGTGTTTTATTCCATGTGTCACAGATTCCCAAAAAATGGCCCTAAACTTACACAATCACGTTTAAGTGCCATGTGTATCATATGAAGGGCCATTTTTTGGGGATCTTTGACACATGGAATGAAGCATTGATCATATGATTGGTGCGCCATGATCTCAAGATCTAGTGTGTGAGATATTGGATTGAAAGATGATCACCATCATCTGATTCGAAGCAATTAATGGTTTTCAAGGTGTCTCTAATGTGGGCGCAAACAGAGGTACCCAAGAAAAATGTGGGTGTTCTTGGGTGCATATATATATATATATATATATACTTCAGGACTGCCCGGATCTTGGGGTGCCCGCCTAGGCACCGCCCGGCCCCCGCCTGAATCCGCCCATTGACTTTAGGAACACTGGAGGGGCGTGGTAGTTCCAGAATTCCTTACCAAAGAATTAGCGGTATAATGAATCTGATAAGAATATCCTTAAAAAATCACTGAGAAAGAACATCAATGGCTTGTGAAACTTGAATCTATGGTTCCAAGTTCCAACCTTAATTTAAGTATTGATCATGGGCTCCCTTTGGGGAGACTTCTGGTTGGCTCCTCCTTTAGAAGAGTTTGTAAGTACTTTCAAGTAGAAAATGAGCTATCTAAGGCCCGAAGCATCTTGGATACTGCGTTCCAATGAGGGTACAGCACCCTAAGTAGGACATGCAACTGGGTTGCTTTGCAATAAATTCTCGAAAAGGAAACTTCAATGGTTATTTATTGGAATAATGGGATATTAGCACTGATCAAAAAAATAAAATAAAAATAAATAATGGGATTTTAGTCACCCTTTTAGACATCAACTCTGAATAGTACTCACAAAATTTTGGGGCTTCAAAATATGTGAAATCCATTTTCTTAATAGAATCTGTACATTCTTTACTGGAGGCTTTAGGATGAGAGAAGTCGACTGGAAGTTACTGCTCTTCGGTGGGCTATGGATTGGATAGGAAGAATTGACTTGATGGTCAAGACAGATTGTATATATGGTTCTATAAACAATTGCTGTAGTGTTCCGAAATTATAAGACGTTTTGGAGACAACTTTTTTATCTACTAGTGGGTTGCACATGCTATGCCCGTGTGAGTTTAAAGGGGGCAGGCTGAGGGTATCCTTCTCTATATTTTTAAGAATCAATTAAAACGACTTTTATTTGTTGAAGGTTTGTTGATTTTGTTAATCATAATGATTGTTATTTTTGTCGTTAGAAAGAAAATTAATAGTTGATAATATTTGGTCTTTTCTCCTTATAATAGTAAGGATTTACTTATTACTATTTATACATTTTCAGGAAACAGAGGAGCTGATTGCTGATGTCCTTGGAGTAGAAGTGTTCAGGCAGACAATAGCTGGAAACATCCTGGTTGGCAGTTACTGCACATTCTCTAACAGAGGGGGATTGGTGAGAACTAATACTTTGTTTCTTGTTGCATTTCTCTGAAAGCGCCGCAACTTACCTAAGTGTCTGTTATGACACGTACGTGTAAGCTAAGATTCGATTCAATCTAAATCGAAGGAAAAGAAACCTTCTGTGAAATTACTCAAGAAAAAAACACCCATTCAAGCATTGGTATCTGTTATCAAACAGCCACATCTAGGCTAGATGTGTCTGTTAGATGTTACTCTTTCTTACATTATCTAGAGGAAGGTGTCTAAGTCAGTATTGTTCCCCGAGATACTGATACGGATATGTATCGGCCAATATGGGATATTTTTTTTTTGAAAAAATATGAAAAAAATAATCTATGGGTATATCGACCGTTACCTGAGATGTATGAACCAATACCAGAGAGGGATTGACCAATATGGTCGATACCTATACTGCAGACCGATACCACCCTGATACAGGTTTTGGGGTGGTATTGTTTCGGTTCTCGGCGAAACCAAACCGCTATGTAGAACCATTATGTATTGGTATCAGTTGAGTTTTGATACCATGATTTACAATTTTGGAGATGAGGGCCTCAGCATGTCCCGTCAGCTGCTAAGAATATTAGGTTGATTGAACGTCAGAATAACAAAACTGTTCTATTAGATTCACAGATTTCTATCCTACTTATTCCTCTCCTTGATAGTTGATACCCCACTCTTCCTATTTAACCATTTCTTATATAATTGTCTATATAAAAAATGGTAATAAAAACCCACATTAAATCAGGTCCATCCGCACACATCCATCGAAGACCTTGACGAGCTCTCAACTCTACTTCAAGTCCCTTTGGTAGCCGGGACCGTAAACCGCGGTAGCGAAGTTATAGCCTCTGGAATGACTGTTAATGACTGGACAGCCTTCTGTGGTTCGGACACTACAGCAACAGAACTCTCCGTCATCGAAAGCGTCTTCAAATTGAGGGAAGCCCAACCAAGTACCATTGTCAGTGAGATGAGGAAGTCCTTGATTGACAGTTATGTGTGAGTTCCTTGCTTAAAGGTTTGTCTATGCCCTTCGAAACCCAGACAACAATTTTTTCCCTCAGGAGGGAAATTGAGGTGTTATGGGTTTTGGAAGTGATACCAACCATCTGATTCCAAATCGTGTTTTGGTGTTAGACGATATTTAATATCGACAAATTCTTAATCTGTACTTGCGTAAAATATTCCAATTTTAGTTTCCTATTAAGACTCCCGTGCAGCTTCTACGCTTAAATTTTCTTGTTTTTAATCTATTAAGAAAATGATTTTATATTGTGTTATATGTTATATTTCCATTAATTTATGTATGTAGATTTCATGGGATATGAAAAGCATTCCTTATATAGCAGGAAATTGAAGAAATTTATGGTACTTTTGAAAGGAAAAAAAATGCTGGTGGATACAATCTGCATGTTGAGGCAATGGAGATCACATCAAGTCTGTCTAGGGTATGAGATGTGCTTCTCACTTAGTAAACTGATCTGAGGATTAAATTGCATAGCCTAAAAAGCATACTGATCTGAAGATTAAAATTTTCAGATTGATACTCTTATTTTCGTGGAGTGTATATCATGCTTTGGCACCTCAAATCTTTAAAGGCTAAAGAGGGATTTGAACTATTCAATCTATAGTGAATTAGCCACTTTATACTGTAGTGGACCCAAAAATTACTCTCATATGAATGGTTGTGCATGCTTTTCAGTGGTTGATATTAAAGTGCACCAATTGGATGGTTGTGATCCTCTCATATGCCTGAATTTTTGCCTGATTCATGTTTTACTGGTCCTTTTCATGATTCCATCATCCTTTGGCACTAAGGCTGCGTTGGGTAATGAGAGGGATAAGTGTGCACGCACACCCCTGTCCGCTCCCCGCTAGAGTGGTTTTCAACTTCTCTAAATTTTTTTTGCTACAGCTGCTTCCGCAGCACTTCATAGCTCCCAGGCCGCTCCCTGCACTGTTAAGCGGTTTGAGTGGGTGGGAAGCAAGGATCAAAATTTCGGTTTTGGTTTTGCCCGAAACTGAAATTTTGAGCCCCAAGTGGATTTTGTTTTTTTTTTTCAAGGAAGCAAAATATTGGCCGAAATTTCTGTCAAAATTTTGGTTTCGCCGATAATTTTAAAATTTTGGCTGATAATATGCTACTTCAGTAATTTAGCCGAAAATATGTAGTTATTGTTTCGGACTCCACCGAAACCGATGTGTTTTGGCTGAAATTTTGAACCATGGTAGGAAGTGCCCAAGTGTCTTAGCTTTTGAAGCACCGTACTATACTAGTACTCCAGAATGGTATGCTTTAGGTTAAACTTAAAAAAAAAACTTAGCTCTAAATTAAAACAGCATTAATTTTCAATCAGGTTATTGAGATGAACATCTGGTCTTTAAATTAATGCAATAATAAAAAAGAAAAAAAAATAATAAGCTGGTGTTAGTACCATGTCCAAAGGAGTAGCCATTTTTTAAAACTAAATTAAAATAGAGGTAAAGGGAGCATGGTAGTCCCGACTAAGGATTGGATAACTAACCTGCTGGTCCCGCATTAGTTTGCTTTCATATAGGCATCCAATTCTATGGTCGGGTGTTACATAAAGGAGCAACTCCATGATAACAACACTATTATGATTTGTTTTTTAAATAACCCATACAAAGCTGTGCAGTCAACAAAGTCAACTGCCTCCATGAAAAATGAAGGGTAAAATCATATTTAGTTTTACTGTTTATTTTTTATACGGTTGACACCATTGACTTACAAATTTATATATTTTATTATTGTTACCATTTTTACAATACTTACAATTATCGAGTTGATCCATTATGTAGTACTCGATCATGTGATTGGGTGTTATCTAACAACAAACTAATGTAGGATCAAGTAAGTTTCCTAGTCTTTAGCATCGTGACCAAGTCGGGGTTCGAGATAAATCAGTTTGTAAAAAGATCTGTAAAAATTGGCAAAATTCAGTATAAAACAGTCAAAAATCGAAAAAATAAAAAGAAAAAGTATAAAAATATTTTAATTAGAAGCTAAAAAATTTTAAATATACAAAAATTGGAAAAAGTTCAAGGAAAAAATCTAAATAGACTCAGGAAATTTGCGAATAATCCTTAAAATTCAGGATTTTTTGAAAAAGCCGTAAAGAATAATAGTATCATTTGTATTTAAAAAAAAATCATAAATTATTCGTGATTTTTTTAAAATGTCACAGAATTTGGTAACTACGGTTCTAAGCTTTAGACGACCTTCATCCTTTAAAATAGTTCTTCATGCTTTCCGCACAACGTTAGCGTACAAAACATTTGGTAAAGATCTAATATTAGGTAGTGGCGGAGGTGGGGGAGGTGGCACCTCCCATCTAAATGGTCAAGTCTACGGTTACTTACTCCAGCACCACAGGCGATGCTTATATTCACCACCTTTTTTGGCAGGTTTTGTACACCTGTATTGCTGGGCCCTACTAGCAGCTAATTCCGCTGCCTGTATTTTGCCTGTACAAAACTTACTTCCTATCCGTTAAATATTATCCTGTTGACCATATACATAATATATCCTTACATTTATAACGAGAGCCAAATATCAGTAAATATTATTTTCATTAACAATTGAAAAAATGAGGAGCCATTACGTGCACATTAAAATTAACTTGTGCACATTAGTAATTTTAGAGATAAGTGCCATGTGAAAATATTATCTAAATCATCTAATTTAAAAGTCGTGATATAAAGATTTCAGGTGCAAAAGATTAGGACAAAACATTATCTCTATTATTCTATTTAAAATAATCAATTGTTAAATCTAATAATGGTCATTGGCTGCATTGAATCATAAATAACGATCACATTTGGGGCCACTCTTTTGCACATTGGATCCTTAGAACACGAATCAAAAGACTTGGAACATGGCACAGGTCCCTACTCCCAATATCACAAACTTCTCATGTCCAAGAAATGGCTCCCAAAAAATAGTAATCTTTTGACTATTAGAACTATAGTGACATGATAATTAAAAGTATAAATAAAGTATGGGGGTGACTCTTTGACTATCATTTAAACAATCAAATAGTGTTTATATTAACATACACAATCAACGAGTCAAGCTGTGGGTGTGGGTGGCTCATACTATCAAAGGGATAGATCATAGATTGAAGTGCAACAACCCCAAAAATAAAGTTTTAGGGAGATTTAAACCATAAGATCTGGAGACTTTAATATCAACCATTGTTTTCAATTTTAATGGCTGATATTAAAAATTATCACTAGAAAAGTTTTCATCCACTTATAAGCATGTTTCTTTAGGCCGAGTTGTGTTCCAATAATAGAGTGCCACTTGGACAATTTAAATTGATCACAGATTAAAGGTCTAACTTTGATGGTATCCGATCATTTAAAAACTAGAATGTTTAAGCGATTATCTCATAAGATATTAAAGTCCTTTGGACTAATTCTAGAAGTCATCTTGTACGGATTTAGGTAATTGTTGAGCGTCTTGCACAGCAGCCTCTCCCGTCATCCCTAGCCCTTTTTTATATAATAATAATGAATTCTCGTTATTCATGAAAAGAAGAAAATTAAATTTTAAAATAGAGGAGAATCTTTTAATTAATCTTTCACCGATTTAAAATCCTGATATTCCTCTAACTCTCTAAGTAATCTTTACCTCCTTTTTTTTCTCTTTACACTTTTTATCTCATAACATATTTATCATTGTGTCATGTGGTACACATTTTTCATCAATCTAAATTGCCTAAATGGCAATTCACGTTGGAACATTATTTCAGCCAAAAGATTATGCTTCTAAGTGAATGTAAACCATCCGATCGGTGAGTTTTAATATGGGCTATCAAAATTAAGAACAATCATTTATATTAGAGTCCAGATCAGATGGTTCAAATCTTTAGAAGTGTGATTTTTGGAACCATAGCCCTTTAATGGACGATATATCACTTTGAGTTAATGGATTTTCAAAATCATAAGCTCATCAATGGTATAAGATCATTCAAATACCATTCGGTGTTTAAATGAGGGTTAAGAGAGTCGGTCCTTTCTTAATGCCGGTTAAAGAATCCACCGCGGCTACTGCCACGTCACCTAAAGCCACCTCAGATGAACAAGTTAAAGAATACGGTAAAGCCATCTTTATCTTGTCCATCCGACGTCCCAGGAGTACTGGTTTTGGGTGACGTGGCAGGAGAGAGAGAGAGAGAGAGAGAGAGAGAGAGAGAGAGAGAGAGAGAGAGAGAGAGATGTTTGTTTCCGAAAATAAGTATTTGTTGATGGGTCTTGGCCATTGTATTTAAACACCAACACCACCTTCATTTATCTCCATCTTAGAAAGTTAAAATTCCTTCTTCCCCTCCAAACATAGCCATGAGCACAATCTCCATACGTCCGATTCTCATCATGCTTGCTCTTCTCTTCCTCACCATGCAAATCTCCATCTCCATTGCATTTTCTCAAGAATCTTGGGCTCATTATCATCACCATCACCACCATCAGATCCAAAGAAAGCACCTACATTCACTGCCGTTGCTGTTGACGCCATCACTACCTTCACCACCATCACCACCATCACCATCTATGGAAGATATCGATCCAAGATACGGTGTTGAGAAGCGGCTTGTACCCACTGGGCCCAATCCCCTTCACAACTGAAAACTCTAAAATGGAATGGTAGCTTTATTTTTTGATTAGTAGATAGTAGTAATGGTATATCCAGCCATCGTCTATATGAGTTAATAGTAGTTACCTGGCCGGTACTCTGGGTCATGTTTTGGAATGCATGCCACGCCGGTACTCGGGTCATATTTTGGAATGCATGCCATGTGGAAGCATCGTATGCTTATGATTTGACACCCATGATATCAAGTTTTATAGTCTAAGATTATCTCCAGCTTATGATTTAAAGTAGTCAAATGTCATCTAAAATTAATTATATGTTAAATTTTTATTATGACCGTTAATTTTAGATAACATTTTGACTTCTTTAACTCACATGACAGAAATCGGTTTTTTTTTTTTTTTTTTTTCTGTCTCAATCTTGTGCAGTAAGGATCATTGGATCTTGGCATCTCATTAGGCACATATTTCGATTCCACATGGCCTACAATCCAAAAAGTAGTCATTTGATTACCACGTCACATAGGACTTAGGTGCTTACCTAGTACTAATTCCTTTTGTAGTTGATTTTATTTTTTCTTTTAATGTTCTTTTCATTCATAGCTTGATGAATTATATCTTTGTGAGTGCATATTTTCTTGTTGTATTCTGTTTCTCAAAGTTGTTGGGAGCTGTTGAGGGTGTGGATTATTATTATTTATTATTTACTTCTTTTACTATTATTTATTGTTTGAGGTTGGAAAGCCATAGGTGGCTTAGGTATTTGGAGTTCAAGAATCCCATGAGTTCATTGAAGTGGGGGTTAAAGGCTCAAAGGTACTCATCAATGCCTCACCTTTCTGGTGAGGCTAATATGGTATTTATCCATCTGCCATTATTAAATTCATGTGTTATTCTTGTGTATTTATGGACGGTAGCTTTGTTTGTGCCTACAGGAGTACCAAGCCCCCTAAGTTTAAAACCCCTTGAAACTAGGGCTCTCAATGGGCCAGATTAGGGCCGGGCTGCGGTTCAATCCTGCCCTAACGTACCCGAGTCGGATTACCAAATTTTTCAGCTCGGTCTTAACCCGAGCTGCGATGTACTCAGCCCAGCCGGCCCTTATCGGGTGGGCTGGGCTTGGACATTTTTCCCTGTTTTTTTCAGCTTTTTTTTTCCTAATAAAATTTGGTTGGGCTATTTTTTTGGACTATATTTTCGAATAAAATTTGGTTGAGCTTGAATTGTTTTTTTCTAATAAAAGTTTGAAGAAGATTAAAAATTTAATTAAATAATTATATTAACATTATATAGGCTCAGGTACATGCTTTTATTCAAATATTTCATTTTAGTTTGTTGCACAACGGTTATAGCGGACAACAGTTGCACAATATTTATAACGGACAACGGTTAATCTCAAGTAAATTATATTTAATTAAAAGGAATTTTTTTTATAACTTTAAAATGATATATATATATATATATATATATATATATATATATATATATATATATATATATATATATATATATATATATATATATCCGGGCCGGGTGAATTGGAACACTCAACCCAAGCCTGACCGTGATTTATCTGGGTTCCAACATGTTTAGCCTGGTCCGGATACTGGGCCGGGTTTACTTGATAAAAAGTACCGCTTTTTCCATGCCGGGTGAGGGCCAAAATCCGGGACAGCCCGACTCATTGAGAGTTGTACTTGAAACTACAGTTTTCATTCTAATCTTAGTATCTTGAGACCATAATCTTACCATCACATGGTTCTACTTGGCACAAATCCCCAAAAATGGCCTTTAAATTACGTTGGAGAATGATGTGTGCCATGTGATTTTAGGGCCACTTTTGGGGACCTGTGCCACATGGAATGAAAAACTGATTGTATCAAGGTATGCTTGTGGTCTCAAGACTCACTCATTCTAAGTTTCCAACTGTCAACGGGTTTCAAGGGGTTTTCATATGTGGGTACTTTCAGTAAATTTGTAGGTGTGAAGAGACGTACCCATCAAACAATCCTAACCATTTGGTTTCTTCATATAAAAAACTAGAGTTGCCTACGTTTCACTTACAAGCTATTACTCAAGGTAATCAATTGATGGTTAGGATTGTTTGATCTTTCGAGATTTTTAGCTACGCCTGAATCTAATTGATGGCCACCTTCTTGGATAATTTGGAGTTAAAAAAAATATATAAGACTATTAGTGACAGTAAAAAACTATCGCTATTAATAAAAAAATGCTCCTATTAGTCCTGTCTATCAAAAATTGCCTTAACAGAATGTGACACCTTATTTTCCTAAATTGGTGTAAGGTAATAGGAACTCTTATTGAATTTTCATTGGCATGCCCTTGACATCATTCTTTTCTCTTGTTTCTCGATTAATATTGGATTTCAAATTTATTCCACTATCGAGGATTTGAAAGAGTTAATATAGCAATTGGATCTTCTGTCTTAGTCATCAAGCGTGTAGAATTAAGCTTAAGGGTTCAAATCTCATACTTACCTATTAAAATAAATAAATAAATAAGAAAAACCATTCATCAGATGATGTCTATTCAGTCTGATTCTTAAGCTATGGCCATCTAAAGGGGGCAGGGAAGAATGGATGGGCTGGACCATGGTTCAAACTATCGGCCCAAAAATGAAATTATTGGCTGATATGAGCTGGTTTCGCCGTTTCGGCCCTGAAACGATAATCTGAAAATTAGCCCCATGCACTATAGGTTCTAATTTTTTGGTTGAAAAAAAAATAAAAATGGGGACTGAAATTTCCGCCAAGCCCGAAATTATCGGCTGGAAATTTAAAATTTAGGCCAAATTATCGGTTTTTGGGCAGGCTCGATACCGATATTGAAACCAAAATTTTAATCCTTGGGCTGAACCAACGTTAAAAACTTCACCGGTTTACTTTGTCGAGATTTGGGTTCGTAGTATGCCACCATTTTGAAATGTACTACCGTTAACTGGCCTCCATACCTTCCGACTAATCAGTATTGCAGTATATACTAATCTTTGGAGCCGTGCGGATTTCATGGCTAGAGTGGGAAGAGATTTCCCAGATTTTAGAACTCTCACTCCTAAGAGATTGTTTGTTTATTTTTTATACTTTTAATCATCTCTTATTTTTTCGAATAAATCACAGTTGAGTTACAAAAAAAGATAAAAAAACTCATTTCACTGTGTCGGATGAGTTTCCGATATATAAATGCGCAAATTACCATATCGTCTTCTACGCCCATATTAAAAACCAAATAAGTTAGGTTCCCTTTTTATGATGAGAAAGTGCATACGGGGCTGCATACAGTTTGTTTCGAGGTCAGATCACTGAAGCGTGTTTTAGCCCTGTCAATTCATTTCCTCCAAATTAAAAGCTCTCTAGGTTACTTCTGTGGGATTGATCAATATTATAGTACACGCTTCGGGTCCAGCCCACCAAAGCGGGTTTTCAGTTCATAAGTGTAGATCCGTATTGTGAGACATGTTCGTCATGAAAAAATAACCTTACTTTTTTGT
This sequence comes from Chloranthus sessilifolius, assembly GCA_021018995.1. Classification (NCBI taxonomy): domain Eukaryota; kingdom Viridiplantae; phylum Streptophyta; class Magnoliopsida; order Chloranthales; family Chloranthaceae; genus Chloranthus; species Chloranthus sessilifolius. The sequence continues at coordinate 44,355,722 of CM037590.1, forward strand.
TGATTAAAATACAGGTACATTACCTTTTAGTAATAAACCCTATATAAATAAAGTTATGTTAAAATAATAAAATTTTCATAATCCATTGGTTTATAATTCTTTTGAAACTGTTGGAAACTATGGGACCGATTCGCACCGAACTAACCAATTAATAGTTCGTTGGGGTCCCTAGCGAATTAGGTAACCTGTTTGGTGCTCCATGGGGTGGCAAAAGTGCCCACGTCACTCCAATTGTGGTCATAACTCCTCTCATATAGAGGTGATAACCTTCATTGTAAGTTGGAATGAGCGACAACCTCAATTGTAATCATAATAACTAGAATTGCCTACCTAATTATAATTGCCATAATTCACTTTCTCATAACTTAATTATCATAATCTATGTCAGTAAGATTGGCTGTCAAGCGTGAAATGCGGTTATGCTTAAAACGCCCAAGGTTAGGTTTGTATTCCGGAGACCAGTGTTGGGTAATGACCTTTCTTGTGCCCTGTAAATTCAAATGCTCATTCGATTACCAACATTCTACGGAGAGAATAGATATGGGAGGCCCGACTAAATCCTACAAAGTTGAAGTCACTCGATGAAGATGAGAGAATCATCGTCGGAGACTGGTGGTCGCTTATTTACTTAAGACTCCTATGCTACCCTAGTCATCCTCATAATATAGGCTTAATAGGGTAAAACTTTTTCATATGTACCCATTAGGGTTAGTTTTTAAAGTTTTAACAAAGCACAATCTGAGAAGATATTCTTTTTAAAATCTATTTACATTAAAGGGTCACTAGCTCAAAAACTTCTACTTTTGTGATTAAAATGGCTTTGAGTTTTAAGCTAATGAAATGGATTGGCCCATTTAGAGACCGATCGAATTATCGCACATATGTTAATTTTAAATTGAGGGGCATTTTTATAAAACATGAATGAATCTTTAGGAAAGTGACGCTCTAATCAACACTTCCAAAAAGTAGGCGGGCTTAGACCTTGCAACCTAGGTAAGCATTTTTGAAATTTGACCGTCATTAGTAAATAGTAATTACTATAAAATATGTTTCATCTTTAAAATCTATAGGCATGGGTAACGATTGTTTGCGCAAAGCCCCATCACGGGCAATTGGCCATCTAAACATGAATCCGTAGGAAATATGCAGCAAATGAGAGGAACGATAGTAAATGGCAAGGATCAAAATTTCGGATTTTGTTTCAATTTTGGTAGGGTTTAAACTGAAATTTTGACCGAAATTTTCATACAGTGCTGAAAATATCCGAAAACTTCAGTTATCGTTTCGGTTTTGGTGGGGACCGAAACCGAAATTTCGGTCATTTAGGCCGAAATTATGATCCTTAATAAATGGTGCAACATCATAGACTTTCAATCATTTTTTATTGCGGATGAAACTCACTGTCTTAAGCGACATAGTGCCATGTGGCACATATTTTATTTATTTATTATTTATTTTATAAGTTATTTTACAATGAATACGTACCCATGATGGATGGACACGATAGTCCACACGTATGTATGACTTTTGTGACATGCACAGAATTCCAATACGTGAAAGTTCTTGCAAGTCATACATATGTGTCGACTGCTTGTGGATCAATGTTTAGATCTTGAAAATTTGTGCAAGTCATCTTTCGATTGGACTAGGTAGGGAAAATGCACTTTCTTTTATCCCTTTACTTTGTAGAGAAAATATCCCTTCAGGTTGAGTGGGCCACCTAACCTAATATTTGTTGAAAAAATTGTGAAATATAGATTTGAAATAATACAAGAAATCGGTCCAAGGCATGAGAAATTTTGCTGTCTTTAAATTAATATTTATCCCTTCACTTCGATAAAGTGATCACCCATAGGTTACCGCAAACTAGTTTCAGAATACAACGAATCGATTATGTATTCTTATGAATGATTTAGTGAATCCGCTTACGCTATCCAAACATTAAATATGGGAAGAATACTCTGATCAAGACCTTTAAAAATATAACCAAAGAGAAGGGAGACTCCAATGTAGTTAAAAAATAATGATTGTAGACTCCTTAAATAGAAAATCAAGTGGTGTGTTAATGCACCATTTTCCTATGAAAATGTGTTACACAGGCATCCCTTCGAAAAAGACACCACTTTGAAAAGACATTTCTTTTGAAAAGACACAACTTTAAAAGGACACATAACTTTGAAAAGATACACATTTTTAGAAAAGACATAAGTTTTAAAAACTTTTAAATATCTAACAATCCCTTACTATTTTAAAATTTTAATTAGAGCAAAACCTGAAATATATACATAAATGAAAATGTCTTACAGACTTGAATTTTCAATTTAGTGAAAATAATTCAAAGTTTGTCAACGTCTTTAGTGAAACTAAGTCTTGAACTAACGAACTTATACGACAAATTAGAACTATTCCACACATATATTTAATATATTTAGTGTTTAATAAATAAGTTATCATATTTAGGCTCTATGCTAGTATCCTGATTATCAGAAGTGTTTCTAAGATAAAGTCACGTCTCATTAATAGCGGCTCCACCCTCACACTTATATAGGTAGACCTATAAGAGATGCTCTTATAACTTTAATATTTCAACACATTGTGTTACAACGTCTATTAAGAGCAATGCTCAACCTCTCTTTATCTATTAAAGAAAAAATACTACCTTTTCTGAGATGTTTATGAGAATTTAATTCTCATCAATGGAGTGCCCCTTTGTCCATCACAAATTTACGACGTGTTCTTTCGTTTGAACCTAAACATTGACCAAATAAATATTAGGTAAGATTTCTATCGTGACTGTTTGGGTAAATGACTTTAAACCCACCTCAGTTTTTCTTTTATACTAATACTTTTCATAATTACTCATAATTGTAATTATCAACACAAAGTATTTTTCAGATATTTTTGCCTGAAACCACATATCATTTATTTTCTTATTCATTGACAAAGAAACAAATTCTATAAATAATTTAGAAGTTATGACTTAGTACTTATTGGTATGTCTACTAATGGAGTCTTAACTTATTCATTTCTCTACTATTTTCATTCAAATAACACACTCAATGAGATTCATAAGTGCTTTTTAATATTTTTGTGAGATCACAATTCTCATTAAAATTTTTAAATCTAAATTCATTATCTTTTAAAGATAATTTAACTCGAATCATTTCACCATCTCTAAATCTCCTGCCAATCTTTTACAACTCGATATTGTCAAAAGATTGAATCCGATCAATCAATCATGGACATCACTACCAAGCCCATTAAGTGATTACTCAATTGCTATTGTTCTATTATGGCAAAACAATCATAACATAACAATGGTAAGTTGATCTTGAAAATCTATTATTAGCAATTTGAATATCATAATAATTCTAGAGCGATTTGATCAAGTACACTTAATCATGACCATCCAATCACCATATGATTGTGTTTAATCAATCTTGGTCATTCCATTGTTCCCAATCAACTAAACTCAAGTGGTCATGACTTTTATCATGTGAATACTCAATTACAACCATTCGATCAAAATAACTAACGTACAATGATCAAGTGACTATCGTTGTAGATCATATGTATTTATGATCTTACGAGTTTTCATGAGTATCGAAAACATTTTCAAAAACACCCAAAAATTGAAATAGAGTAGGCAAGAACCATGTTCAGTGGTGCTCGCTTATGACCCAAAACAACCCCTTCCAAAATAACATGTAAAAATATGTTTTTTTTTTTTTTTTTTTGATATCCATGGGTGCCCGGCCCAACTTGCGTGCACCTTGATTAATCCCAAGGGGCCCTGGGGCTAATGACTGGATAATACTCCAGTGGCCCCGAGGGGACTCGAACTGTTGACCATTGGAGAGCAAACCCAAGGCCTGACCAACTGAGCTACTCCTCCGGGTTACATGTAAAACTATGTTGCACATATATTATCAAAATAGACCAACTATCAACTCCGCATGGCATGATTTTTAGCCAAGAAATCGCTTGGAGCACTTTAAATTTTGACCAAAACATAAGAGTGAGATATGGTTTTGCCTATCTCTAAATGGTCAGTAAGACCCAATAATCCTAACTAGATCTAGTAAAGATGTTTTTGAAAAAAAAAGAAAAATTATCACTCAGTGGTCTCATAATCATTTATTAGTTTCACACAACCTAAATTTAAATAATATTTGAGGGTTGCCAACTGTAACGCATCTAGTCAAGATGGCCGCCAAACTGCACAGGCCATGATATCCGACACTCAAAATGGCCCAACAGGGTCGTTTCCTTCACGAAGAGACATCAAAAGAACACTTTCAATGGCGTTCGTAATTATCATTGTGGCATTTTGACAGCCTACCAAGTAATGCACCGCCGACTTGGTACAGTAACACCGGCTGATCACCTAGTGTTGTGATCACAATGCTGACACTATGATCGAGCCACTCCCAGCCTCATAGTTATTCCACCGAATCCAAAAATGGCAAATAAAAAAGTTAACGAATTTGAAATGAAGAACATGAAAAATTAATTATTATTTACCCAACTCCAATAGCCTGTATCTGCCATGTGCGTATCACGACCGTGAGACACCATAAGAGTGTTTATAAAATGGCTAGCATTGCGTGCATCTCTCCGGAGACTCGCCCACCCAAAGAATTTGTTCAAGTGCACAAGCATCAAAATCGTGTGCATCTTTTCCGTTGAGCATCGAAATTGTCAAATTTACCAACACCTTTTTTGTCCGCTCCCTCGCTTGCTCGCCCTACCCTTCACCAATCTGGCGATAGCATAAGCACAATCTCCATGTGTTTCTGTCACTGTTTGATCTGATCGACACCGTCACGGATTACATTGCATAAGTCGAGGGCCTTAATGCTCTGTTTAGAAGTTCTCTAATCAGGTGGCCTCGAGATGTAACTTCTATTTATAAACAAAGATTGCCCTATGCGGTTTGCAGTACACCGCCTTCTCGTTGTTCAATAGGGTGCATGAAGATTTTATACACGAAATTGAAAACCAAGGGGGTAGGTTGAGTAAATCGGAAAAAATCCAAAAAACCAAAAAACCCGAAAAAATTAAAAACAATACATTAAAAAAAATAAAAAAGTAAATATTTTACCTACACCGAACTGCAGTAACCAAACCAAATCGGTTTCGATTTTAGAAAAAATAAAAATGAACTAAACCGAACTGAATGGGTTTCGATTTGGTTTCGATTTGGGGTGTACCGAACCAAACACTGAAATTTCGGGTTCAGTTCGGTTTGATACACTGAACTTGTATCCCTAGTTGATATATTTTGGCACATTTCATTCCTAATTTCAACATGTCATAACTCCTTCCACATTCCACAAAACTTCAATGAATTGAATCCATTAGATTTGGCACCCGAATGAACGGCATCATCCTGAATCCGATTAGACTAGTTGATTGGTTAGATCAATCAATGGTATTGCACATATAGATGTTCCTGTCGTATGTCTCTCAAATTGATAACTATGTCGGATCAAAATCAGCTATAGTGAAAACATGAAGAAGATAATTATCAACAAATATTGGTTTAAAACGGTTGAAAAAATTGTGAAATATATAGATTTGAAATAATACAGAAAATCGGTCTGAGGTACGAGAAATATCGTTGTCTTTAAATCAATATTTTTTCTCACCAATTATGTATTCTTGTGAAAGATTTGATGGATTCGTTCACGCTATCCAAATATTAAATATTGCAAGAATACTCTAATTAAGACCTTTAAAGACATAACCTAAAGACATAACTAGAGAGAATGGAGACTCCATCAAGTGGTGTGTTACTGCACACTTTTCGTATGAAAAAATGCTACAGGCATCCTTTAGTAAAAGACACACCACTTTAGAAATACATTTCTTTTGAAAAGACCCCATTTTGAAAAGACATAAGTTTTAAAAACTTTTAAATATCCAACAATATTTGCCCAATCTGACCCGACATGCCCCGAAATTTAAGTTAGCCCAACTCGATGTCAGATGCTTCATGCTCGTCCCAACCCGACTCGACAGGTTGATGCTCCCGAGCCGGTATACGACCTGGGCCGGACAAGTCAGGTATCGGGTCGGCCGACCTGCTGACAGTAACACTGTAAAAGCCTTTTTTTCACAAGCGTGAAAATATTTATTTGTTACTTGTCAGATGAGGATTGAACCATTTCCAATGCCAATCAGTGAAGTCGGCATTCATTATAGTCCTCCCTCCTTCACACACCGTTGGATCTTTAAGATCTTTAAGATGCAACGACAGTTGATCCCGAAAACATTTATGGGCAGATCCAATGGACACGATGGTGGGACACTATAAAAGATATTTACGATCCAACGAACATAAATGCGTTAAGTATACTATACAATAGTATTCGCTCTTACAGTATCATTTCTTCAGTTCCAGTCTTCAGCGCACTGCCGTGTTCCCATACAGCACTTCCTCTCTCTGGAATATAGAGAGATTTTGCAGATCCCAAATTAGGGGTTTAGAATAATTTAATCCGAGAAATGATCTCTTCGATCTGTGGACGCATCGATTTCTGCGCATAAAAGTCGACGTTTCAATGGCGTCTCCTTCTAGATTTGCTTTGATTTGCTGCTTCTCTCTCTTACTGATCCTTGCTCACTCTAAAACCCTAAAAAGAGACGGTACTTTCAGATCTCTTCGATTGGGTTTTCCTTTTGGGTTTTTTTCCGTAAATTGAGTTAAATGTAGCTGTTTTAGTATTATTGTTCTCTGTAATGCTTCAAATTTTGGTGTCTTGATTGATCTGATGGTTACTGGTTACTGACTAGGCTTCTAATTTTGGGATTTATTTATAAATTGACTTGTATTTATCCATCGACTTAAAATTTACGGTTATGTGGTTTCGCAATTGATCAGATTGAAGTTGGCAAAATTAAAATTTGAAATTAGGGCTCCATATTGTAGTGAGGAAGTTCGATTCGCCTTTGAGTTTATTATTGCTGAAACAACTCAATTTGACTGTTTCGAGATAATGGCTGGATTAAAAGTTGAAGTTTGATGGCATGATCTTAAAATCAGGGTCTCTTGATGTGGTGGTAGTTTTATTTCCTTCTTTTGGCTTCTTGTCTCAATAAATTGATTTCATTTCAGCCATTTCATGTTAGTTGAACTCAGCTCTCATAATCTTAAAATTTTAAATTTGTAGTATTCTAATTTGTTTATTGAATGCTGGAGTTAGATAGTCAGATTCTATCAATTGAATTTTCATAATACGGTGAGAAGGTTTTAATATTCTGTTAAATGAGTTGAATTAGGCTATTATATTTTTGATTGATCTTTCACATGCATAAAGTCAGGGTTTGATTGCAATTATTAAGATGTTTTAAACTCTAATTGCATACATTGTATTAGACATTCAAGAAAGGAGAAACAATAGAACTTAATTTGCTTTGGAATTTTGAGTTACATTTACATGCTACATTAATTGATTCTGTCATTAAAAACCTTTTGATCTAGAAAGGAATTTGGGCTTTGAAACTCATTTATTTTTATATGTTTTTATGATTTTTAATTCGAAGATCTTGTTTTAAATTTGGCGTGATAATGCAACATTTATCTGGTGCTATAGTTTTTCTTTTGTTTAAGTATCTTCTGTTTTAATACTGCTTGATAAATTTCCATGTCTCTATTTATTGTGTTTTATTGTTTTGTGATTATATACAATTAATAAATGTGCTGTGATTAAAATGAGTGGATCTGGATTGATAATATATTATCGGTATCACTTCGGAATGCTATGTTGTTCTTTTAAAAAATCCACAATTTTTTGGATGGTGCAGTTATAACTTTTTTGTAGCTAGTTAATGTAGAGCTGAAGCAACCGACATGAACTTTGTGTTGTAAGAAAGAAAATACTTTATGGGTTCTTTCTGATGGTGCCAAGAATAAAATTATGATTGCAGTGAAAGCCTTGAACGAAATAAAGGCATCTCTTGGATGGAGGGTGGTCTATGCATGGGTGGGGGACGATCCTTGTGGAGATGGTGATCTACCACCATGGTCTGGTGTTACATGCTCCAATCAGGGAGATTATAGAGTTGTGACGGAATTGTAAGAAAAAACCCTCTTATTTAACATGGCTGATTCACTGTTGTTATAATTTGCATGCAGTTCTGAAGAATTTATCCTACGTGAAAGTTCGATGTTACTAACTTCTTCACTGTCGTGTCATGACATGGGTAAATTAGATTTTATATTTCGAAATTGCTCATTTAATTCTGGGCATTGAAGATATAAAAGCCCAGAACAATTAGAACAGTTGTCGGGGTTAAGTTTAGTGTTGGAATGCTGGGAATATAATATCAAAATGATTTATGTGCAGTTGATGTTTGAGATGGGTGACCTTGGGTTCTTACCATATACACTCTTCAATTGCAGGGAAGTTTATGCAGTGTCAATTGTTGGACCTTTTCCTACTGCTGTAACCAACCTGCTGGATCTCACCAGGCTGTAAGAATTTATGAGCTTGCTCTCTTGATGATATTATATATAATTTTTAGGCCCCATATGCCTTGTTTGTTAACACTAGTTCTGGCAAAAAATAGTTGGAAATTTGAAAATTCCCACAAAAATGCAATTTGCGAGTGTTTAGCAATGTAGTGGGACCCACAAATTAGAGTTTTTTTGAAAAAAAACTCACATAAAAATTCCAGCCAAAATTTGGCTGGAACTTTTTTCCACCACGACATGGGTTAAATGCTTAGAGGAATTTTGGTGGCCACCCTTGCAACCCGAAATTCGTTCTTCTCAACTCAGATATTTCATGCTTAAAATCGTTTGATTGCTTTGGATCAACTGATCAAGGTTTTTTTTTCACCATAATGTTTCATATAATGGATCTTGAGACGATGAGCTTATCATCAAATGCTTAATTTTTTTGTTGATGTGGCACACATGTCAATACCTCTTTCTTAATGCCCACGCGTTCTTTGAAAGCGCCTACATCCCAGACCCCTGAAAAAAACGTTGATTTCTTCGGATCAGATGATGGAGATCTTTTTTAACAAATATCTTCCACAAAATAGATCTTGGGTTCATGGTGCATCAATCTGACGGCCAATTTTTAATTTCATGTATCACCGATACCCAAAATATGACTCTTCAATCATATAGCACACATCATGCTCAAACGTGACTTTAGGGCCATATTTTGGGGACTAGGGACACATGGAATCACAAACTGACCGTCCGATAGGTGTTACATGATCTTAAGATAATTCTATGGACGATCGGGGTGAAAAACAATCACCCTCATCTGATCCAAAGCAATCAATAGTCTTCAAGGGGTTTGGGACGTGGGCGCTTTCAGGGAGCGCATGGACGCGAACAGAGGTACCCATAAACAGCGACGCCAATAAATGGAATCCAACCATCTAAGCCAGTTAATTTGAAGGCCATGATCTAAAGATCATAAGTGAAAAGATTGACACCAAGCATAATCTTTATCATATGACTCAATGCACTCCAAAGCCATTATCCGATTCAACAGTTGATTGTATTGAATCATATGATAGAGATTGAGTTTTGCACCACTCTTTTGCATCGTAGATTTGTAGATCATGGCCTTTATATCAGACAGTTTAGATGCAACCTCACCTCATAATCGTACTATTTATTTGCACTGTAAAATCGTAACCTCGCCCCATCTCCTCCGGCCAACGTGCATTGACTGCTTTGAATCTGACAAAGGAGATTATTTTTTATCCCAATCTTCCATATGATGCATCTTGAGATCATGGGTATATTAATTTTTTTATTTCATGTGGCACCCATTCCAAAAAATGACTCGTGATTTGTATTTGAGCTTGATGTATATCTCACGAGTTTAGAGTTACTGTTTGGGATTTGTACCATGCGGAATAAAAAACTATCTGAGCGTATGCCCATGATCTCAAGACCCATCTTGTAAAAAGTTGGGACAAAAAAAAAATTCATGTTCTAATTTAAAGCGATTAATGCATTTTGGCCCGACGAGATGAGGTGAAAAAAATAAAATCAAACCATTGTAAAATTTTAAAAATAAAACTTCCCATGAGTTCTTTTATTTACAAGCCCATGTAAAGTAAAAAAAAAAAAACATTTCCATGAGTTTTGTCAAACAAGGCAATAATGTTGTATAGAATAGTTCATGCATATATAAAGTAGACTTTCAAAATCCTTTTAAAAATATTTATGTAAAATAAGGAGCATTCTAATATATTAAAAAAAATGTTTACAATAGTTTAAAAGAATTGATCCCAAAATTGAGTAGGTATAGTGCATTCCTCAGGTTTGTTAAGCCCAGGGAATCTATCAATATTTGAGTCTATTAAGAGTTCCTGCATTTGTCTATGTGGTTGTATGCCATCAAGGTAATTAAACTCTCTGTTCATTTTGTATATAATACTTCTCTTGTTCAAGCAGCTTTACTCTATCAGTATACCTCTGCAGTTGAACAGATAACTATTACCTTTGGAGTTAAACATATAACTATTGCCTTACGCATCTCAGACGCTTAATTATAGGTATACGAGTGTGTATCATCTTCCCAAGTAATTATCGTCCCCAAGTATCAGTCTCACATTGGAAAATATGATGTGTTTTTGAGAGTAAGGAAAAGTAAGAGAATTAGGCAAATAATAAAATAATGCTCATGACATAATTATGTTGTATATCTATATAATTCTCTTATGTGATTAAGGATGATACATAGCATGGATCAAAATTCAGCTGAATTGATACCAATACTGCTACCGGTACTGGTATAGAACAATACTGATACGCATTGGACCCTCGAGGACTGATACCCGAGGCCGAGACCGATACGGCGATACCAAGTTTGATAGCTTGACGCATAGTTATTACATATTTCCTCTTGATACTTATAATATTGGGCAATATTTTAATTTTTGGTATGTGCACAATGGTACAAAGCTACATATGAACAAAAGCGGTGTAATTATTGTGTGGATAGAGTGTGAGGTTCATGAAGATATTTGTTGTTCATTGATTTGTTACTTTGGTAGAGAAAATTAGTGTTTCATGCTTTCATTTTCAACGGTGTACAAGCTGTCTCCTGATAGTTAGGCTTCAAATCATAAATGTTTCAAGTAGAGCAAAAAGGTGTCTATTCTTTTATGACCAATACATATTCTTAAATGGTTGAAGAAAGTCAACTGATTAGCTTTACCTTAAACTTTTGAAATAAAAATAAAAATATAGTTGTTGCAGTCCATTTGATTTACTTTCTTCAAAGAAATTTCTAATATGCTTAGCTTGTTTGAATGACAGGGATCTTCACAATAACAAGTTGACTGGGCCAATCCCTCCTCAAATTGGACGCCTGAAACGCCTTAGAACATTGTATATTTCTATTCTCATTGTAGGCTGGTTTTGCTTGGAATTCATGAAGAAAAATCTAATATTTCACTCATTCTTATCGCATGAATGCAAATTTGTAATATTCTTTATATTTCGGAAGTTACAAACTGATATTAGTGTTAAGGACATAATTATATTGTGGTTGTTTTGCGTCATATTCATTCATTATGAATTGCTATATATTCTAAGATTTCATAGAGGAGATTAAGCGTTTTAAAGAGCAATCCTCACAAGTCACAAAATAAATAAAGTTTTTGTAAAAGACAGAATGGGTGGTTTCTGTTACCTTGTTTACTCAGCTTGTTGTCCCCTAGTGTAGTGGGCCTAGTGGCATCTTCTGACCAATGCATCTTCAGATGATTGATCTCATCGATTGTAATGTGTAAAAGACGATTTTTGCAATCTACATGTTCGCTTTAATTAATTCTTCAGGATTTCAATATTCGTTAGTTATTACTGCAAGGTTGACAAAAGCCAGAGATAATTTCTTGATTTGGGTGTGAGAAGAATGAATGGTTTAATTTTTTCCGTGGTTGATGGATGATGCCTGTAGAGCTAAGGTGGAGGGAGTTGGATTTAGTTGAAGGTCTCTTTTATCTATATCTCAAGTGGTAGAATTTTTGATAGAGACCCTAAGATAAAGCAAGACCATGGGATTGTTTCTTGCTGCCAAATATGTGAAAACATCACTTATTGAAGCTCTGGATAATATAAGATACATCATACATATGTTTTTATGTTTGGAATGGTTAGAAGATGATTTTATAGGATCTCTCCACCACTATTTTAGTTAGGGGCGGTAACCTGCTTCTATGTTAGATGCTGCAACCCTAAGAAGCTCAAACTTAGTTGCATGAAGTGGGTTTGATATTTTTATGAAGTTTCCGTATACTTTTAGTAATTTAAAATTTTTTCTTCATTGTTGGAATATTTCATATTATATATTTTTTTACTGGGTATAGGTTTCCTTGTGAGTTAGTAAAGTCCATAATAAGACAGGGAGTTCACTGGGGACTATGTACAATGGGGTTTTGAGTGGCCTCCTGTGAATTCCTCTAGGCTCTCTCTCTCTCTCATAGTCTCTCACATCTGAAAGTTATGGTCCATTTGGAATTTTACAACTATTGTCCTGATTTATGTAGTCATATCATTCAACACATCCTTTATCCAATTTTATTTCCCATCTTACTAAGTTGTTTGATGCTGCTGCCAATAGATTGAAGATAATTATGAAAGAATCGCCTTTTGTATTTTGGGGTAGTTAATGTGTTTTTTCCCTACTAATTACTCTCTTCCTATTAGAAATTTGAGGTGGAATAAGCTACAAGATGTCATTCCTCCCGAAATTGGTGAACTGAAGAGATTGACACATCTGTGAGTAATTTCAACACTCTTTAAGAGATTCAATTCTACTTTTTTCTCTTCAAGATGCTCTTTTCTTTTCTTGAATCTCACACAACATTGGTTATTGGCTGAAACTTCTCTAGGTACCTAAGCTTCAACAATTTCAAAGGAGAAATTCCTAAGGAGCTGGCAACTCTTCTGGAGCTTCGCTATCTCTATCTTCATGAGAATCGGTTTATTGGGCGGATTCCTGCAGAATTGGGGACTCTCCCAAAACTTCGACACTTGTATTTTCTAACTTCTCTTAGCCGGATCCTGTATTAGGAGCATCATTTTTATTTTGTACTTTGCTAATCTGCCTTACCATCTTCTATCAGGGATGTTGGTAACAACCATTTGATAGGAACCATAAGGGATCTCATCCACATAGAGGGAAGCTTTCCCTCTCTCCGCAATCTGTAAGTGGATAAAAATATTGACGAGATAAGAGTACTTGAATTCTTTCGGGTAGATACATGCATCTGTGCTTAGACTTATAATACTGGCATCCATGATTTTATTGTCCTTATTCCTTTCGTTCATTGTGTTATTTATTAAACTAAGGACTAGAGTTAAAGAAGTTATGCCATAGATGCTTTCCATTTGAAACAAGATAAATTTAGAAATACTCATTTAGCTATTCTGACCATCATGTCTACCTCCAATGATGTCATCATACGCTCATCATAGTTGCCTTGATGCTAATACTACCATTTTTTAATCTTCCGATGTCATCATTTCCAACCTATGCTTTTCCTCAAGCTTAATAATTTCTAGTGATCTGTTTTATAAATATGATATATCTTAGGTACCTAAATAATAATGCATTGAGTGGAGGATTACCATCACAACTTGCAAACATGACAAATTTGGAAATCTTGTAAGTATTGCTCTCTCAATTGCAATCAATAACTAATGCATTAATTCTGTAATTCTGATGGGCTTTCTATCGATCATGGAATTTCTCAAGTTTTCTTTATATTTTGATAATAGGTATCTATCTTACAACAAGATGATGGGGCCGATACCAGCAGGGCTTGCTCATATTCCTAGATTGACTTACTTGTATGTCTTCTTATTAAACTTAGAATTTAAATTTCAAGAGGCTTTCCTCTTCAGTACTTGTTCCTTTTTTTTATTTTTTTGCTTCAGGCTGTGTTTGGGTTAGCTCTTTCGGGGCAAAGACCAGCTCTTTCGCTCTGGTAGGGAACTGCTTTCATGTTTGGTAACACAGTTTCTCGCCCCATTTGCTTTGGCAGTGAGCTATTTTAAGTGATAAAACTGCTCTCTGCCTGTTCTTTGTTAGAGCAAATTTTATTTGCTCTAATAGAGAGCAGAAGCAGCTCTCTTCTACTCTTATAAGAGCTAACCCAAAGATTTTACTACATTCTCATCACTTGAACTATAAAGCATTTATGCCTTCTTAACAAGGAAGCACGGATACTCCATTCTTGGTAACACATCTGTATCGTATCTGTATCGGATACCGATACTTGAGGGATACGGCTGCATGTGTATCCTAGGCGTTTCCCGAAAAAAAAATTAAAAGAAGAAATCAGATTGCGAGTTTGAGATTTAGGGTTTTTCGGAAAAGAGGAAGGAGAAGAAGAAATCAAAGGAGCCTATCACTGTGCAGCCTACCTATTTGAAATCAGTCTCTATAATATTTTTTTTGTTTATTTTTCATTTTTTTCTTCTTTATTTTTCTTATGCTTATTAACCTAAAATATACCTAAATATATATAAAAATAATTTTTAAATACACGTATCCGTCCGTATCGTATCCTGATTTTTTGTTAATAGTCGTATCGCTATACCTGTGTCCGTGCCCGAGTCCATGCTTCTTAGCTTCGTAACAATTTTTTTTTATTTTTGATTTTTGATTAAACACCCATCATCTCTGTCCACTATGCTTGCATACCTTTTAGGCTTCCACCAGCCATCTGTATCGAACAGAACCACCTGTCTTCATATGTATGCAAACAAGTGTTGATGGCAAAGTAGTTTATACAAGTCAACGCCTTTGTGACTGAGGTTGAGATTACCCTTAAACGAACTTAATCAATCGCTCAAAAGCTCAAGAAGCTAAACTGAGTATTCAAACATCTCAATTGGGCACTTGCATTAGGACTGAGTAATGAAAGGCTTGTTGAAGGACTTGAAAATTTTGAAAATGAGTTTTTTGAACTGGAAAAGCTAGGTTTCGCATTCAGCCCAGTATCAAGCTGACTCCAACTGGCACGCTGCATTGATTCCGAATGTGTATCAGAGATTTGAAATGTTGATTTATGAAATGCCACATCTCTTCAAGTTGCAAACTAATCCATACTTAATGGTGTTTCAGGTACTTGGATCACAACCAATTTACTGGGAGGGTTCCGGATGCCTTCTATAAGCACCCGTTCTTGAAAGAATTGTGAGTACCTTTGATCGTTCAACTGAGACTACTATGAGCATCATTAAAGCCATCTAGATTCGGAAAAGTTTATACAGAATTTTCTGTGGATGCAGGTACATTGAAGGCAACCAATTCAAGCCCGGTGTGATCTCCAAAGGTGTGCACAAAGTCCTTGAAGTTTCGGATACAGAATTCTTGTTTTAATTTACATTGTATTATTCTTTATTTATTGAGATAACACTTATATGTATAATACTAATAAATACTGCACTTTCGAAATTCTAATATTCTTCTACCTTGCTTGTTATTTTTAACTCGTTCAGAACTTTGTTATAATCTCTTCTTTTTTTTTTTTTCTGGTAAATTGGCAAGGAATAATTGAGCATCATAAGATTATAGTTTATGAAGCACCTTTTACCTCATCGATTATATTAATCTAGACTTTTACAAAGTCAGATGCACACAGATATTTAGACTCGTGCCTCAGTGCAGGTACACTTTTGACCTTGCAGTTGGTCTGAGATTGGCCATGCACTGCATCTGCATGGCTTGTGTAATATATGAGGACTGTGTATTCTGTCCGACCGGTTGAACCCTAAATTGTATTCAACCTGTTGAACCCTTTGGATACAAGATCATTTGCAAACGCTGTGATATAGTTTTGGGCTATCATCAGGCCCCATCCGTTGAATCCGTAATGGTGAACCAATTTTAGAGACCCTGGATATAAGGGAATGTAGACTTCGATAACTTTGACCCTTCATTTATTGACTGTGAAAGGTGTTTTCCATGTCAGATTCCTTGTATCAACTTATAGGGTTGAGCGGTTTGAACCTAAACACAATCCTTTAATTTTTACATATATTTTCTGAATATTAGGGCTGTAAACGGGTTGTGTCAAAATTTTGGCTGCCTAATGAAAAAATTACATGCTGGCCCCGACCCCTCCTGGTAAAAACCTCCTTATTTCTAACCTCATAGTTGACTCGACCCGACCCAACCCGAAGGTCAGTTCAGATGTCTCATGCCCCACCCGGCCCAACAGGTCAAGCTTTTGTGCCTGACCTGATAAAATATCAGGTCGATTTGGGTATCAGGTCAATCCAACCTATTGACAGCCCTACTTTCGTACTCCAAGGTCTCTTGTGGAGTTTAAAGTGGATGATTTAAATGAGTCAACGTTTGATTTATCAGTATTAATTTAAAGTCCTTCAAAAAAAAAAATAATTGACCGAACGTGCGCCATGTGAAGCTCGGGTCATTGTGTAGATCATTTTAAAAAATAAATAAATTAAAACTCATATAATATATTTTTTAGCGTTGAAATCTTTACTGTTGAAAGCACTTAGTGGCGGAGCCACGCTGATTGATCGGTCTCGGGATGCCCCATTGTTATTTTTTTTTTAAAGGTACTTTAAGGACCAATCACTTACGGCCTTGAGGCCCAACAAGTCTTTAAAGGTCCTTTAAGGACCAATCACTAACGGCCTTGCGGCCCAACAAGTCTTTGAGAGGGACTCTTCTTTCTCTCTCTCTCTCTCTCTCTTCTAATCTCTGAGAGTCCCCAACAGCCAGCACTCTCTCAAGTCTCAAGTCCTCTCTCTTTCAAGCTATCTCTCTCTAGTCTCTTCCCAGCCCAATCCCGCTCTCTCTCTCTCTCTCTCTCTCTCTCATTTCCTCTCTCTACATCTAGTTAATATCTCTCTCTACACCATTAAATTGTCACTTTTTATCTCACACCATTGAAGTGTGATTTATCATTGTGCCATGTGGCACACAACTATGATCAATCTAAATTGCCCAAGTGTCAATTCATTGTTGGAATATGTCTCAGCCAAAGAATCATGCTTGTAAGTGAATGTAAATCATCCGATTGGGGAACATTAATATCAACTATCAAATTAAGAACAACCATTGGTATAAGAGTGCATAGATTGGATGGTTCGAATCTCCCCAAAATTGTGATTTTACCCATAGCCCTTCAACTGAAATAGATGGTGTAAGATCGTTTAAACACCATTTAGTGTTTAAATAACGGTCAACAAAGTAAGTCCCTTATTTATTTGAATGGTTGAATCTGATGGTAATGGTAAAAGCTTTAATTTCTATAATCTTTCTTAAAACTAAGCCCACTGCAGCCTCAGGCTCCGCATATAATCCCTAGACAGCACCAGAACCAGCCCTTTTTCAAAGTGCAGACCACACGCCTCTTTATTACTCATGTTAGAGAAAGTTATTTTATGTAATCTTAGGGTGACCTTATGCATTATACTCCATTTGAAAAAAAATAAAGTAAAAAGGGCTGTGGTCAGGTAGGGCAGCTCAAGGAACTTACAAAGACGACTCTAAATAGGTGGGACCCGAAACCGTCCACGCAAATGCCAAGTGGCACACAGATTGGATTAATCCAAACAATCCACCTCTCACTGGCATATTTTTCAAACAAAAAAAATCATGGCAAACGTAAGAGCAGAATGAGCTCATCAATTTAGTTTTATATCAACCCCTAAAAACAATAAATGCAACTGCCCCGATTAGAGTGCATTGATGCCATAATGCAAATCTCCCACTTCAAACTCTTGTAGGGAGTTAGTGAGGTTAAAACGTGTTTTTCTAGCAGTTCTTCACCCCATTTACTCCAATAAGGAGCTATTGTAAGTGATAAAATGAGCTCTCCCCAAGAGCAGATAAAACCTGTTTTAGCGAAGATAAAATGACCCATATTATTCCTTATTTTTTAGGATTATTTTTGGGCTATTTTTAAGTCCAATTTTCGAACATTATATATAAATTTTGACATTCTCGGACATTTCGGATTTATTTTTGCAGTCTGTTTTTGATAAGAAGCTCTCTGTTGTGACGTTTTCATGACCTGATATCATTTTGACCATTTTTAATCTAACAATTGTTATATATTTGAGTGCCTTTAATTAAGGTTGGGTATTGGAGGTTATGCACAAGCACCAAGGATGGTACTTACATAATGTTATTCATGATTTTTTTTTTTTTGGCACTTGCCCATAACATGAGTTAGACTTGACTAGTATATTTTAAGTGGCTTTTTTATTTTATTTTATTTTATTATTTAACCACTTTTATTACCATCTAAAATGTCATAAAGCTCAAATAGAAAACATGACTTGAGAATATTTTTCTGTCCAACGGTGATGATCTTACCTGGTGCTGTGATTTTTAAAGTAGGATTAATTTTTGTAAAAGACCATGTTAGAAATTCAGTGAAAGTGTGTAGTAAACGTTAACATCACAATTTAAGGGATTACTTCTGTCCAATGGTGATGAATCACTCAATATTGTGTGATGGTTGTGTTTTACTTGTTATGATCTGAATTTTATATCTTTAATACACCTAAAATATGTGTATGTACTTAATAACGTATTTACCGCATGCCTTGACTTTTCAAAATATTTTATCTAAAAATACATGTTTTGATTTTTCAAGCACTTATATTTAATTCCATCATTAATGAACATATGTTGTGTAATAGCTTGTTGGTTAAAGGCTTGAGTTCTAGACAAGAGGTCTAGAGATTAAACCTTGATCAAACCTTGTTATGTGTATTATAAACTTCTATTTTAAACTTTTAAATAAGTGTGAGTTCTTCTTAAGAATAGAGCAGTCAGAAATCCTAGAGACCTCTGAGAAAAATTCATTCTAGATCTATCTTCCTAGAACCATTCTTTTGGAAGATTGGCGAGACGTTGGCGTATATTCTCAAGGGGCTTTCGCCTCCTTCTAGAATCATTATCATTGTTGGGATCCTAATCTAATCGTGGTGATACAATCGATCTAGGTTTTAAACTTAAAATATTGATTTTTAAATAAATTTTTATGTAAATTAGTGATTTTATTTCATGAATAATGAATGGATGATTAAATGAATGCATGCTATGATTAATGATTTTTAATATTGATGATGTTGGGTTAAAAAGAAGTCAGATTAAATTTCACCATATGATTTGATGTATTTTGAGGCGTGCTCACGAATTAGAATCAATCGATTGATTCTGGGAAATCATCAATCGATTGAGTATGAGATAAATAAAATGGTTGAGAATGCACGGACTGAAGTCAATCGATTGATTTTGTAAAATCAATCGATTGAGTCTGATATAAATAAAATGGTTTAAGAATGCATGGATTGAATTCAATCGAATCAATCGATTGAGTTTGAAGAGGAATGATTTAATTACCCATTGACAGAAATCAATAGATTGATTTTGGGAAATCAATAGATTGAGTTGGAAAATCAATGGATTGATTTTGGGAAAATCAATAGATTGATTCTAAAAAATTAATTGATTGAATCTAAACAAAAAAATATTTTAAATACTCACAGAATGAAATCAATCGATCAATTGTGGGAATTCAATTGATCGATTATGAGCAGTCATTCAGTTAGTTTCACAAAAAGGTGTGATTAAATGCTAATATTTATATGTCATATTTATACTCATATGCTCTTCAATGCTACATGTCATGATTATATTACACGTACTTTAATATTATATGCCTTGATTGTATTCATATGCATTCCAATGTCTCATGATGATCTATACAATACACAATAAGACACGTAAAATAAGAAATGATAAATAAAGATTAATGAAACATCAGATCCAACTTCTTGTATATGATGGAGTCTAAGAAGGTATTAGACCGAACATCTTGTGTTTGATAGAGTCTAATTAAACATGATTAAGAAGTATTAGACCCAATATCTTGTAGATGATGGAGTCTAAGAAGGTATTAGACCCAACATCTTGTGCATGATAGAGTCAAACTAAACAAGAACATAATGAACATGATTAAACCCAACATCTTGAGCAGGACGGAATTTGACGTGTAATAAATGATATGATTGATTAGACCCAACGTCTTGAATATGACAAAGTCTAACTAAACAAATGATAAACATGATTATGACCCAACGTCTTGAGTGGAACGGAGTCTAACGTGCATTAAATGACCAAAAAGATGGAATTAAAAGAAATGATGCATTAATGCAATATTGATATCTATGTTTATGTTTAATTTATTTCAGCTCATTGATATTATACATGCTACAAGCACACATATATGAAATATATCGAAATATTCATATGCCTATGATTGATATTTTATGCTTTAATGGATTGCATGTCTGATCCATACAAGTATAAACTTACACCCTTTGTTGATATGGGTGGCCAGATGAGACAGGTGTAGCCGATGACAACGTATGTGTATATAGCGATGAGACAGGCCGTGGTGTCCAGGAACCTGAAATGAATGACGATGATGACTTCGTAGCCTAATTATCTATTTTTCTTTTTGGCTATTATTATTGATTTTAAATAAATGAGACATTGATCAGTTAGTACGTTATTAAGACTTTTTAAGCGTTAATCATGTTAAACTTTTTATTGAAATAAGAACATTGTCATGTGTTTTATTTTGATTAATTAATATTTTAAAGAAATTTTATCTTTCGCTGTTTAAGACACTTTTATTGCCTTATTTTATTTTTATGATTCATGACACGAAGGTGTGACTTAAGATCTTACAATCAAGAGATTGTGAGATTTCTGGTTGCTACATTACTATTCATCATTTTGTGTGTGGGTACTGCTAGC
Organism: Chloranthus sessilifolius; assembly: GCA_021018995.1. Lineage (NCBI taxonomy): Eukaryota > Viridiplantae > Streptophyta > Magnoliopsida > Chloranthales > Chloranthaceae > Chloranthus > Chloranthus sessilifolius. Next base: position 44,376,526 of record CM037590.1, read on the forward strand.
ATGTTGTGACTCGACCTAACGGGAGGTAATAACGATACAATTAGTACCACAATCATTAATGTAGATTGAGGAAGCGGCTAGTGTGTTATGACTCGACCCAACAGAGGGTCATAATAATACATATTGCTTCTCAATAAAATTACATTGATTTTAATTCTTATTCTATTCATTGACATAATTTAACTCTTGCGTAAAATACTATAAATATAATCTTGTGGAATGGATTATTCCTATAGTTGTATGTGGACATAATAAAGCCGTTAATTATTGTACAGCATTGAACTCGTCTTCTATTGCTGATATGATTGATGGAATTGAATCTTTGAGTGACTCAAACTATGACAAATGGAAGGAACAAGTCCAAATTATTCTCGATTGCATGGATCTTGACTATGCTATACAATTTGATAAACCAAAAGTGCTCACCGTCGATGCCTCAGCTAAGGATATGAAAGTGAATAATATAGATTTGGAAAAGTAGGATAAATTAAATCGTATGAGCCTTATGATCATAAAGAGTTCAATTACTGATGCGAACCGGGAAGGTATTCCTGACTCGCATAATATAAAGGAATACATGTAAGTCATTCAGGAATAATTTCAGGGGACTTCTAAGGCACTTGATGGTAATCTTATTGTTAAAATGAGGATCATAAAATATGATGGTCATAGTGGCGTGAGAGAGCACATTATGAGAATGAGTGGCATGACGACTCAATTGAAAGAAATAGACGTGAGACTTTTTTGAGGGTTATCTTATTTACTTCATCATGACTTCTCTTCCTGCACAATTTAGCCTGTTCAAGATTAATTATAACATGCAGAAAGAGAAATGAAATATGAACGAACTAATCGTTCACTGTGTCCAAAAAGAAGAGAGACTTAAGGCTAAAAAATTTAAAAGTGCTCATCACGCTGCTATTGACCCATCGAAAGAAAATTTCAAGAGAAAGAAATGATCATATAAATGAAAGAACGTGAAAGCTTTTCCACCGGAAACCAAACAAGGAGAATCTAGCGGATCTACTTTTGGCATTAAGTATCACTTCTATAAGAAGAAGAGACACATTAAGAAGAATTGTTCGAAATACAGAGATTGATTAGTTAAGAAAGGCAATGACCTAATCTTCCTATATTTTGAATCACTTTATGTTGATGCTCAACGCAACACTTAGTGGATAAATTCTGATGCAACTATTCACATAAGTAATTTAATATAGGGATTTCAATCTAGTCGGAAGCTAAGTAAAGGCGAACAAACCATCAAACTCGAAAATCGAGTAGAAGAAGATGTAGAGGCCATTGGGACAGTTCGTCTTATTTTAGATAGTGGTTTCATTTTGAATTTAGTTGATACTATTTATGTTCCAAGTATCACTAGAAACCTTATCCCAATTTCTAAATTGGATTCATTAGGTTTTGAATTTAAAATTGGACATAATGTTTTTAATCTATTATTTGATTCCGATATTGTGGGTGGTGTACTAGTAGACAATCTTTATAAATTGAATTTGGATTCATCTTATGCCCAATCTTTAGTTTCTATGTATGTGAATAATAAAGTTAGTAAGAAACGAAAATGAACAATCGATAACTCCTCCATTTTATGACATAAACGTTTAGGCCATATATCTAAAGGTAGAATGGAGAGGTTAATTAAAGATGATATAATCAATGAGCTTAATTTCTCTGACTTTGAAATTTGTGTAGATTGCGTTAAAGGAAAAATCACAAAGACTAATAAGAAAGAAGCTATCAGGAGCACACGTTTGCTAGAAATAGTCTACACTGATATTTGGAGACCATTTCTAACTCCTGCTATTGGTGGCCAAACGTATTTTATTACCTTTACTGATAATTATTCTCGTTTCGTTTATATATTTCTCATTCATAAGAAATCTGAGACCCTGAGTATATTTAAAATCTATAAAGTCGAAGTTGAGTTACAACTCAATTCGAAGATTAAAATTATGAGATCTGATAGAGGCGGAGAGTACTATGATAGATACCCTGAAACAGGTCGCAATCAAGGACCATTCACCCTATATCTAGAAGAGCATGACATTATTGTTCAACACACCATGCCGTGAACACCTGAATAGAACGGTATAGCTAAGCGACGAAATTATACTCTTATGGATAAGGTGAGAAGCATGTTATGCAACTCTAAGTTGCCTATGTTCGCGTGGGGAGAAGCTTTGAAAATAACAGTGCATATCCTGAAACGAGTTCCTAGTAAGGATATTTCCAAAACTCCTTATGAGTTATGGGTAGGAAGAAAATTGACTTTAGGATATTTACACATTTGAGACTATTTAGCTGAAGCAAAGGTGTATAATCCATAATTAGGAAAATTTGATCATAAAACTATAGGTTATCATTTCATTGGTTATCCTGATAAGTCAAAAGGCTACATGTTTTATTGCCCCACTCATAGTACTTGGATTGTTGAGACTAAATATGCGAAATTCTTTGAGGATTGTGAGAACAGTGGGAGTGTTGAGCCTAGGAAAATCACTTTTGAGGATAATCGAATTATAATTCCTATCCCTTTTATCCAATAAAAGGTGACACTAATACCAGTCATTCAAGATAATGTTGATGCATCTGAGGCTATACCTATTGCAACACCCCACATTGAGGATGCTTTTGCTCCTATGGTGACTGCTAATGATCAACTATTGCGTAGATCAGAGAGAGAAAAGAAGTCAACCATTTCTGATAACTATATCGTCTACCTCAATAAGAGTATGATTTTAGAAAAGAAACAGATCCTGTTTCCTTTAATCAAGCTATGAAGAGCGACAAATCCACTCAATGGCTCAAAGCTATGAAGAATGAGTTGGAATCAATGAAACATAACTCGATCTGAGATCTTTGCGTTACCTAAAGGAGTTAAGCCTGTAGGCTGTAAATGAGTATATAAAACTAAGCAAGACTCCAAAGGTAATGTAGAAAGATACAAGGCCATGTTAGTCGCTAAAGGGTTCACTCAAAAGGAGGGAATATACTATAAAGAGACATTTTTCCATGTCTCTAGAAAAGAATCTTTCAGGATAGTCATGATATTGGTAACTCATTTCGACTTAGAATTGCATCAAATGGATAAAAAAACTACTTTTCTGAATAGTAACTCTCATGAAGATGTCTTTATGACACAACTTGAAGGTTTTAAGATTGAGAGGGAGAGTCATTTAGTTTGTAGCCTCAAAAGGTCTATATATGGTTTAAAGCAGACATCTCGACAATGATACTTAAAATTTCACGAAGTCATTTCAAACTTTGATTTTAAAGAAAATATTGTGGATCAATACATATATCTTAAAATCAGTGAGAGCAAGTTTATCATCTTTATTTTATATGTTGATGATATATTGCTTGTGAGTAGTAATTTGAGTATGTTATATGCGACAAATAACTTTTTATCAAAGTATTTTGATATGAAAGATCTTGGTGAAACTTCCTATATGATAGGAATTGAGTTCATCGAGATAGAGCCAGTGGCATATTGAGATTGTCTCAAAGAGCTTATATTGAGAAAACTCTCAAAATGTTTAACATGCATAATTGTTCTGCTACTGTTACCCTTATCATTAAAGGTGATAAATTTAGTCTACTTCAAAGTCCCAGGATCGATTTGGAGAGAAAACAGATTGAGACAATTGCCTATGCATCGGCAGTTGGGAGTCTCATGTATACACAAGTTTGTATTCGTCTCGACATAACGTATATAGTTGGCATGCTTAGTAGGTATCAATGTAATCCTGATTTGGACCATTGAAAAGCAGTCAAAAATATTTTTCGCTATTTACAAGGGACAAAAGGATATATGCTCACGTATAAAAGATTGAATAACCTTAAAGTTATTGATTATTCAGATGCTGACTATGCTGGGTGTCAAGATACCCGTAGGTCCACATCGGGTTATATATTTACGATTGCAAGTGGACCTATATCTTGGAAGAGCGTTAAACACACGCTAACTACTTCGTTTACTATGGAAGCAGAGTTCGTTGCATATTTTGAAGCAACATGTGAAGCGATATGGTTAAAGAATTTTATCTCAGGACTTCGAATTGTTGATAGTATTTTAAGGCCACAGAGAATCTTATATGACAATTCCGCTGCGATAACTATCTCCAAAAAGAACAAGACTAGTGCAGATTTCAAATATATTGGTATCAAATATCTTGTTGTAAGAGAGAAAGTTTAGAATCAAATTGTATCTGTTGAAAAGATTAGTACAATTTTCATTTTGGTTGACCCTCTTACTAAAGACTTATCTCCTAAGCTCTTTTCGGAGCACGCTGCGCGCATGAGTTTAAAAGATAATTTTGATAGCCTTTGAGAGTGAATGTATAAGAGTGGATATATTTGTTTAAATTGATTCAGAAATAAATATTATTTATTTACTTTTTTATTTTTATGCAAATAAAATTTTGAAACATATAGTGCCAATAGATGACAATAAAGTAGGACCAATAATAGATTGAGTTTATATGTAATCACTATTCAGTTTGTAAACTTACAATCTATGCGAAATTATGCTAGTTGGAATCCATATTGGTGATGATTTCTAATGAGGTAACTAATGAACAGTCATGTATTGATGACATGATGCATTGACTACATTGATTATGTGTTAGAATTCTCACTGCATCGGACTGATTATAATGACTTTGATTGAGATTGATTAGAATTTGTCATTCAAAGAAAGCTAGCTAACATTTGGTAATCGGAGTTTATTGACATAGTGTGGCTAAGTGAGAGATTGTTAGAAGTTTCTATTTTGGTGGCCGCCATTATAGTCAATCCGTTGACCGGTGAATGATGTAAGATCAATGATGACATGATGCATTGACTACATTGATTATGTGTTAGAATTCTCACTGCATCGGACTGATTATAATGACTTTGATTGAGATTTATTAGAATTTGTTATTCAAAGAAAGCTAGCTAGCTAACATTTGGTAATCGGAGTTTATTGACATAGTGTGGCTAAGTGAGAGATTGTTAGAAGTTTCTATTTTGGTGGCCGCCATTATAGTCAATCCGTTGACCGGTGAATGATGTAAGATCAATCTTGAGATGTAATAGTTACTAATTCGGTGAATTTGAAGAGAATAAGCAACTAATAATTAAGTATTTTAGTTAAGGTATGATTGTAAATTTCAATTATAATATAATTAGTAATTCAAGTCCTTAATGGAAAATGACTATTTGACTATAAATATAAGGGTGTTTGGTCCCAACGATTTCTTGACACACTTCAACCCTCCCTATTAGCAAAAGTATCCCCATTGTGCTAGGATGTATTGAGAGCAAGGAGATCGTTGAAGATCGGCAGCCTACCTTTCATGACTCACACTCAAGGTGCGTATATATATTTTAATTTATGGATTATTTTTTTATTGTTTTAATTGATCATGGGCCTAGATCCTAGGGCATATATTTGGATGGTCGGATTAATAGATCCATATAGACCCATCATTGATTTGGAAAGAAATATCAAGAATTTATTTTTTGGTATAATAGGTTTTTTTTTTTTTTCAAAATCAACCCTCTTCTGTAAAACAAGATTGAAAATGAATACGTATCAATCCTTGTGAGCTAAATATTTTATTTTAGTACCGTTATCTACTTATTTTCAAAATAGTCCTGCTTTGCTAAAAGTTAAGTTGACTCTTGTGCATGCATTTTAAACAAATTGTGCCATGACTGTTCACTTTCGGCCTATGTGGCCATTGCGACACATATGTTTGATCAATTCAAATAATTTTTTGTTCTTTAATTTTTATAGGGCCAAATTCGGCCATCAACTTCTTTATTATAAAAAATATGCCTATTTGGCATTTCTAATCACCAGATTGGTTCACTTTAATTGCAACTGTTAAAAAAAAGTTGAACAAGTGTCCTGTTTTGAATCCATAGTTTGAACTTTGAATGGTTCAGGTCCTCCAATGAGTCTGATTTTTGGACTCACTTTCCTTCGATTTATAAATCACCAACTCGGATTGCTCAAAGTCACACTCCATTTGGTAAGAAATATGGTATAAAAAATCGGCCGATACAAGCCCGACATGTATCAGAATCGGCCGATATGGGCCCGTATCGGCCCATTCCTCTATTTAAAAAACAAAAACAAAACAAAAAGTTATCGGCATAGTCGTATCGGTCCTCCATGGACCGATACCAAAGTCCGATACCCATTTTGGCACCTCAGTAATAACTGAATCGACAAGACATAATCTATTTAAAGGCAGTCATATGCTCATCTAGAAATTCTAAATGAGGGCATGAATGCTCATTTAGAAATTCTAAATTCTATATTAGAACGAACACATGTTCGGACTGCCCACCAGTACTCCATATGTTATTTGAATTTATGGTTACCATTTAGCTATAAGGAGCAATTTAGGTACACCTATTATTTATAGAGGGTGGCGTTATTTGCGACAGCATTTTTTTTTTTTTTTTTTTTTTTTTGTGTGGAAGATTGGGACGAAATGCGATCGTGGGCGTACCATAAGAGTTGGTTCTTAAGTATAACTATTGGAGAAGCGTGCCACGAGGAATCGAGATCTGACCGTCTAATAGGTGCCCCATGATCACAAGATCTATTGCATGGAATATTGGGAAGTATAAGATCTCCATCGTTTGATTCAAGTTGGTCAACAATTTTTTAGTGATGGAATTGCGTGTGTTCTTCATAAGAAAAACGGGTGCAAATAATGCCAACCACTTTATAAAATGTATTTTTTTAATGGTTAAAATGTGACATTTATGCTCCCCACAAACATGAGACTACATGGCTACTTTGCGCAATCCTAACACCCTAGATTTAGTTTTATTCTCCCCAAAAATCGTTAGGCTACATGTTTTTTTAGAAAAATTTCATAAAAAATCCTAAACTTTTGCCCCGATATTACTAACACACCTAAATTATTGATTTATGAAATTAGCACCGGAAGAAATTATAAGTTCATCAATTGAATCTGTATTGTCAACTCCTTTTAATATGCGTACGGAAAACGTTGACGGCAGGGGTCTAGTCAACAAACTTATGATTTCTTCGGATGCTAATTTGAATGTTAACTTAGCGTTTTTCGTTCGCATATTAGTAGTAGTTGACGACAAGAGTCTAGTTGATGAACTTTTGATTTCTTCGGGTGCTAATTTGAAAAATCAATAATTTAGATGTGTTAAGGCTATGGGGTAAAAGTTTAGTTTCTTTTTTTATGAAATTTTCCTTTTTGTTTAAATAAATAATTTATCAATTAATAGGTTTTGTGAAGAAGAAAGAGATAAATAAACTGTTGTTGGGCACTCCCATTGATCATTTTTATGCATTGGCTATGATTGGAATGCACTCCTCTTAAGTCTTTGCCTCATATCATTGACTTAAGAGGAGCAGTCTTCATTTTCAAACATTTATTAATTGAATTTCTTTTAAAGACGAAAACGAAAAAATCAGAGTATAAAGTGCTTAACTAAACCCATTTCTTGGGATTCTACATTATATACATTTTGTTATCCTAGCAATGGTCTTTCCAAGTCATTTCCTTGTATTGCTCCACCTTCTATAGCTCCCCTAATCTCATCAACCTCTCCAGTGACTGATTGGTAGTTTTCTTTGCTCTTTGCCCACATCACAAGGTAGAGGCCTATGAATATGAGAACTGTTCCAACCAGGCTGAGTGAACAAATATGAACATGTCAATCATACAAGAATAGTAACTATAACCCTAGATTTAGTTTTAATGTAATCCTAGTTCTGGCTCTAATCAGCGACGCATTTGTCAGGAAAATGCCTCAAGAAGTAGGGCGGGCTATGAACTACTGAACTGAGTTACACCTTTCGAGGGTCGGGGGCCCTATTTTTGCATAAAATTTGGGGGCCCTAGGTGACCACGCCGACTAGCCTCTTGGGTCTATGCCCATGGCCGGCATTGAAGCGGAGGTTCGGAGTTTGAAATGCACCCCTTGTTGGCTGCTCGCACGGACTTTATCCCTACTAAGTTGGATGTTGCACGCATAACTTAGTCTAAGAGGCCAGATTCCCCGTTAATAAAAAATAAAAAAAAAATCCTAGTTCTAGGCCATCTCTGCATGAACTGGTTAATTACCTTCCAGTGTAAAAGACGTTGCCGAGAAAGATTGAGGAGAGGATTGCAGAGCAGATTGTAGAGATCGGGGTGAAGATGCTGACGAGAACAGGGCCTCTCTTTTGCAATACCCACATGTTGATGGTCATTCTTATTCCATTGGTGCCGATTGCCTGAGATGCTTGCAAAATTATAGTTAATCTCACCAAGGATCAAAATTCCGAATTTAGTTTTGGTTTTGGTTTTGGTGGGGACTGAAAATTTGAATTTCGGCCGAAATCAGCTACAGTGCCCGAAATGAACGAAAGTTTCAGTTTTCGTTTCGGTTTCGGCCCCCACCGAAACTGAAACATTTGGGCCGAAATTTTGAACCATGAATCTCACCATAAAAAAAAAAGAAGAGACATTCTATGTTGATAGAGGTAATAATATGAAGGAAAATGATTAACAATAGTCAGTTTTGATAGACAATTTTGCAGACAGCTTATTATGACTGGCTGCACTGCTTGGGTCCCACTGTGCCTGCAGCCAATCACATCAAGCCACATAAGCGGTCTGCAAAACTGTCTCTAAAAAACTGCCTACAGTATAACACTGTCCAGAGGAGAAAAATTACAAAAAGACACTGGTATACGATGTTCTGCAAACAACAAATCATTCAACGAATTGCTTATGTGCCATGATGCAAGTGCAATGGGTCCCAACAATGCAAGTGGGGCCATCTCCTACATCGTGCCACGTAAGCAGTCTGTTGTTTGAAAAACGGGGGAAGAAGACAAAAAAAAAAAATTAACATTAAATCAAAATATAAAAATATATTTAATCAGGCATTTTTTTTTTGTTTAAAATGCATTTTATATGAAAAAAAATGTATAAATCACATTTTTAAAAAAAATTTAAACAAACATGCTTTATATATTCTTATATATAAGAAAAACGCCTTGTTCCAAAAAATGCATTTTAAATTCAATTTTATTTTCCGTATAAAATGCATTTTTTTGGTGACTTATGCACTAGTCGACCACGGAGTCCGGCAACTAAAGATTTGGTATAGATGGTTCCACTAATAAAAATGTTGACTGCCGTCAATTAGACGATGAAAAATATTTTTGTCCCAATCTTTCTCATAATAGATTTTGACATCATGACCCACATATTGGACGATCAGATGTTGATTCCACATGACACATATTTCTAAAGAGACTGTGATCATGCCATATTGTGAGCTCACTTTTGGTGATGTGTTTCATGTGGAAACAACAATTGACCGACTGATTGGCGAGCCAAAGAAGTCAACAATTGAGCAAAGATTTAGTCTCACCCTCAACAGAATCTGAAGGAAATCAAGCGCACTCAAAGCCCATGTGGTAGCAAGGAAGCCTGCATCTGCAATAAGTTGGACAAGGAAGCTACACGTTCCGCCTATAAAACACATAATGGCGCAAATGGACAGTTGAGGGAACGTTGCCACTGCCGAAGCCTGCATTTTGTACAATGTTCAAATATGGTGCATTGGAAATTATTAACTTTTGACATAAGATTCAACGGTAAAAAATTATTTGTTTTTAATTTAATTCTTAGATAGTCATGGGTCGACCTTGGGTAAGTTGAAGTCTATAATGTGGCACCCCATCCTCACTTGAGTGCCACATGAAAATTAATTGGCACCAAGGTAACGTGCGGGTAGTGTCTCGGCCGCCTCTCTCTCTCTCTCTCTCTCTCTCTCTCTCTCTCTCTATATATATATATATATATATATATATATATATATATATACTGTAAAAAGGCTTCCATCAATAGCTAGATCACCTGTCACACGTAATGGGATCACAAGAACATCCTCTAACGCTTCGCTCAACTTCGTGGAAATATGAAAAATCACTCTTTGCACGTAAAATGAGATACACATAATGTGATAATATTGAATTCTTCCTTGTAAAATAATGTGTTCTCTTTATTATATTTTCGCTATATAAAAGCTACTTTTTGGCATAAAATTCAGTATACTATCAAGTGAACAATATTTAGAAAATGCCCGTATAATTATTTTTGGGTGAAAACATCCTAGCCGTTCCTTTTGTAATCGTCACTTCCCCTACCGGGGAAATGCCCGAATTTGCTGAAATTTTTACACAACATCATCTACGCTATTACGATCAACCCTATTGGTTCGTATTGCAAATTTTTGACCATTGATTACGCATCGACTCTATGGATGAGTTGTGCTATATCTTATTATAAACACATTCACCAAACTCTTTCTAAATAAACATATTTTTGAAGTCCAAATGCATAAAATGAACACCAAAGAAACACATACCTTAGTATTAGGGTGTACCATCATATGTTCAATTTTTGCGTTCATGTGGCACACATTTAAGAAGTGACCCTAAAGTCATGCTTGAGCATGATGTGTCACATGATTTTAGGGTCACTTACAATCACCTTTTGGTATGTGTGTCACATGGAATAGAAAGCTGACCGTCTGATGTATCACCAATGATCTTTGTGGAAGATTCAGATGAAAAACAATCTGATTCAATGGGATCATGTCGGGTGGAGGAGAGGGGTGAGATTAGTGTTCCACGAGGTGTAAATAATGGAACCCATAGAACAAATATTGGTGTTACTACCACAACACTTTATGTTAGAGCCGCCTCACTTCAACAAAGGAAAAAATTGTTAACTCTTTAAATAAAATGATGGAAATAATTTTTCGTCCCAATCTTCCACACAATAGATCTTGAGCTCATAGGCCTACTATCATACGATCAAATGTTGATTCCACATGTCACAAATCCCAAAAAGTGAATGTGATTAAGGTACCATCAAACATGATTCACTCGCACATTTTGGGATTTGTGCCACTTGTAATCGACATCTAACGGTCTGATCATAGGCCCATGATCTCAAGATCTATTGCGTCAAAGGATAGAATAAAAATCGATCTTTATAGTGTAATTTAAAGCAGTAAAAGGAATTTTCCTTTGTTTAAATGGGGTGACTGACCTAAAGTGCTGTTGAAGTAAGACTAGCAAAAAAACATGAAGACAAAAGTTTTGCTCTGATAACCGCTGTCTATATTTTGTATTGTGTTGCCCTTTTAACTAATAATAAATACAAAGAAATGTCTCTCAAAAAGAAAAAAAAAATTGCAAAGAAATGTTACTATAGAAAATTTAGCTTGCAAAATTTTCTTCTTAAAATAAAAGAAACTAAGTGATAAACTTTGGGTTGATTTCACAGGTCATTTTACCACCAAATAGACAGCCAAAATTGTTACATCAGAAGTAAACTGTCATTCTACGGTAAAATCGGCATTATGCGTTGACGTGAACGTGCCCTAATTGTTCACCCCATCAGGTTTTAAGAATTTTTTTTTATCATATCGAATCAAAATGTGATCGTTTGATGTCTCAAGATCCATTGTATAAAAGATTAGGTCAGATAACAATCTCCATCCTCAGATTTAAAGCAGCTAATGGTTTTCAATGTTGGTGCTCATTTCTCTAAAGATTCTTCATTAATGGATTATGACCCATTCATTGGATGGTAATTGTGCTCCTATTGAATGTGGGATCGATGCGCTTATAGGAACCTTTTTTAGGTTCTATTTGGCGATACTCCTCGCTCGCTCCGCACCACATAAGAGAGCAGTGTTTGGGAACCCCGCTCGGGCACTGGCGGGTGGCAGGCCTAGAGAGGGCTTTCCCACGGTGGTTGAAAAGTACTCTGATATAGTATATACCTTAACGATGATGCTGCAAGAGAAGACGAAAGCTGCCATAGTTAGATAAATGTAGCCGGTAATCCTCTTCTGATTGAGGGTTTCGCCTATGTTGTAGCCGGCCACTCCCATGTTAGTGTAATGGTGGCTGAAGATGTCTAATAAAGGAGGGCCTTGCACAAGGCTCATCACTGTGGCGCCACCTAGGCATATTAAGGTCCCTATGATCTTTGCTCTGCTGTAAGTAGACTTCAGATTCACCTTCTCCAATCTAGTCCAATCAGAATTTGACACGTTAGGGAGGGTTGAGGCCTACTATGCCAAAGCACTCTTCCAAAGTAGTCGTTTTGGATTAGTAATGTGGCATACATTTGAAAAGTGGGTTTAAATTTGAAGCGGTGAGGATGATGAGTCTCTCCAACTAAGTTCATCAAATCCAAAATATTTTATTTCTTTTTTCGATCAACAATTTTTCTATTAAAATAATATTATATTTAAATTTGGAGAGTGAATAGTGACTCTTCAAATTTGATGAGTGATATCAAGTTGTCCAACCCTTCTTTGGATTTGAAGAGCTGCTTTGGGGATGCTCTCGATCCAATTCATGAAAGGGTAACGTTATTTGCAATGGAAAATTATTTTATGAAGGGCTACCCGTGTTCTTTGCGAGGAAAAATTATTTTTTTAGTGCCAAATTTATTTTGGGTAGCTCTATTTGCACCTATCGAATCTCTAGATGTTCCAATGGTGAAAACTATTGACTACTTTGAATCAAATAATGGAGATCATTTTTCATCCCAAAAATGATGTGGGAATGATCATCTGGTCAAACCTAATTCTTAGTCTTCTACTAGTACATTTGTGGTCAGTTTTTGGGGTGTGTACCACATAGAATCAATATATTGTCTTCTACTAGTTCGTTTATGGTCTCAAGATTCATTTTGTGGAAGATTGGATTATTGGAAAGAAAAATGATTTCCATCATCGTCTGATACAAAGCAATTAATAGTTTTTGGCGATAGTGCCCTTAGAGATTTGATAGGTTCAAATTGAGCTATCCATTTACTTAAAGGCAATGAAATATTTTTATGAGTGTCATTATTCAACTACTGAATCTTTCAGTTCACCCACTCTGAAACCCGTTGTCTGATTCGAAGCAGTCAATGATTTTTTTTTAGGAAAAAAAAACCTATTTTCAAGGTGGGTGAAGTAAAATATTCGGTAGGTGAACTTAAAAATAACCTACTTTTATCACATGAGAAATTTGAACTTAATTTTCTCTTCTATAAGTTGTAAAGACAGATTTTATACATTTATCTTCTTTTCTCCACGGTGGAGCTGCCAATAACATTTACCGTGCTAGGTCTATTATTTATATTCAATCCATAGGATGGGGATTTTGTTCCTTTAATCTGAGGTTGGCCAATTTAAAGTTCAGTTAGGATTTGGTACTTGACCAAAACACACTCTTGATACTCATGTCACTTTTTTGGACATGTCATGTGGAATCATGTGTTCCATATAATTTGATGCCAGTGATCTCAAGATTTAATAATATCGATTGTCTAATTTAATGGAGATTGAATTAGACAAGTTTACAAAAATCTTACAATTTTTTTGGTTGTGAATACATGTTTATAAGCATACAATAAAACTGTGAAAACTAATGGTTGGGAAGGAAGATTCTGGTACCCTTCATAAAGGTGGGCTCAGGTCTTATTTATGACCCTGTATGGGTCAGTTTTGTATATTTCCATTTGTAGATGGGTACCATTATGGTCACCCCAAAAGACTGCTTTCTCACCCCACCTCTCCCAGCTGGCATCTATTGATCGCGTTTGAGTTAGATGATGGAGATTTTTTGACCTCCTAATCTTCTGCACAACGGATCTATAGATCATGGAGGTCCATCATACAGTCATTTTCTGATTAAATGTAGCACACATCTCAAAAAAGTGACCCTAAAATCATGACATAAATTACATTCAACCATAATTTTAGGGTCACTTTTTGAAATGTGTGCCACTTTTAATAATATGGTATACCCATGATCGATACATTCATTGTGCCAAAGATGGGGACGAAATCGATCTCCATCATCTGATTCAAAGGAGGTAAATGCATGCCAATTATAGTAGGTGCGGTGAGAAAGCAGTCTTTTGGTGTGAGTATAACGGTACCCATTTTAGAATCTGATTGTAAATGTTATGCCTGCCAAATGGCATTAGATAGTTGATGAGTGCGTACCTGAGGAGCCATGCAATGAGGAAGATGAGGGCAGGGGACACGTTATTAATGGCTGATGCAATGGGAGGTGAGGTTTCCCGCAAACCCATTAAACTCAGACCGGAAGAAGCACAACCTCTGCAATTGCCAAAACTATATAATTAACAATATAAAATGGTAACATTGAACTAAAAACAATGTGGGAAAACCACTCATTTAAGTTGAACATTGATTTTGAAACACTATAAAAGGAATCACAGAGCATCTAATCTTGAATTTTTACAAAGGTCCGGAAAATTGAAAACCACTTCATTTTGAATTTTTTTCAATAAAAATATTTGTCTTTAACCATTTTGAATTTTTTTCATTGAAAATATTTGTCTTTAACCAAAAAAGTGACGATGAAAAATTATGATTTTTATTTTAAATTTTCATTGACCAGCCTTGCTCATATGCATGCAGGATGTGGCACCCGATCTTCTGCTTGGGAGTTACGTGACACCTAACTGGCACGAACATGGCATTCAAGACTATATATATATATATGGAAAAAGGCATATGGGTTGAAATGCGTAGATGAATCCGTGTATTCCAATCGCGGATCATGTGCCACGTGGTAGGTGATTTCAAAGCAACACCCGCCTTCGGATCATGTGTAATTTGGCATGTGATCTAAAAAAATAATTAAAACAAAATTGGGGGTCAAAGTTTGGGTGCCGCCTCATATATTTTTGTGCATTGAAATTTTCTCCCTTTGACCATATTTTCGATAGTGGATATGTATCGGATTATACCCAAATTTTTTGATTGATCTCTGATCATGTATGGACAAGTTTCCATCTTACCCAATTCACTTTATAGTTTCCACATGGACCCCACCTGATTGTAATGCATAGATCCACCGGGCAGTCCAATCTATATATCCTTGGGCCTTATATATATATATAAATATATATATATATATATATATATATATATATATATATATATATATATATATATACACATCTGTTTACGTGTGTATGTGTAAGCCAAGTGATCTTAAGGTTAAATCCTCCGATGGGGCTATTTGTGCGGCATTGGGCTATTAAACACATGTTTGGGTGCTAGGTAGACATGCAGATGATTGATCTTGTAAATTGATTTCTAAGAAGTAATCTTCGGATCTATTTGGATAGGGGAAAAGGAAAAGAAAATTTTTAAAATACCTTGTTTGGCAACAAAGTTGTGTCAGTGGAAATAATTGGAAAATTCAAAATTTTATTTTCCAATGGAAACCGACAAATCCTTCTTTTTAGAGGGATTTCATCAAAAATCTTTTACCTCCCTCCCCTCCCCTCTTTTTGTTGCGTGAGAACTCTCTCTCTCTACATACGATATATCTCTCTCCCTCTCTCCTAGATGTCTCTCTTCCTCTCTCTCTCCTCTATCTCTCACACACTCTCTCTCTCTTTTGATGAATAAATTGAAATAAAATCAATTAGCGAAAAAAATAAAAATAAAATAAAACATAAAATGAAAAATAAAAAATAAAAAATAAAATAATAATAAAAAATAAATAAAATAAAATAAGAAAAAAATAAAATTAAGTAAATAATAAATTAAAAATATAAATAAATAAATAAAGATAAAAAATAATAATATAATAAAAAATATAAAAAATAAAAATCTCTCTTTCTCTCTCATCAAATATCCCTCCCTCTCTCTCTCTCATTGAATCTCTCTCTCTAAAAAATAATAAAAAATAAAAAATATATAAAAAATAAAAAAATAAAATCTCTCTCTCTCTCTCTCACTGAATCTCTCTCTCTCTCTCTCTCTCTCTCTCTCTCTCTCTCCCTGGTCTATCTCTAATTCTTTATTTGGTGTGTTGTATACACCAAAGATGGTGCTCTCCTTTTTCTTTTTTAATCTCTCTATCTGAATCTTTCTATCCAAATCTCTCTTTTTAAAATATCTCTCTCCTAATCTCTTTCTTTTTTTAAAAAATTTCTCTCTTTGAATCTCTCTCTCTCCTAATCTCTCTCTTAATTTCTAGCTCTCTCCCCATATCTCTCTTTCTCTCTCCTAATTTTTCTCTCTCACAATAAAAAGTTGAGTTTATTGGGTGTGTGAGATGTACGCCATCGATAGTGCTCTTCTTATATTTTCTATGTATAATTACTCAATCCAAACACCAGAAAATAATGAATTCCTATAAATTTCCAAAGAGTTAGAATCCATTGGATATACAAATCATTTTCCTATATTTTTCAAAAAATTACCAGACAAACCCTTAATGTTAAATCCTTTGAGGGTGCTATTAGTGCACCATGTGACAATCAAATACATGTTTTGATGTCAGGTGGACGTGCATATGATGGATCCAAGGCCATCCAAAAGAATTACATTAATCATTTTTATTACTATCAACTCAAATGGTCAACGATTATTAAAATGAACGTTGACTTGAAAAATGAAATCACCATTAATGTTCGCAGTTAGATCAAGGCTATATGTCTACCTTTTTTCTTTTCTTTTTAAATAACTTAGGTTATCCCAAGCTCCTCCTTAGACTAATCTCTATTGCATGCCCTCACCCACATGTACATGAGTATATCATGGATTACGCACCGTACTGGAGTGTATATAATTGTCAATTAACCACTACTACGACAATCCTTTAGTGTGTTGTTGTATATCTAAATATTTTTATTTTTAAATTTTTCTAAAACCCATTAGGAATAGTTAACCTTAGGCACAGGATATTTAGGTGTCACTTGATAGTCAAAAACGACATCATCATAGGATTCAATCTCTACAATGCTGTCCTACGGATCCTTTTTCCTCTCTTTCTCTTTTTATGTACAATAAAAAAAATAAGGCTATTAGCGACAATTTTTTACAACAAAAAATTGCTGCTATTAATAAAAAAATTATTAAAAATCATTAAGACTTGTAGCTAGCGACAGTTTTTTTAGTAAGAGCGATAGTTTTTTGCTATTGCTAATAATCTTATTTTTTGTAGTGATATATAAAAAACAATTGTCGAAAACTAGAGACAATGTCCCAAGGTTTGCGCTATTTGAGTGCATGTATGCAAGGTTAATTTTAGAGTCGGGGTGTATAGGTTTGAACCAGCTTGAGGCCACGTGCTTGTGCACTGGATCAATCAATGACCCTAAAAAAATAGGTGTTGTGCTGTCAAATTTGCAGTCGATGACAAATTTTTTTGGTTTTTCAATGGTCTGCAGGGACTGGTGGACCCTTAAATAATGTCGGCTAAGTTGTGATCACGTGCCGTGTGGCACATGATCTAGCATTCAAACCTGCCCCCATGCAATGGGTTCGAACACATTATATATATATATAATGAGTCCTAAGAGATATGGGGTTAGACCAATTGGGTGGCATGTGTACTCGCGCATGGTCGACCAACTGCCATTTAGATAAAAGAAATAAAAGAAATCTGACCTTACGATGTTGAATTAGTGTCGGTTGCAAGAAATTTAAATGAACCAAAATTTTTGGGGTGGGAAGCCCATATCTTTGACCCTTGAAATGGAGGGCATACATGTTCCATTTTCCCCCTAGAGGTACTGGGAAACCCACGTTAGCCACCTGGACTTTGCGTCCCAAAGCGCATTGTTTGCAATTTTTCTTATATTCACACCATTAATAGATTGAGGTTATATATAAATTTTATTTTTTTAAAAGAAAACCCATGGGGAAAGAGTGACCCAAAGGAGAAGAGAGCAACGTGGCACCCGGAAATGAGCCTTGTCTCACTGTTTGAAATAAGGGATGGAGCCTGTACTCACATTTTACAATGGAGAAGCACTCTTTTTAGTAGAAATATTTTAGGAATAATCCCGTTTTGCTAAAGTGCCCTAGAATATATTGTTCCCTATAGTTTGTTATCCTTCACTAGTCATCATCCAAAATTTGCAAAACTCACATTCCTATAGCTGAAAGTAGGAGACGGGCCACCACGGAAAATGTTAACCTTCTTCCACGCCATTTGTACCTGTGACAAAACGAGATAACATCCGCCGATGCAAAATTAGAGGATTATTCGTTCAACCCACATATGGATGGAAATTCAATCAGGAGATTCTAATTCTCTACCGTTCGATGAAGAAAGCAAAAGGCATCAAGCCGACGACAGCTATTAATTGGGAATAGGCAGATAGAGCAAAGGGTTTGACATTGCTAGAGAGTAGTTTCCCTGTGATCACTCCCAGTGCACCCGAGATCAATTGGGAGAAGATGAGAGCAGAGTAGATGGCTACGTCCTCCGAAACCGGCCATATTCTAACACCCAATGCCATACTTCCGGGGAGTTTTACTGAGTGCCAAAGTGAGAGTGTAGTGCTTCTCTTCATAGTTATACTCCAACACTGCTCTCAAGTGATTGGTGAACTTGAGTTTTAATTTCAAAGAAGTTTTTACGTCTAGCTTGCTTGATGCCTTTTAGCCAAATTAGTTAGGAGAAATCCCCTCACTATGGTATGGCAACTTTTTATTCAATGGTTGTTATCAAATTATTGCTTTTTTTTACTTTTACTAATTGAGATGTACGTGTGGAGTAACAGAAAGGATAAATGTGGGAACCAATAAATAAAAATAAATTTGACAGTGACACTTATAAAAATAAAAATTAAGAAATGTTGCTTGAGGTGATTTGAACATCTTCATTAGAGGCACGAAGGTATAGGAGAAGATGAACAACAAAGACGTGGAGAGAAGCCATGAGACGAGATATGAAATGAAGTTACTTAGAGCTCAACGGTAATGAGAATTCAAAAATGAGTGAGGAAATAAGACTTGCAAAGCCAACCAGGTAGAAATAAGAAAGGCTCTAATTATGACCTTAGGCTTTAACTGATGCCCCAAAGGGTGTGTAAATCTTGATATGGTTGGGGGGAGGGCATCCCTTAGGAAATAGTTTAAGTGTAAGCTTGGGATATCGTAAGTTATATATATATATATATATCCTAGTGATACTAGTTTAGTGGGGGAACTTATCTTTCTATAGAGTGAAAAATAGATGGACACAATTGAGCACGACTAATGATGAGTGCATCATCTATATCATATACGATGCAACTATTGAATTATTGAGGGCAACTATATTGAAAGCCATCGACTGTTTTGAATTAAATGATAGACTACTTTTTATCCCAATCTTGATCCCATGGGACAATCATTTTTTTATTTTATGTGGCACACATTCCAAAATATAACCGAAAATTATGTTTGAGCATGATGGGTGTTATTTGGTTTTCAAGTCACTTTTTGGGGTATGTGCTTTGTGCAATCAAAAATTGTCCGTCTAATTGTACGTCCATGATTTCAAGATCCATTGTGTGGAAGATTGAGATGAAAAACAATATCCATAGTCTGATTTAAAGCAATCAAGAGTTATCAGCATAGGTGCCATCAATAATTTGATAGGTGTGAATGGAGTTATCCTATTATATATTGGTGTTATGAATTATGACAGCCCAATTTTACTCTAGATAGCACACATCTGTGATCAATGTAAGTAATTCATTTAGCAGCCCAATTGTTGGGATGGGTGGTGCAGAGCCAAGGCGAAGGTGTTGGCTTTATCTGAAGTTTTCTTATATTAATTTGTTCATCTCAAGTGGATTGGTATGGGAAGTGACCTTAAGAAATAAGATAAGCTAAGACCATTGGGTCATTGATTTCTTGGTCCAAAATATGCCGAAGACGTCATTTATTGAAGTTATGGATTCGATAAATATATGGCTGTATGTTTGGAATGGGTAGAAAATGGCTTTTTAGGATCTTCCTGCCTCTACATAAACTAGGCATATATGGAAACATGCGTGTTAGATGCTGCAACCCTAAGAATAAGAAGCTCAAAGTTACTTGAATGAAGTGGGTGTGACGTATTATTCAACTTTTGCTAAGATTGGAGCTCATATGGAATCATATGGAATTGGCTAATTTTTCTTTTGTTTGATGCAACACTTAGCATGTTGGTGTGGGAATTGAGCTCCTTGCTCCACTCTCCTCCCTTCCTTTTTAATGAAATTTTTTATTTTTATAAATAAATAAAAGATGTATTATACAATTTTCGTACTTAAAAAAAAATTAAGAATAATTTCTTTTGCTATTGGTAAGCGAGGTTAAGTGGACCCCACCCAATTTTATATTAAATAAAAGATTACGAGCATGCATAATTAATTGGTTAGAAATTTCAAGGTTACCAATTGGAAAAAAAATTGTAATCTATTATGGTGTTGGCACAAATGCTACACCTTTCACCCAAGGGGCACCCGACTTTGTATCACCCTTATTACGCCCTACGAAACAGACACACATAATATACCCACTAAGAAGGGGTTCATGAATCTGATGTCATATGATGGACTCCCTCTCGTCAAATTCAATCACGCCTTAGAGCCGATATGATCTCTATCTATTATTTTTTGATAACTTAGGGTATCCCGAGCTTAGGCTTGAACTAATCCCTAATGCCCTAAAATCATATTTGAGCGTGATGTATGTCATATGATTCAAGAGCCATGCTTTGGAAATATGTGACACATGAAATCAAACACTGACCATCTAATAGGCGCTCTATGATCTCAAGATCTATTGTACGAAAGATTTGGGTGAAAAATGATCTCCATCTAATTAGAATGAATTAGTGGTTTTCAAGGCCTCTAGGATGTGGGCGCTTTCAGAGAATGCGTAAGCGTGAATAGAGGTACTGTAAACAATTTTGTAGATGGTGATTAATAACTTTATATGTTATCCAAATGTATACTTATTAAAAAAAAAAAAAAACATGTTATCCAATGTGTGCAAAGAGCACATTTTAGTAAATAAGCTGTGCGTTTATTTGTACTTTGAGACGCACAGGGATTTTGTTTCATGGTCTGCTTACTGCCGCTGACAAGACAGAGCTCGGCCCGTTGGTTCGATAAGTACAAGTCATTGCTCACTGTAGAAAAATCTTCTGGTTCTTAGGGTGGCGTTCCTTTTTCCAAGAGTGACAAGAATCAACGATGGAGATTATTTTTTGGCCGAATCTTCCAAAGAACTATCTTTCCATTATAGTTCACCTGGCTCACCTAACAGAGAGGGCCATATGTTAATTTCCTGCGACACACATATCAAAAATGACCTAAAAACCTCTTTCCATGGTTTGCTCATATTCAGCCATTTTTAAGGAAGTGTGTCATGTAGAAACAATAATTGAGCGTTTGATAGGCAAGCCATTGGCTTTGGAATGTGCACGGATTACCATCATACCATGCTCTGTAGAGTCAGGTGTAAACCTTAAAGACATCAGGTCAGAGGATCAAATTTCGGCCGAAATGACCGAAATTATCGGTTTCGTTCCCCACCGAAACAATAACTTGGACCAAAATTTTGGTCCAAATTTTGTATGGGATTGAAATTATCAGCCGAAATTTTGATTTTGGTCCCCTCCGAAACCGAAATTAAAGCTGAAATTTTGATCCTTGCACCAGGTCACCGTCTACAATAAGTCCTCGGAATGCATACAAAATCAAATGTTTAAAATTTTTTCTATAAGAAGCCAATGGCTCAGTGTAAAGTAGTAATCTTAGTTAATGAGCTGAGGGTTTTCCAGTTAGGGAGCTATGTAAAGGGTGAGTTGTACATGGATTTTTATGCTCTTTAAAGTTTATGATGTATTTTAAGGTCTACTAACTTAATACCAACTCTAAGACTCTGTTTGGCATTGCTCTTTAAGAGAATAGAAAAGAGCAACGGCTGCTCTTTGTTGTTGCAAATGAATATGATAGAGAATGAAGAATTGGAGGAAGAAAAAAGGGTTGCTCTTTAAAACATGAAAGATCTTTCTTTTTTAAAAAGCATGAATTTCATACTCTTTCAAAGATGGCTTTTTTCCTATTTTAAAGAGCAACCTCCCTTTTTCCTTCCAATTCTTTTATCCCTCCCCACCTTCCTTTGTACTAACGAAGAGCATCAACTCCTCCTTTCTACTCTCTCAAAGAGCAATGTCTAACACAACCTTAAGGACGTGTAAGGAATTTGACTTGAGCACTGCCGGCCTTTCTCGAGTCATTGGAGCTCCTTCTGCCAAAATGATGAAGCCTCCGGAGGAAATTGACCCAAGTACAGTAATTAGTGTTACGGTCGGTACTTAATACCAAATCTTGAAAGTTTAAAACCACACACACACACACACGGATATATGAACCCCAATTCCGTCCTCCAATGAAGGATGATGCCGTCTTCCAAGATCTACATGGAGCTCCATGTGACACCCAAATTGTGTTTTGGTGCCACATGGAGTACGAGTGCATTATTTAGATCAAATTAAAATAATTTTTTTTTTTTAAATCGTAAAAAATGCAATAACTCATGAGAATAGGATATCCTATAGTTATCATTGACTAATTCATATATTATTATAAAAAGGGATTTTTTGCAATTACCCCCGAAAATATGTCGTATTTACACTCCGCCCATGTTTCACCTATTTGCACTTGGGTCTCTGGTTTTGTGTTCCCCTTGCATTTTGCGCCCTATAGCGAGAAATCAATCGTTGACTATTATAAAACTAAAATTTGATTGCTTGGAATTAGATGATGGAGATCAATTTTCATCATAATTTTCTATCCAATGAATCTTGAGATCATGGGTCTACCATCAGAAGGTCAAATTTCGATTTCATGCGACATATAATACCAAAAGTGATCATGATCGTGGACGCGTATCAAACATGATTCTTAGATCACTTTTCAATATGTGTGCTATGTGAATCAAAATTTGATCGTCTGATAGTAGACTCATGATTTCAATTCATTGGGTAGAAAATTATAGTAAAAAATATTCTCCAACATTGAATTCCAAGCACTCAAAATTTAGTTTTAAAATAGTTAGCGATTGATTCCTCATTATTTGGAGGCAAAATGCAAAGGAAATATAAAAGTAAGGGCTGCAATGTAAATTGATGAAACATGGGAGACAAGAGTGCAAACACAACATATCTTAAGTGTGAACTGTAAAACTCCCACAAAATGTGTACCATGAGGTGATAAGGACCAAATTTGGAAAAGCAGAAATAGGCACAAATATTTGGTGCATTAATTCAAAAGAAGATATGGGATTATAAAATAATAATAAAAAATCTTAATCTATTTAAAGCTATAAATATTTTTAAACAATAAAACTTGTAGATTACATTAGTCACATGCCTCACAATTCACAAATAAGGCATAAATGCATAATATAGCATAAATTATAGGAGTATAATAGTTACCTATATTTGCACCAAATCTTTGAGGGACTAATTCCCAAAAAAAAAGTGATTAATTGTTTTGAATCTAATGATGGTGATACTTTTTATACCAAACAATCACGCAACGCGATTGCTATCATGGGTGTACTATGGAACAGTTAGATTTAGGTTACATGTGACACACATCTCGTAAAGTGACCTGGAAATTAAGTTTGACTGTGTTGTGTGCAACATAATTTTTGTGATATATGCCACATGAATTAAAATAATTTCCATCCTCTATCTCAGAGCAATCAATGGTTTTTGACAAAGGGTGCCGTTGCCTTCAAAGATTCGGTGGGTGCAAATATAGGTACCCTAATAAAAAGGATAAAAATAATAATAAAAAAATACCGAGAACACTACAAAAAATAAAATCATTAGTGGTAGCTATAAGCTGTCACTATTAACAAAAAACTGCCGCTAATAATCTTAATAGTTTTTTTATTAATAACGATAATTTTTTACTAAAAAAAACTGTCGCTAATAATCTTATTTTTTATAGTGGAATTTTATTAGAGGGACTGAATATGGGACCTAAGGATCAAAATTTTAGTTTTCGTTTTGATTTCGGTCCTGCCCAAAACTGAAAATTTGAAATTTTGGTCGAAAAAATTTCAGTGCACTTAAAAAAAAAAAATTTCAAATTACCGAAGAAGCAAATTATTAGCCGTTTATATGCCGAAATCAAACCGATACCGAAAATATGGAATTTTTGTTTCTGGAGCTTTCAAAATTGATGCGTTTCGGCCGAAATCATAAGATTTCAGCTGAAATTTTGAACCGTGATGGGACCCCTCGTCAAATAGAAAATCATAAATTGTATTACCTGTGTTATGCACGTATACCCCACCTTTATTAATATGTCATATTCAAACATGAAATATATAGATTATGAACATAGTCTGATTGTGCATAAAAGTTTGGACAAAGGAAAAGGGTGTGGTCAAATCTATTTTTCTCTCATTTAAAGCTCACCCAATTTGTGTGGCTAAATGAGGTTTATTTGAACCAACTTGTTTCTTTCTTAAATATAAGATTTAAGGTAGTAGCATGGGTCAAAAAATGGTCCGATACCGATACGTATTGGTTTTGAACTTGGGCGGTACGATACAAAGGCATTGTATCATATCCCCTTAAAAATAATGTACTTATTGTCCGATACGGATAATATATCGCCTGTATCGGACGATACATTGAAATTATAGGACGATAATTTCAATATATCGTTCGATAATATGTATATATATTTTTTCCGATTGTCTACACAATCGATGGCGACTGTGTAAACAATCGAATTTTTTTTTTTCGATTGTCTACACAATCGATATCACCGATACATTAAATGTATCGGCCGATACCCGATACGTATCGTCCTAGAGATCAAGACGATACGTGTCGGTTTACCGATATTTTGATCCTTGGGTAGTAGATTCGCTTGTAAAAATGAGCGGCATCTAGCGAGGTCAGGAGTGGAAGGGCTATGAAAAGCTTAAATGTACATTATATTATTGTTGAAAGTGGGAGAGTGAGCGAGATTTTGAAGCATGAGCGGCACCCTAATTAGAAGATTCCTACTATTAGGGAAATAATTGGAGGGCTCACTATTAACAATGAATTAAAAAAAAAATCAAATTAAAAAATCAAGTTTTTTTTTCTAAGAAAATGCACAGGGTGACCCAATCATAGTGATTGAATTCTTGTTAGATTTTTTTACAGATTTAGGCTCGAATCACACGATCAAAATACATTTTTATATGAACATGCGTACCTTGTATTTATTTTCGGGTCGATGCGCTAGTGATCCCTATAATGAAAATGATGATCTCCGCAAGAGAATTCGAGTCTACATTACCTCTATTCTTCTCTAAGTTTAGCCTCTAGATAGAAATATGTTAGGGTTAGAGGAAGAGGAGACGATGACCTTTTTATATAGTCACTTCTCTTTCCTAACCCATCAAGGAAAGAGAGTGGAGACATATCATTTATATTAAGAAATTATTTGCTTCCTATCACCTCGAGATACTTGTGATCAAATGTCTAACCCAATTTTTAATGAAAACCCAAAGATGGGTTAATAAGGTATTGACCACAAAAAATCCAATGTTCTCCTACTTGGTCTACACCTTAACTCATCTAAACATAATTTTGAAAATGAATCTCTAGTCTGACAAACTCTGAAAAGCGAATGATCATCCATTTTATATTTTAAAAAATCATTGACCCCATCTACCTCGATGTTTCATAACAATCACCCAAATTCAATAACAATACTAGTAAAGGATCATGGCGCACAATATATTCTATCTTACGAATCGACACTAGGCAATTTATTGTCATAAAACTAGCATTATTAATGGACTTAAGTCTTTACTTAGTGATATCAGGCAACACACATATATGTCGTACCTATATTTGTTCATTTTCAGACTCCAGGATATGTCTTTCTGATATCTTAGTGGCTCCCACTTGTGGCTCATATCACCAATCTAACAGAAAGAGGACATATCGATATGGTGCCTAATCACATATAACCCAAGCATATCAGTTAAAATGAAATCTAACTTCACCACTATACCATGTGATACAATCCCCATGCAGATGGTCAGAGTACAATCACATATATCATCAATAACACGTGCACAATTTCATATGATGAGTCAGCCATAATATATATTTAAAAACTCGTCAATCTGAACAAATTATCTCCCATTGATTTGACCCTTAATAATAGCAATCAATGAACAACAAAACTTAACATAAACTATTTATAATCATTTAATTAAACTTATGTAAACCAAGTCTATCAAAGTAAATGTCAAAGTACTGACTAATGTATTGCAAGAATAAATGACGGAAACATGATTTAAAAAAAATTGCGAATTTCACAAAATATTCATGAATTATTCATGGGTTCCCTGATTTTTTCAAAATATTTCCTGATATATTTTGTATTTTTTTTGCAGTTTTTAATTAGTATAATCTTATACTTTTTGTTTTTATTTTTATTTTTATGAAATTTGACCTTTTCTTGAATTTGAAGAATTTTACGAGAATGTTTGAATTTCTTCCAAGCCGATTTATTCCCCAACCCTGACTTAGTCACTTTGATCCCAATTTGGGCTTGGAATAAGCCTTGAAGAGTGTAGTGCCCAAACCGTTGAGGACATATCCCGGATTTTCATCTGATTGGGGCTAGTGATGGTCGGTAAATGTTAATAGTCAATTTATCATAGTTGAGGGCTTGTGCATAAAATCATAGTGACCAAGTTTAGGTATGGGAATTAAACAATTCCGATAATATGCTGAAAGAGGTAAATTTTGGCAATTTCAGAAGAAGAAAAAAAAAAGGAAAAATTTCTAAGATTAAAATTTATATATATATTTATAAATAAATAAATATATATATATATGCCTATGAAACACGAGTTTTAAATGAGAGAACACGTTTAATTTAGTTTAAAGTGGCATCAAATGCGGGGTTTTAGCTTTTGTAATTGAATCTTTTTTAGAAATGACATTTTTTTCGTGTTTTTTTTTTCATTTAAAAAAATTTGCGTCTTAAACCTTAAAAAAAAAAGAGTATTTTTGGTCACTACGCATAACATTAGATGGTCAATTAAAACTAGTTCAACAGATTCTTGTTAAAAAATTTAAGACAGATTGATCACTTGATTTATATTTGCTTATCCAAGCAATGATTTTCCAAATCGCTGCCTTGTGCAATTGATTTCCTTGCTTGGGTTCCTACAGCTCTTGCATTAGTCTCTCCTTCATCTTTTGTATAGTTTTCTTTGCTTTTAGCCCACAACACAAAGTACAGGCCTACGAATATGAGAATTGCTCCACCCAAGCTGATTGATAGAAAAGCATGACTAATTTTAATCACATTTGAAGCAGATCTAAAGTCACCCAATGCCTAAAGCAAAAATTCGTTAAAAAAAAAGCAAACTATAGAAAAGTTAAGAAAAAAATTTAAAGTGCTAAAAATAGGATTAAAAATTATGAACAACTAATATATATATATATATATATATATATATATAGAGAGAGAGAGAGAGAGAGAGAGAGAGAGAGAGCCACGTGGAGCTCCACATGACACTCAAAACAAATTTTGGGTGCCCCGTGGGGTATAAGTGTGTTGTTTAGTTCAATTTAAAAAAGAAAATTTATTTCATAAAATTATTTTTAAAGCACAAGTCAAATAAGAACAAGTTATAATGGTCCAAATTTTATTTCTAAAGAAATACATGGTAAAGATGAGCTTTCAATTATATATTTTTTCAAAGATAATTTAAGCAATGCACCTGTGCACCATGTGGCATCAGAATTGTGTTACGAGTGCCACATGGAGCTCCATGTAGGATCTTGGAGGATGCTCACCATCCATTAGAGGATGATGAGCGTTATATATATATATATATATATATATATATATATATATATATATATATATATATATATATATATATATATGTATTGAAATTTTTTTAAATTAATCGTAAAAGATGCAACTTTAAAAATAAAATTATTACATTTTAAAGAGGTTCGTATCTTTATATGTTTGTAATTAACTCGCGATTTAAATAAAAAAAAGCAACATATCCCAAAGTTAAGGAAAAATCATTGCAAGGTTAAAAATTATGAAAAAATATATAAAAAAAGTTGTAAATTAATCATGAAGTTTGTGCCTTCAAAACGAAATTGTTACATTTTAAAACCGTTTTGATAAAACAAAATTTATTTGTTTTTTTAATGGCAACCTTTTCAAAAAGTCTCCGACTTTGGTAACCATGAGTAGACCTAACTCTAACAATAATCGCAAGACTCAGTTCATAACTTAGTCAATTATATTCTTTGAATTTGGGCGCCAAATCTTAAATTTAGCTATTTTTCGATAATTTGAATTTGAGACTTGATCTCGTGTATGTCTAAAAGATGTTGCCTAGGAAAATGGAGAAGAGGATCAGAGAGCAAATGGTGGTGAGGGGACTGAAGATGATGACAAGTATAAGACCTCTCTTGCGCATTGCCCACATTTGAACGGCCATCGTTACCCCATCTACACCAATCCCCTGAGATATATCAGAAGTATGGTAATCTCTAAAAATCAACACTTTAAAAATCATTAGCAATAGGCATATGCACATCCAAAGGTATTGAGGAGGGATATAAGGTTACATATGGGCCATCACGATATATAGGCTGATATTTGACCTCATATCGAATCAGGGGCGTATTCGTATCAGATTGGCTTAACCCAATATATATATATATATATATATATATATATATATATATATATATATATATATATATATATATATAATTCACATTCCTAATAGAATCAGCTAAATATTAAAAAAAAACTTCAGTTTGTAAAATCCTCTATTCTATGCAATAAAAATGCAATTATGCATCTTGAGACACTAGATTTACTAGTGTCATCATTTTGCTGACTTTTAAGAGATATATACAATGCATCCACTACATAACTTTTTTCTCGCTAGATGTCACATTATTCTCGATAAAAGAGGAGGCCTAAATTGATCATTTTACTCAACTATTTTAAATCAAATCGCTATATGAGGAAGTTTCACTTATTAAGATTTTACACTTATTTACATATGCTTACCCAAGCAATGATGCTTCCAAGTTGTCTCCTTCTACAAATGATTTCTTTGTTTGGGCTCTTTGAAGAGTCTCGCTTTGATCTTCTTTGACTGGCTTGTAGTCTTCTTTGCTCTTAGCCCACAAAACGAAGTAGAGACCAATGAATATGAGAATTACTCCCGTCAAGCTAATAAACAAGCATGGCCATATCAATTATCAATCACATGTGAATTAGTCCTAGCCCTAATAATAATATGAAGACTTTGATCCATGGTTAATTTTAAATATTAGCCATATTCAATCAATATTGGCTCATATAGGGTAATATCTGTTGATATCAGATCATATAGGCCGATATAGATATGTATAAGATATGAACCCGATATCATACCCAAATTCCCTTAAGGCAAATTTTGAAATATTTTTTGTTTTTTAATATTTTTTTTTAAATGGGCCCTTTAATATTATATATCATCTGATATGAACCGATATAATACCAAATGCCATTTAGGCAAATATTTTAATATTTTAAATTGCATATTTTATAATAATTTTTTTCTAACAAAAAAGGGTCCTTTAATATCTGCCGGTTTGGTCAATACTTATCCAATATATCCGATATGTATCAGCTTGAAACCCAGCCGATATTCTGATATATATATATATATATATATATATATATATATATATATATATATATATATATATATATATATATATATATATTGGGCTTTAAATCCCTGCTTAATTTGATCATACCTAATCAATGACATGTTTTGATTTGGGCACCAAACCAAAAATTGGGTCATCTTTCCAATAATCCAATAAGAGTACCTTCCAATGTAAAAAGCGCCACCTAGGAAGATCGAGGAGAGGATTGCTGAGAAGACGGTGCAGATTGGGTTGAAGACGACGACAAGCACAGGACCTCTTTTGTGCATGGCCCACATTTGGATGGCCATGGATACTCCTTCCACACCGATCCCCTGAGATGCTATCGAAACTTGAATTTATCTTTACAAATAAACATTTTAGAAAGGCACATTGTCTTTAGTTTTTTTTTTTTTTGATAACCTGGGTATTCAGGCCTCTTAGAGCACCCGCTTAACCTTAGGGGCACATGCGCACCCTAAATTCAGCACATGTCGGGTCAGCACATGATATAAATTCTTAGGGGGGAGGGAGAGATTCAAACTCAGGTCTCCTGCTTTTTGAAGCAGGTACTTTAACCCCTTGAGGTTCATCGACTTTAGTTATAAGCTACTACTTTCTATGGTTTTAAATATGGATGTCTGAGGCAATATATTTTTGGTATCTATCTAATACTCTTTTTCCGCTCATGATTGGTCTACACATTGTAGACTAATTCCATATATTCGATCTCTTTTGTTAATATATAGAATGGATGAAGCCATGAAAGGGTAAGGGCCCAACAATCTTAATGCCTACACATTAAAGAAAATAATACATATTTTTTTTTAAAAAGAAAAAAAAAAAAGCGCTTAGCAGCCCTAGTTGCCTGGTGGTCTAGCTAGCAATCCCGTTCGCAGATAAACGATACATGGATGTTACCACTCATATGTACACATATCAAATTTAGGCTGTCAATAGGGCAGGGTTAGCCCGTCAACCCTGCCTGGCCCGTCCCTAAAATCTTAAGGACAAGGCAAAAAATGGGGTAAGAGGGTCAGGCTGAGCAGCAAGATCGATAGCTCATTGCAGGCTGGGACGTATAAGGGCTTAACAAGTTAAATTTTGGCTCAATCCACCTCACACATTAACATATGTACATATGGTATATATTTTATTTTTTACAATCAAATTATTAAAATAATCTTCAATATTATAGTTAGATTTAATTGATTTGAGAGTTGTAAGGATAATTTTGATAAATTGAATATCTATAAGAATAAGTCTCAAGGTTTACTTTTGGATTTTATTTTCCTTTATTTGAAATGAGTACCTTTATGTGCACCCACCAATTCTTTGAGTGCATCCATCGCTGAAAGCACATTGTTTGTTTTGAATCAAACGATGGAACTCATCACGCTCAAATCTGATTTTAAGACCATTTGTTTTCCGATTTGTGCCACCTTAAGCAAATAATTGACCGTCTAATGATACACTCCTGATCTCAAGATCCATTAATGTGAAATATTGGGACAAAAAACGACCTCAATCGTCTGATTCAAAGCAATCAATTGCCGCAAGGGTGAATGCAAAGATTCAAGGGGTGTTTTTAAAGGTATTCATTTGAAAAATCTGTCAATCTTTAACTAAATTTTTACATGCAAGAGTTATAAAAATAAAATAATAAATAACAAAAACATTAAGCCCAGCCTGAGCCCTCCACGACCTGCTTACGTGAGAGCTAAGATTGGGCATATCAAGGCCCGCCAAAGTTAGGAGAGGCAGGCTAGGGCCTAGCTGTAGCATCTAGGACTGGGCTCGGTTTTAAGAAGGCCCAGATTTAACGGGACCCATTGACAGTACTAATCATCATTTCCAGTGGCTATAATCATTGGTTGTGAACGCAGGAAAACGTGAAATCTAACAATTATAGTATGGTTGCTCACCCGAAACGAAATTTGAGCGATATCAAGTGCGCTCAAGGCCCATGTAACACGAAGGAACCCTCCATCCATGATAAGTTGGACCAAGATGCCAAATATCCCTCCTATTGAAGCCAAAAGGGTGCATATGGTCACTGGAGCAGGGAATATTGCAACCGTTGAAGCCTGCAATTAAATTTATTTACTCATATACTTGATAAGTGACACAGTGAATAATAAAAATAATCAAAAATCTCTGACAGAGGTCAAGGACTACAATTAATTTATTACAGTAAATTATTAATATTTTTTTCTTGGTACCAATTTTTGCAACTAAATAACGGATGGGACGGACAGGATCGGGTTGGCTTTAAACAGGCTAATTATATAATCAGGCTTCTTTAAACAGGTTGGGCCAGCTGATTATTTAGTCGGGCTTATCATACCTTAGCTCAAACCCGGCCTATGTCGGGTCAGGCGGGGCAGGGCCACTGGACACCAGTCAATTTCTACAAATTAACTCATTTGATGAGGTTGGGCCAAGTTTAGGCTGGATTTTCAGTCGGGCTTTCGAAACCAGCCACTACCTGCCCCTACTTTCAAATCTGGCCAGGCCATGTCAGCCCATTTATACATCGGGCCTACTTTCCTTAGCCCATACTCAGCCCATTGCAGGCCAGACCGATCCGCACCGGCTCAATTCCAGACCGTTGAGACCCCTATTCTAGATATTCTTGTGTTGCTCTAATCAAATTTAAGAAAACAAAAAAAAAAAAATCACTATGCACCCCACCAATACAGTCAGCACCCTTACTCACCACCACCTACATATGCTTCTTCTTCGATCATTGGAGTGCCATCACGACCAAACAGAAGAGGAATCTGACAATGGATCTATTTCTGCTTCTGTCAGTGGATGACCACTAATACATTTATAAACCTTTGGTGAGCTCCCACCGGCAGTCTATGTAAGTTATTAGTGGCCTGTATCTCAGAGAAAACTCTGAATTTTCACTGTTCCACAGATAAGTTTATAAAAATATTAGTGGTTGTGATGCAAGAATCTCTAGTTGCAAAAACAGGTACCATTTCTTCCTAATGCCTATGAATACGAATTATAACATGATTGATCTTGACCGTCCAATTGACGGCGCCTCAACTTATAGTACGCCATTTGTGAATATGGTAATTAAGCTCCCATGTCAAACTGATTATTTGACTATAACCCAGTGATTGAATTTGGATGGGTGGTAGTGTAATGATCCGGATTTTTGCAAACGTTGAATCGTTCACTTTTGACAAAAACGCGAATATTTTGACTAATTAAGCGAATATTTTGACTAATTAAACCTTAGTCAAACCTTGAATCGGTATGACATGGCCTCAGGCCTACCATTTGCTTGTAAGATATATACAGACGACATAATCCTAATGTGAATCCCTTAAATAGGACATATATGTATGTGCTCATGTGCGCGTGGCACATGACTCAAACCTCGAGACCGAATCGAGCCAGAGCTCAATCCCGACAATAAATCATACTTAGATGATGCCCATCGGGTGGGCACACACCCGTGCATGATTCGAACCCTCGAGCACGAATTCGGATCGACCCCGACCCACTGACTAGAAACAAAAGTAATAAAATACTATTTGCTTGACAAAATTCAAGTGCCAAAAGATGACACCTGAATTGCGCATAGGCAACTTTCTTAATGGATGGGATTCTCCAAAAGGGAATTCCCAATTTATGAGAATGTACCAAGTGGCACCCTATACAAAATGAAATATATGAGTGCGTGTGATGTTTGATGCATACACACCCAACTTGTGTGTGAAAGAGAGATAAATACTTTCCTCTCTTGCCATAAAATAAAAATAGAAATTTCACCCTTATAGGAATTCGGGTGCCAGCTGAATCTCTTCCTCTTCCTTATCTAATATTTCTCTTTCCCACTTTTTTTTCTTCTCTCATATTTTTTTTTTTAGCAAGTAGAGCCCTTGCAGACTCTTTCTTTATTTCTCTCACAAAATCTCTCTCTCTCTCTCTCTCTCTCTCTCTCTCTCTCTCTCTCTCTCGGCATCCGCAGCCCCATAAATATTTCTCAAACTTTCACTCCTCTCACCACTAATTACCCTAACAGCGAGCAGCCCAAGATCTAAATCTGTGTCAAACGTCTTTCTCTACCGTCCACTTTTCTCTAAAGAGTCTGTCTCTATCTCTCTACATATCTATCTAAGAACCCAAGCAACCAGCCAAGCTCCATTTAATACCCAGGCACTCTCTCTCTCTCTCATATCACTTTTCACGCAGCAACCCCCTTCCCCAACAGTCATTGTCTTCTCTCTCCCTCTATAGAGCCCTAAGCACCCATCCCATACATGGATTAAAATATTGTCCAAAGATACGTATCGGTATCAGACTTGGACGATACGGTACATTTAATATACCATATCGCTATTTTGTATATAAATGTCTGGACGATACATTTAATATATCGTCTGATATTTTACCATTCCGATATGTATCGATTTTGAGTTCGGACGATATCATATCCGATACCCAAAATCTTGACCCATGATCCCATGTGTGTCTCTCTTTGCTTTCTCTTTCACCTTTCCAAACGTCTAATATCCTAAAAGGGTCTTTGATTTGAAATTTAATAGGGAATTCAATTTTTCATTTTTTTTTTCTTTTCTTTGAGAGAGATGTATTATGGTCGTGGGGTTCGAATCGCTTTGAATGTATATAATAGGAAGAAACCAACATATATGCCAGACGTCTTTTCTTACAAAAACGCATGACTTGGTAGAAGATCCAAGCAAAATCCCACGACGATGCTGGAGGCCCTTATGTAATATAGTGACAAATCGCCCTTTTTTCGAACCATCTTATGCCATCATCACCGTCGTCCACATCGAGGCTTTACTCGCGACCACACAAGGTGCATCATCACCGGTAATCATCGAATGACCGCGGATGCTAAAGCTAGATTTGTGCCCATCCAACCGAAGAAAGGCTCATATAAGGTGGGTGCCATTCTATCCATCCAAATTTATACATTTACACTTTTTATATATGATAAATATATGATTAATTTAGGAAAACTGAAATTTCTTAGGTTTTGTGTTGATTCACAAGATGGTTATGGTCAAAGGGTTGACCCTATGGCTGAATCCATCGGCCGAGAACTATAGTGTACTATACTCTTCCACATGGCACCCAAGTGTGCTGGCAAAATAGATCCCATGTCAAGAATGGGCTGCTGCCCTGTTTTGTTTTGTTGCGCACTCGATGTGGAGGTCTTTATTTGACCGTTTCAATCTTAATGATCCGATCAGTTTCTTATCTCAATCAAATTTTGGACTCCCCATAAAATTTGATGCTTTTTACATCTAATGGCTCACATTGATATGCTTGTCTTTATTTTTATAAAGTTTAGTACTTCAAAAACCTGTGAATATATTGAATTTACACTTAGAATATTTTCTACACTTATTTTAAAATTTTGCACATATATTAGCCAAATGATCCAGTTTGACCCATTAAATTAAGCAAACCATAGACATATGAGTCGAAGCCTATGAATCTAAATAAGATCATTTGGTCATCTATTAAATCGATGGTCAGATTTTGATTATAATAAACAAACTTCGGTCTTTGCACCGCCAAAAGTGGTGCACATAATCATAGAAATTCTTATACTTTATGCCTATAACGGCTTAGTTTAGGGTCTGATTTGACCATTTAGATATCAAATTTTAGGTCAAACTGGGACAGAAGACACCAAGAAGGATCTTCCATAAATTTTGAACCTCTGCTCATACGACGAATAGCTTTGTTTAAAAACAGACCTAGCCGAATTAGGCGGCTGTACAAGTTTCCCAAAAATAAGGAAGGGCTTTATACTCTTAGACACCCAACGTCAAGGGACATGTTTGACTCCCTACCTGACCTCGAAAATAATCAAATTAGTGAGGGACCCAAATGAAAACCCACCTTCTATGTCTTAATGGACTCATTAGATGTATTATCTATCCATGCTTTGAAGCATGTGGTACGCCAATGATCATACAATGGGATGATCTCAATTGGAAATGAGTGACTGTTCAGTTAATGGTCTAAATAATCAAATTAATAGTGAAAATCATGGGAAACCTGAATATCCATTACACTGATGATATCGGTAGGATTTGAATATTCTAAACTCGATCACGTTCACCTTAAAATGCGTGTATCGAATATTCGATAGTCTATAAGTGACTGAGTCATATCGAGACTAAATCTCATCGAAATCATGTAAATGATCAGTCGACAAGATCTATCTGATGAGACTAGTCTAATATCTCCTTGTGATACGTATTATAATACTCACGTACCTTCATTGTAGGTCGCCTTCTTCTCTCTCTTAATGATGAGCAAGACGTTCAAATTACGAGTAATATTAGTTTCCTTTATGGTTAGATGTTTTCTTATTATATGCTTCATTTGCATTATTTGACATTCATCATTTAGAAGTGCGTTAGGGTATATGTATGTTAAGAAAAATGAATAAGATATGACACATGACTTTTAAGCCTTTGTCATGGTAGGATTTCTTTCACGATCACGTGAAACTTATAATGTCGACATTCATGTATGGATGTAACACCTTTATGAGAATATCGACTGCCACACGAAGTACATCCAAGTTACTACGGAACCCATTCCTTGAAAAACGTTATTAGTGAAGCCTATCGCACCATGATCTATTTAAATTAAGTTTAAGAAAAGATAGAATATGAATATGTTAAGCTACGAGATATTAAGAAAGTGAGGACTTAAGCTCACGCAAATATGAAATCAGGGCGGGGACTTAAGCCCAGAACCGAATAATGTTATGATAGTTTAAGATACGCTGTGAAAGCCAGTTAAACATAAATTAAGTTTCTACGCGTGTCATGTCTTGTGTGCCACCGCAAGATTTAACATCTGCAGCCAAGACGGATCTTAAGGACAATATGATACGACATTGTCTTAACGTAAGGGGACACTGATTTTTATGTGCGCAATCTCATTGGGCTGGATGGTGATTTATGTTATGATATGAAGGTTAGATAATTATCTACACGTGGACCTCGCGTGATAGGCTCAAGTAACGATCCTAGTACAAATCTTTTAAACAAGATAAGTAAGATACGAAGTACGTTGTGTAGGTGTATGGTATAATAATAAGACTTTCGATATACTACGTAAGTTAAGTTGACAAGACAAGTAAGAAAAGTGATAAGCTTAGAAGCATCATATGCATTAAACCAATTACGTCCTTTCAACTTGTTATGAAATATTTATGAGTACTTTGATTATGTTGTTTAGACAGAATTGTAAAAGATTCACTGTACTCACAAGGTTGTACCCACAATCACGTGGGTAAATTGTGGTGGATCGGTTGTGCAACCCACTGAGTTTACGTGAATGAGTAAACTCACCCCTCCCAAAAACTAACAGCTGCAGGTGAAGATATGGACTACACTGCCCGGTGGACTTGATGTATTGGTAGATTACGCGGTTTATGAGAGTATGATGTGGATGACCAGTTAGACGATATCATGTATATATTAAATATTTGGAAAGACATTCTAATAGTTGATTGTACTTTTATTTATAGTCATTTAGTATCGTGGATTCCAAATTCAATGTAAACATAATTAAGAAAATTTTTAATGTAGAAGAAATTTTAGTTTATAATTTTTGGGAGCCCAGTTTTATATAAAATCTAGTAAGATATGTATGTCTGCTTATCGCCTTAACAAGCGTGCTGTATCATAATACGGAATTCTAGGCCCTTTAGATCGGCTAATATTCTGGGTCGTGACAGGTAGATTCTTGTTGTATAAGAATCACCTTGGGTTATTTATCAAAAAATAGAAAAATAAAAGAATCACCTTGGGTCGAAGCCATCCTTATTACTAGGAAGAGTGACGGACCTAGATAAGGCCAAGGTGTCAAAATCGGTATCGGACTCGGGTATCGGTTCATGGAGGATCGATACGACTCGGCCGATACATATCAGTTTACCGAGAATCCGATACATATTGCTGATATGTATCATTTTGGCCGATTTTTGATACCATAGTTAAGGCCCCCCACATGGGCAGATGCCCACAGTGACTCAAGAAAAAAAGGAGAAAAAAATCAGTTTCATACAAAAGCCCATTCTTAAATATTTAATTATGTAAGTTAGCACACTACATGATAATTCTGTCAAGCCTTTAACCGTCTGATAGGTGGGTCATTACCTCAAGATTTATTATATGGAAGATTGGGATGAAAAAAAAATCTCCATCATCTGATTCAAGGTAGTCAATAGTGCTCTGATCATGGGTCAAAAATTGTTCGATACCGATACGTATCACCCGATACGTATCGGTTTTGGACCTGGGCGGTATGATACATTGCCTATGAATCGTACCCCCTAAAAAATGAGGTAATTATCGCCCGATACGAGCAATGTATCGCCCGTATTAGACGATACGGATGATACATTCAAATTATCGGGCGATAATTTCAAGTTATCATCCAATAATTTGATTTATGAATTTTTGAAAAAAAAGAAGTATCAAAACGATACATTCAATGTATCGCCGATACATTGAATGTATCAGATGATACGCGATACGTATCGAACGATATGGACGATAATTTGATTTTTTAGATTTTTTGAAAAATAAAATAAAAATACATTGAATGTATCGTCAATTTTTTCTTTCATGTGCCACACATTCTCAAAAGTGACCTTAAGATTAAGTTTGAGCATTAACGTGTTTCATATAATTTTAGGATCATTTTTTTAGATGTGTGCCACATCAAATCAAAACTAATCGTATAATTAATACATCCATAATTTGGAGAAAATTTTTATGCCATAATTATCAACTTTCGAGTGCTCCCTTTTAGGAAAATCCTGCGTCCCCACCAACCAGGAATGATATAGTATATACCTGGAGTATGATGGAGAATGCCTCCACTGAGACTGCGATAATTAGGTAGATGGAACCTCTGGTCCACTCCCGATAGCTACTTTCACCAATGCTGTGGCCGGCCATAGTTGTAATCAGACGGCTGAAGATGCTTGATAATGAAGGTCCTCGCAAGAAGCTCATGACCATGGCCCCACTTAAGCAAACCAAGGTCCCTATGATCTTTGCCCTACTGGATCTACACGTGAGATCCACCTTCTCCCACCTGGACCAAGCAGATCATGCCCCATCAGTAAAAGACAATGACCAACTGGGCCAGCCCACTGAGCCTTACCTAGGTTGAGGATTTTGGATTGTAGCCTAGGGATGCAAGTTTTGACCCAAAATCTTGATAAATTTAGACATCCAACTCAAAACCTGAGTGGAGAGGCCTTAGATCTTATAAGAAGAGAGACAAGGCCTATGCGATTGTCTGACCTGGGACTAATCTTCAATATGCCCCCACACGTGTTGGCTCTGCTGAGCCAAGCAACTTGAAGATATGAACTGGTGACGTGGAGTTGAGAAAGGCCTACACTGATACCATGATAAGTTTGAGCATCCAATAAATCCGACCCGAAAACTGCAAGAATTGAACTAGTTTGAACTGTCCCGAAACCCAACTCAGACCGAACCGAGCTGATTTTGAGTTAGTTCAATTACAGTTTTGGGTGGCAAAAACCAAAAATTGATTAGGTAAGATGAGAAAAAAAAAATTTCAAAAAAAACAAAAAAGTGGCTAAAGAAAAACAAACTAAAACCGAACCCAAAAAAAATAAAAATAAAATAGAAACGAAAATTTCAATTTCGGCTTAGGTTTAGGTTCAGTTCTGAGTTGGGCCAAGTTTGGTATCCGAACCCGAAACCGATTTGGTTCGGGTAGGAATCAGCTTTGGGTGAACTGACCTGAAAACCGAAAAATCAATTTCGGGTCAGGGTCCGGTATCCGCACTTGCATCCCTCGTGTCATCAATGGGATGGTCAAGAAGTAGGGATTCAGGAATTATTCCATGGGGGTAAAAAATTGTAATAAGAGAAAAATCTTTACAAACAAAAACGTCAAACAAAAAAAAAAAAAAAGGGCGTCCAAAGCGGATTTGATGAGGAAAAAAATCCACAATTGAGGGAAAAAAAACTGTGGAAATTGGAGAAAAATTGTGAAGGGATATTAAAAAGGGCGCCATTACTTGCACACACTTTTTAAATGATTGCATCGAGATTAAAGAAATACTTTGCATTTTAGGGACATGAGACATGTGAAAATGCAATCTAGGCCATCTGATTTAAAGTTCATGATCTATAGATCCTTAGTGGATAAGATTGGAGCAAAACACGATATTTATCATATGATCTATTATTGTCAACCGTTGAATCAAATAATAATCTTTGACTATATTTAATTATATGATGAAGATTATATTTCATGTCAATCTTATCCACTAGGGATCTATAGATCATGAACTTTAAATCAGACGGCCCAAATTGCGTTTTCATATGTCACATGTCCCTAAAATATAAAGTCTTTTTTTAAACTCGGTGCAATCACTTAAAAAGCGAGTGCAAATAAAGGATCCCTACTAAAAAAAAATTGAAGCGTAGAATATATTTTATTTAAATTTTTTGATTCAATTATAATTAACTAGACTTAGACGTAAAAATTTTAAAAAAAAGTTTGGAGACTTGCAACGATTACTCTGCTAAACTTAGTTAATAACAAAGAGTACATTTCATGTAAAAACTATAATTTTGGCTTCTAGGGGATTCGAACTGAGTTTGTGTAAGGTATTATACTTTTTACAATCAAGGTATAAAAAATCGCCCAAATCAATACATATTAGTATTCGGCCAAATCAATACATATTAGTATCGCCAATACGTATCGGGTTTCGGCCGATACGTCTCAATTCCAACCAAAAATTTTATTTATTTTTTCTTATTATTATTTTAATTGGCCAATACGTATAGGTATCAACCGATTCATCTTAGCCTTAGACAAATCGATACCCGAGATCAATACCATTTAATACCTTGATTACAATTGAGAGTTAACTAATGATCACTTTTGTACATGGTGTATTATTTCGACCCTATGTGGTATCATGAAATGAGGTGATCATATAGGTTGGATTCTTTATATTGAAAAGTTATTTTCTTCATCTTCACAGCTTGCCAGTGCCATGAAAACCAACGGTCATCATGATTTGTCCAATCTGCTGTAGCTGTTCATTATTATGCTCTTTTA
The DNA here is from genome assembly GCA_021018995.1 of Chloranthus sessilifolius. Taxonomy (NCBI): domain Eukaryota; kingdom Viridiplantae; phylum Streptophyta; class Magnoliopsida; order Chloranthales; family Chloranthaceae; genus Chloranthus; species Chloranthus sessilifolius. Next base: position 44,417,279 of record CM037590.1, read on the forward strand.
GCCTCATAATTACGAATTTGATACATTTTTGGGAAATTTACCTGATCGGCCTTGTCAGATACGCCTTTTATGTCAGAAGCCTTATAGTTTCACCTTTACCCAAACCGAGCAGCTCCAAGCCTAGCCGACCCTAAGGAGAGTAAATGGTCCAAATTACCCCCTTCTATGACCTTCTTTAACCAGCAAAGTATCATCTTCTTCCTCATTTTATCCTGCAAAAAAGTTAGAGGTGCAAAACCCTAGACGACTCCTGCCTTAGTCTGATCTGCTCCGATCTGCTATTTCGAAGAAGAAAACAAAGGCTTGGGAGAAGAAGCCCTGCATTTCTTCATTGTGACAAGAAGACCCTGCAGTTTATCCTTGCGACGCGAGGTAATCCTACTTAAACCCTATTTTCAGTTTATTAGTGTCTCTTAGTGATGCAGTATCTCCTATTCGCGTAGTATAAGAAAGTCTTTATATCCTTCGATCCGTTTTTTTTTAAATATATATTCATTGCAAATACAATCGTCATCGATTCCATATAGAGTCGATATCGATTGTATATAGAGTCGATAACGATAATATATACAATCGATATCGATTGTACGTTATCGACTCTATATACAGTCGATATCGACTGTATATGTAGTCGTTATCGACTTTATATACAATCGACTAAGATTTATAGTCGTCTTTTCTCTTTTATTTCATCAGTCTTATGACCCATTCCTTCTCATTCTTAAACAGACGATGACGGACGTGAGGATTCCTCTTCTTGGTCACTATGATGGCCTTCTTGTAAAAGATGATGGCTTGTATGAAGGTGGCCGGCGGAGGCTTATTAACATTTCAATTGATATTTTTTACGAACAATTCATAAGGCGAATGTCTGCTGTTAATTTTGCGAAGGCGGATGAAACAGTTTCCACAAAGTTTCATATGAAGATAGTGAATACGCATGTGGTTGTCGACATTTTGGACTCTGATGATTTGGTCACCTTATTTACGTTTTATAAATCCGCGGTGGACGTTATAAAAGTATTCATCATTAAGGAACCGTTATCCTCCCCAGTCGAAGCTGAACAAGCAGATCTCGGCAGGACAAATTTTGTGACTCATTCATTTCAGCCATGTAAGTTTGAGGATGAAATTGTATACGATACCGTCCCATTAGGCGATGGCTATTATATTGCGGAGAACGATGGCAGAGGGAAAACAACTTTTGATTTAAACGATGCTCCGATTGAATCGTATGATGACCCAGTAAAATACATGCATGAGTCACAACAATGTAGTCAATGGTTAGACTACACTTCAGAAAGGGTGGTAGATACCGACGATTTCAGTCATATCATCCCCGGTGGATGGACAATTTGGTTTACTCAATAATTATGTTCTACCATGCCATCGATGGGAATTACCGGAGAAACTCAACCCCATGTTCATACACATGAGCACCCCTTCGGTGAAGGGCCTAGCCAACCACGCCATTATCCATTTGGTGAAGGATCCGGTCAATCACATCAGAACCCCTTCGGTGAAGGATCTAGTCAACCACCTGAGAACACCGCTAGTGAATGGCGTAGTCATCCTCAAGCTACTAATGAAGATACCTTAGAAGAAGAATATGAAAGCGAACCAGATGGGTTTATCAAAGAGGATCTAAAATTTTTTGTGAGAGACATTGACAATCCCCTAGTAGACGGAGATTACAAAATGTCAGAGACATCGGGCGACTCATCCGATGAAGAGGTGGAAACTGAATATCGGAATTGGACGTTTAAAATTGGAGAGATCTTTCGAGACAAACAAATATTTCAAAGAGCATTGAAAGAGCACGCGGTGGAGAAAAACTTTTAAATTCGGCCTTTGAGAACCGCTAGGTTTCGAGTGACAGTTGGATGCTACGAACCTGATTGTTCGTGACGAATACATGCTTCTAAATTGACTGGGCTCGATTCTTTCCAAATCAAGACATTCAATAGTACTCATACATGCAGAGCCGGTAAGATCGGACCGCACGGTCACCGTAATACAACAATCTCCTTCGTAGCGAACTATGTACGGGATAAACTTATGGAAGGATTCGACTATACACCGGCGTCGATAATATTTGATATTACAAAAACTTATAATGTGCAAATCTCATATGCAAAGGCTTGGAGGGGAAAAGAACTTGCCTTTAATGATATTAAAGGTAGTTGGAAAGGACAATTTGTTGATCTACCGGCCTACGTGAAGGAGATGGAGAGGGTAGATCCTAATGTACAAACATCCTTTCAACTTACTCTTAACGGTAAGTTTCAAATTTTTTTTTAGAGTTTTGGCCCATGCATCGTGATGTGATTTTTTAATGTATGTTTTACTCGCAAGTGCACGAATCGGTTTGTATATAATGGGTGCGGAGTACGAGATCGTTCCCACGAGGATTAATGTTGAAATACCTAAAAGAGACAAGTAATTCTAGAAATCTATTAAGATCTAACAGTATTCTACCAATTTTATGATTTAAGTGGTTGGTGAGATGGTAATTAATGACTACAAACTAAAATTCAATTGATAATTCGCAAATAAAAGTGAAGATGATGATAAAGATGAAGATACTAAATCCTCCCATCTTTGGTCCGTTCTTCCTATAATATAAATCTAAGGATTAACTTATGAGATACTCATTAGTAACAAACATCTTTTATGGAAGATCAATGGTCAACACCCTAATAGGTTCCATGTTGCATCCCTGCAATTAGGACTTAGATGATTTTCATATATAGATCTGGGATCAGGGGTACGGCTAGACACGCATGATCTCAGGTTCAAATAAAAACCATCCCCAAAGTGGGTGAAAATTCCAACAAGAATACCACTTACAAATCTGAAATCAAGGGCATGGCTCGGCACACTTTATTCAGATTAGGGATATTTAAGATAAAATTACCATTACAGAACCAAGATCCAGGGCATGGCTCGGCACACTCGATCCCAGAACATAATCATAATTAAATCCACACAACGAAAACACAAAGACCATAACAATGATAGGGTAAAATTTATCACACAGATCCGGGATCCCGGGCATGACTCCACAGCGATCCCGGTTAGTGGTATGGGATTTCATCCATTCATGATAGCACAATAACCATAAATTAAAAATCTCATATTTTAATCCCTAATTTTATATTATTAAAAGTACATCCCTCGGATGGGAATCATTAGATCCCCATCCCTATAAATTTAGCCACACATATTGAAAATAAATGACATAAATAAATAAAGACGGGAAAATAACATTAATTAAAATTACCTCAAACTTCAAAATAAATTACCTTGATCCACACGTATGATCTTCAGAAAATTAATGCAAAAATAAACTTTGAATAAAATTTAGGAACGAGTACTTGAAAAATCAAAGAACAAAGCTCTCAAAAGAAATAATAAAACTTCCTATTTCTATGAAAAATAATGGCTAAAAACTAAGAACTCTAAGAACTAAAACTATTCCTACGTAATTCTAATGCTAAACAAAATCTCTAAAAATTAATCTCCTAATCTACTCTCTACGTTACTCTACTCCTATCTAATTAATTTTTCCCGAAGTGTTTGAGTCTTTAAATAGATTCCGTCGCGCAAAGGTATCCCACTTCGACTTTTTAGGGTCGATTAATCGACCCAGAGCTGTCGATGCATCGAGCCGACAGAAAATCCTCAAAATCACGTTTCTAGTGTCAGAATCGTGTCAGACTACTATTCCTGCTCGATTAATCGACCTGTAGGGTCGATGCATCGACCCCAGAAATCCGTGAAAATCAGCAATTCTTGTGGTTCAGACACTGCTTCAGTATTTCGGCCATAACTTTCTGTCCCGAACTCGGATTGAGACGATTCTTGCACCGTTGGAAAGCTGACGAAAAGATCTACAACTTTCATGTTTTGACAATTTTGTAATTCAGCCGTCTTGAAGGTCCAAATTTAGCCGCAAGTCGCACCAAGTTCTTGATTACCCGAAATTGCAGTGTTTTTGCATTATATTCGTGAGTTGCTTTCTATACTTGGCTCATATTTACCTGAAACACTTCAAATCTAATAAATCTTATCAGATAGCCTTCATCGGACAGCTAAATATAGGTATTTAGGGGTGAAATATTCTCATTTTTCAGTACTCATCATACCCCCAAACCTACACTTTGCTAGTCCTCGAGCAAAGCAAACTAAAGAAACTAAATAAATGCCACTTTCGTAGGGAACACGATTGCACTTAGCATGTGCAACAAGCCTTTAAACCCCTAGGTGATCCTAGTGGAGGAGTTATGTCTCCTGAGGGTTTACAGTGAAGTTACCCACAAACTTCAATACATTTTTGAAATCATCGATAAAATTGAGTTTTCAAAACATGATTTTGATAACATATATACCATTCAAAAACAAAAATCATTAATCAATTCAACATGCGAATCCTCAATTTTAAATAACAATGTTATACTAATCATACTCATATCCATTCAAATTAGTCTACTGCTCAAATCGTTAGATAGCTCATCCATTCATGCCTAAACGTGAAGTGTGTGCATAACCAAACCAAAATTCATTCATCTCAGATCTAGTTCATAGGGAAAATCGTTGGTTCTGTTGTTTTGACTCAATCTCCACTTTAGGTATACTCTGAAAATATAAAAACATCGATAGTGGATAAATTTTACATATGTGAGAAGTCAATACAAAGCAAATAAAAGGTCTCATGATAAATGAAACGATGTAATCAATGAACAAAAATAAATCTCATAAGAAGATACTTGTATATCCTAAGCATGTCATATCAAGTGTCATAAGTATCACATATTTACTCTCCACAAGACAGTTACTAATGCAAGATCAGATCATGAAGGTCTTTTTAGGGTTGTAATGGGGCTCAGGAAAGGGTAAGAAAGAATTGGAAGTTGGGATTCAAGGTTTCTGAGAAATTGGAAAAGAAACAACTTTTTTTTTCTATTTTTCTTCTTTTTCTTTTCTACTCTCTCACTATTTTTCTCAATTTTTTCTCAACTCACTTTTTCTTTTAAATTTCCTTTTCTTGAAGCACCTCAGATTTTTCATTATTTTTCACAATTTTCTTTTTCTTTTTCTCTCTCCTTTTTCTTTTTATTTTTGCCATACACTCTCAAGAAACACCACAACTCAAGATCTCTCCACTTACTCTCTTTTCGCTCACTCATCCCTCGCTTCCTAATTTCTCGAAATAAGAAGGGTAAAGCTGAATTTTCAGAAATGGTGAAGGGTTAAAGGTTAACGTGGCTTATCAAAGAATGTATAAAGGTAAATTTTCAATAGGCTCAAAGGGGTACTAGAAAGATAAATTTATTTGAGGTGGGGCATTTTAAGCACAAACGAGCCAAAGATGGCCTTCAATCATATCCTTAAAAGAAAGTAACTTTGCCTATTTGTCTTGAGTAGATATACAGTACATTCTAACATAATGATATAAATTTGATTTCATGCAAAGTCACAAGTCAAAATGAAGTGTATGAGATTATGCAAAATAAATCGTATTCAAAGAAAACTCCGAGTTTATATATTCACTCATCAATGACGGGAAATTAGCTCTAAAGCTCACTGGTTTTAGTCTCCACTAAGATCCTAAGATTCAACATTCAAAACAGTTCATCGATTTCTAAGTCTTAGCTTGGTATCAGTGTAAAAAGTCTAAGCATGAATATCAAAATTATCCACAACATATCACATTAAGCTTTATCATCTTAGATACAAGTAATCAAAATATGACACTATTATTCTCAAAATTAAATTCACATGCATCATCAACTAAAGTTTGAAAACAATCGTAAAATAATGTGCATGATGACTTCAAAAAAATTTTTTTTTTTTTTTTTTTTTTTTCAAATAACACAAATAAATGACGTAAAATAATTAACCATACCCCCAAACCTAAAGATGACAATGTCCTCATTGGTGAAAAAAGTAGCACCCCAAACTTTTGAAAAAGTACCTCAACACAAAGATCAGGTGCAGAGAATAATTGTATCAAATTGGAACATTACAAAAAATATATTGAAGGGCATATGGTTACACTATTGAGCGAATTACAAAAAACAACCTAAACTAAACAAAACAAAACAAAAGGAAAGAAAAACTAATAAAGCCTAAATCCTAAATCCTAAACTAAACAAGAATCCAACTCTGTTAGACATTAGTAGGCGGACCCATCCACCTCGGATCACTTAAATTGATATTCTTAGGCACAGGGAACAATTTCTCCCAAAGATCAAGGGGAAATTGATGAGACAACGCCGATGGTATGGATGGAGGTGGGGAGGCGAAAGTAGGAGATGAAGATGGGGGAGACGGTGACGGCATCACATCAATTATCTCTCGATATCAACATCAAGTAGGAGATTTGGAGCGATTTACCTTTTTACGAGATGGTTCTCCCCAGGAAGGAATGATCATCGGATCAAGGTCGATGATATCAACATTGTTTGGCACAAAAGGGACCGTCCGATGAGAGCGGCGCTCCCGCTTTTTAGCAGTCTCCTCCATCTTTGATAATCGGGCTCTGGTAAGATATAATCGTCGGGCCATAAGAAAGAATGTGCAGAGTTAATGAAAAGTGAGCCTAAAGGTGAATATAAAGGGAAAAATATAGAGTTGGAGTAGGAGTGGAAAGAGGTGTCCTGCAGAAAAGAGACAATGAAAAGGTGTGGCAGTACGTCCAAGGGAGTCCATATACGTGAGAAAATAGGCAAATTAGAGTTCCAATAGAAGTGCCCGCGAAAAAAAAACAAACAAAAACAGAAAAAGGTGGGGTCGATTAATCGACCCTTGAAGGTCGATGCATCGACCCTTTGGTGGTCGATTAATCGACAGTGGGGTCGATGCATCGACACCCAAAATTTTTTATTTTATTTTTATTTTTTATTTTATTTTTTATTTTTTTAAGCAACAGAGGGTCGATTAATCGATCCCTAAAGGTCGATGCATCGACCCTTTAGGGGTCGATTAATCGACAGAGGGGTCGATTAATCGACCTCCTACAAATTTTTTTTTTTTTTTTTTTTTTTTTTCGCAAACAGTGGGTCGATCAATCGAGTATAACCCTCGATTAATCGACACCATCCTGGCAGAGAGTTGAAAATTTGTGAAAATTAACTTTTTAAAAATGCGTTCCAACTACTCTAAAGGCAACCGATAATTTGCAAAATTTGACAATCCCACACAGATTAGAAAAAACACTTTTTCATTGATAAAGACGATGATTACATGGACACTTCTGATTTGACTCCTAAAATAAACAGCCTAAACAAAAGAAAGAAAAATAACACAAAACGAAAAATCCTAATCCTAGACCAAACTAACTAATCATCGCCATCCTCCTCGGCTTGGCGAGCCCTGGCGCGCATCTCATCATAACTATCAGGCCACATGCGCTGCCCGATCTGATGGAGGAAGGAACGATCATAGTGGCTACGGCGTAGGAGTGCACCATGGTGTCGCTGCTGCTCTTCTTGTAAAGAGGTAATTTGGGCTTGGAGCGAGCCAAGCGACACACCCTCCTCGGGTCCTTGATCAGGTGCATTTTGATCATCTTGACGACCTGGCGGCGGGCGTGGGGGAGCCGGTGCATCAGCATGGGCATCAGGGACATTTCCCAAGAGACGCATACTGCGGTTCCACTGGGTTGCACCATATCGATAGAAAGCAAGGTCCCCGATATCATCATCCCGGTAGAACGGGAAACGAAGAAAATTCAGCAACTTCATAACATAATGGGGGAAGTAGACCAACGGGGCTTCACCAGTGGTAGGTTTAGCGAGTTCGTCATGGCATCGCCACATGCCATCATGAATGATCTTAGGCACGTTGATCCATGAATTGCGGTGGGCCCCATAAAGTGCTTGAACCCGATCACCGGTGCGCTCAGAAAGCGTGTACGGGACAAAGATTGCTACTGACCACACTATCCCAAAACAAAAGCTGGCGCGGCAACGCCGATCGCCTAGTGGCGATCCCAGAAGAAAATATGCCGCGGCACATCTCGTTGATAATGTCCTCCTGAGACTCGTCAAGTTCCTCACCCAAAATGTGATCGTGAGGGCTGACGAAACATTAAAGACCTCCGCAATGGTGTGCGAAAATCGGTCGCGACCACCCATCAATTGTAACAGAAGTGGTGGCGACTTGGTTCTCGATGGAGGCGGGCACCCATGCCATATTCTCGATAGAATAACCGAACAACGTTCGGACACTTTGATCACGCAGGTGGAGTGAGGAGAAAATAGGCATTGAGCGCCATCGCATAGGCGAGGGAAGCGGCGAATAGGCGGTGCTTGAAAGCCGCAAGATCAAAACATATTCGAACAGTCGCGGGTCGCGGCGACACTTGGCTGATCACGTGGATGATCGTAGGCGTTGTACAAGTCTTTGGCGGCGGTCGGTAAGCCATGATTGCACCGCTTTCGAATGTCGAGGCGTCGGAAAAACAAATACAATCAAACTCGTAGTGAGAAAGGGTGAGACTCCTCCATTTAAATAGGCGCAAAGCGCCTCGGGACGGACACAATCAAAATAATCGATTAACCGACCAAAAGTGTCGATTATTGGACTTGAATGAAAAGAGGCGCGTCAGAAGTCCCGACGCATGGAAACAGGCAACGTCTTTAAGTGAAAAGACGCACGTCGGAAGTGGAAAAGTCGATTAATCGACGCACTTATTCGATTAATCGATAAAAATCGAGGCAAATAAAAAAATAAAAACGCACGTCCCAAAATAAAAGTCGATTAATCGATCCATAAAGAGTCGATTAATCGACACCAAATAAAAAACAAAACTGACGGATATTTAAGACGGCTCAATTTTCAAAAAGTGTAGTCGATGCATCGACTCAAGGAGTCGATTAATCGACTAAAAAAAAGTCAAAAATCGCCATAAATGCACTGTCCTTGAAAAGGACACTGAATTTAAGACTCCCGATTAATCGACCAAAAGAGTCGATTAATCGAGCATAATTGGGTCGATGCATCGACCCCTAATGGTCGATGCATCGATCCAAAAATATTTTTTTTTTTTTTTTTTTTTTTTTTAACGAAACAACACACAATCAAACGGAAAAATACACAATTGGGTTGCCTCCCAATAAGCGCTAGTTTAAAGTCGATAGCTCGACCTTGGGAATCACTCAGTCAGGGTGAGCCAGTGGCTCACTCAAAGAAATAGTGTCAGAGAACGCAACCGCATTCTCAAGGAACGGTTTCAATCGGCTAACTGTTAAAAAACATTCCGTGTTTGGGTTGATAATATCTCTTGCCCATTGGGAGTATTCGAGAGATTTTAAAGGACCACTCCACGGGTTTTTAGTTTCCAAATAGATGAAGTCGAATTGTAGAGTAAAACTAGTTGACCAACAACGAACGATTTTCGCAGAATATTTTGATCATGAACCCGTTTCATCCGGTCCTTATACGATTTAGCACAGTCATATGCATCAGCACGGCTTTCCTCTAATTCATTTATTTGGAGACCCCTTTGGGTAAAGTATTCCGTGAAATCGAAATTCAATGACTTAACGGCCCAAAATGCTCGATGCTCTATTTCAACCGGAGGTGACATCCTTTACCAAAGACCAACCGATACTGGCGACATGCCAATCGGAGTTTTAAATCTTATTCTATCGCCCATAGGCGTCATTCAATTTTAACGACCGTCTTCACGGTTCGGATTGATTGTCTTTTCTAAAATTTGCTTAAGTTCCCGATTAGAGACTTCAACTTGGCCACTTGTCTGAGGATGGTAGGGTGTAGCAACTTTGTGTGTGACACCATATTTCTTCATTAATTGGGTGAACACTTTGTTGCAAAAGTGCTTTCCACCATCACTGATTATCGCTTTTGGAATGCCAAAACGTGAAAACACTTGATCCTTGAGAAATCTGATCACTACTCTGTGATCATTAGATTTACATGCCACGGCCTCTACCCATTTCGAAACATAGTCAACGCCGACAAGAATGAACGTATTTCCAAACGAATTCGGGAAAGGACCCATAAAATCGATCCCCCAAACATCAAATAACTCAACTTCTAAAATTGGATTGAGCGGCATCATGTTGCGCTTTGAGATTCGGCCTAGCATTTGACAGTTGTGACAGGACTTGCAATGTTGATGGCAATCCTTAAATATCGTCGGCCAGTAAAAACCACTTTGAAAGATCTTAGCTGCAGTCTTTTTGGAACTAAAATGACCTCCACAAAGTTAACTCATGTGACGAGATGATTCGTGGTTGCTCAGATTCAGAATGCATCGTCAGTATGATTTGATCAGACGATATTTGAATAAATCGGATCCTCGAAAAATAGTGTTTCACCCGAGCTAAGAAAATAGATTTCTCATTCCTCGACCAATGGTGAGGTAATTTCTGACTAGGAAATTGACAAGATCCGCATACCAAGGTGGGCAATCAATGAACAACTGTTCATCGGAAGTGCTCCAAGATTGGAAAGAGCGTTTTCTCAATAATAATTCGTGACAAATGATCGGCCACCACATTTTCTGAACCCTTCTTGTCCTTGATCTCCAAATCAAACTCTTGTAACAACAAGATCCACCTTATTAAACGTGCCTTAGCCTCTTTCTTAGCGAACGATATCGCAGAGCTGATCTCGTGAATACCACAACTTTAGATCCTAATAAATAGGATCGAAATTTATCCAACGCGAACTACATACCAGTTCCTTTTCAGTGGTCGAGTAGTTCAACTGGGCATCGTTTAGAGTGCGACTCGCATAGTAGATCACATGCGGTAATTTTTCTATTCGTTGCCCCAAAACAGCTCCAATTGCATAATCGGAGGCGTCGCACATAATTTCGAACGGGAATTCCCAGTTCGGAGATTGAATTATCGGAGCCTTTATCAATTCGCCTTAATAGCTTCAAAGGCCTGCAAACATTTATCATCAAAGATGAATGGAACATCTTTGGAAAGTAAGCTGCAGAGCGGCCGTGCTATCTTACTGAAATCTTTAATAAAACGCCTGTAAAAACCGGCGTGGCCCAGAAAAGATCTGATTTCCTTCACTGTCCTCGGTGGTGGTAGGTCGGCAATTAAATCAACTTTAGCTTTATCGACCTTGATACCCTGGGACGATATGATGTGTCCCAAAACAATGCCATCTTTAACCATGAAATGACATTTTTCCCAGTTAAGAACAAGGTTCTTCTCCTGGCATCGTGCAAGCACTAGCGACAAATGATTCAAACAGTCAGCAAAACTGTTTCCATGTATTGAGAAGTCGTCCATGAAGACTTCCAAGAATCGCTCGACCATATCCGAAAAAATACTCAGCATACATCTTTGGAATGTAGTGCATTACAAAGCCCAAACGGCATTCGGTGGGAGAAAGTACCAAAAGGACATGTGAAAGTGGTCTTCTCCCGATCCTCCCACAATGACTATTTGGTTATACCGGAATAATAGCCATCGAGAAAGCAATAGTACTCATGCCCGGCCAATCTTTCTAACATCTGATCGATAAACGGAAGTGGAAAGTGATCTTTCCTCGTCATCAAATTTAACTTCCGATAATCGATGCACACTCTCCACCCTGTTTGAATTTTTGTAGGGACCAGTATGTTTTCTTCATTCTTTACCACTGTGATTCCCGATTTCTTAGGGACCACTTGTGTAGTGACCCATTCTTTATCGTCCGAGATGGGGTATATGATTCCATCTAAAGTTTGATTACCTCATTTGGACCACATCTTGCATGATAGGGTTGATCTCCTCTGTGGTTCCCTAGAAGGCTTAGCATTGTCTTCCAAATGGATTCGGTGCATACACACCGTTGGACTAATGCCTTTGATATCTTTTATCGACCAACCGATGGCACTTTTGTGCTCTTTGAGTACATTCATGAGTCGGCCTTGCTGATTCGCATCCAGTGTTGATGATATGATAACAGGTTGAGTTTCATTCTCCCCGTGTAGACATACTTGAGATTCTCCGGAAGAGGTTTAAGTTCTAAGGACACTTTCTCCTCCTCTTTCGGCTTTTCCTTGATTAATTCAATTTGAGTTCCACACTCTATTTCCTGTTCTTCACCCAGACGTGGTGTGAAATCCAACATGTGATTTACTTCTTGGATTAGGTGATCCACATCGAAATTTTCTCCAAAATGCGCAAGACAAGTCAGGAGGATCGCCGATTCGGATGCATTAAATATTTCCTCTACAATTTCATCGAGTATGCATGCTTGTGCATGTTCGTCATCCTCCATGGGCTGCTTGGCAATATTAAAAATGTTGAGTTCAACTGTCATATTCCCGAATGACAGATTCATGATCCCATTTCGACAATTGATCAGCGCATTGGAGGTTGCTAGGAATGGTCTTCCTAGAATCACTGGAATATTATTCTTCAAATTTGATGCTGGTTCAGTGTCTAGAACAACAAAATCTGAAAGTAGAAAGAATCCACCTTGATGAGGACATCTTCTACAATTCCTCGAGGGATCTTCTGGACCGATCATTCAAGGGTCATTGCAGTGGTCTTAAGTTCTCCCAATTCGAGCTCCTTATACACAGAATAAGGCAACAAGTTAACACTTGCTCCTAAGTCCAAAAGAGCCTGATCAATACGGTTATCGCCGATAATGATCGAGATTGTAGGACAACCTGGGTCCTTGTATTTGATCGGGAGCTTTGCTTGATCTTGAACTAACCATTTCGGCTAAGAAAGCCTTTTGAATATTGGTCTTTCTTTTGATTGTGACCAATTCCTTCAAAATTTAGCATAAGCGGTACTTACTTGCGGATGGCATCCGAGAAAAGGAATATTAATTTTAATTGCTTGAAAATCTCATTTATTCCTTCCACATCACGATTTCTCAGTGGTGCCATCAATCTTTGCGGGTATGGTGCTTTCGGAACAAGACTCTTATTTTGTTCACTCTTGTTATCTGATATTTCTTTTGCTTGTACTTTGTCATCAATTTCTTCTCTCTCTTCAGATTTCTTCTCTCCATCAGACTCTTCCTCCTCCTCTGGCAACACTACTTTGTTATCGACCTGCTTTCCAGATCTCAACGTTGTGATCGCCCGAATTTGTTGTTGATTATCCTCTTGTGTTGAAGTTGATGTTTGTTCAACAACCATTTGGCCCCTTGGGTTAGGAACAGGTTGGCTTGGAAACGAACCTTTTTCTCTTTCACAGAGAAAGGATGCCAATTGCCCAATTTGGGTCTCTATTTTAGAGATTGAGGACGTGTGAGAATGGATGAGTTTCATCTGGTCCTCAGTAGAAGGAGTTTGTGTATGAGGACGTTGGGCAGGATTTCCCTCTGGGTTGTTAAATCCAGGTGGTGGAAATGACGGCACAATATTTTGATGTGGTTGGTATTGATAACCTCCCATTGGTCGGTAAACCGAAAATTCTCGGTTCATTTGCCGTGGGTCAAACCCGATTTTGATTGTATTGAAATTGATTCGGGTTATTGAACCCTTCTTCTTTGAAATTGCCCTTGACCGTAGTTCTGTGCGGTCCTTGATTGAAATTTTGTTGGGGATAAAAGTTCATCCCGCTTCGGCTGCATTCTTTGATTATCTTGTTTCCATGAGAAATTTGGGTGGTTTCTCCAGCTATTTGGGTTATTCTCATTGAAAACGTTTCCTTGATTCCGCCCATAATTATTCACCACATTTAATTGTTCAGATGTGTCTTCATGATAGTTCTGCATTGAAGGACATTCATCTGCCATATGCATTGGACTTGCACAAATTGAACACGGGTCAGGTTGTGTATTGACCATATGCACATTCTTCTTTACTTTCAATTCCTCCACTTGTTGAGTGAGGAAATCAATTTTAACAATCGGATCTGGGAATCCTTTACTACGTACAGTCCTCCTTTCTTTGTTGAACTCCCGGCTTGATCCCGGGTTTTGACTGCTTGTTCTCGAGTCTTTGTGAAATCCCAGTGCTGAGAGTCCTCAGCTAGCTTTTCTAAGAAAGCATAAGATTCGGTTTCTTTAAGGCTCAGGAATCCTCCGCCATTCATTGACTCCACCAGATGTCTATTTGGTTGATTTAATCCATTGTAGAAACACTGGACTAGTCTCCACTTTGAGTATCCATGGTGTGGACATTTGAGTAAGAGATCCATGAATCTATCCCAAGCTTCATATAATCTCTCATCTTCCTCTTGCGTGAAATCCGTGATTTCACGTCTAAAACGATTCGTCTTCGCCATAGGGAAGAACTTTGATAGAAACTTTTGACCATCGATCCCGGTGGTTATGGATCCCTGATGGTAGAGAATTTAACCATGCTTTGCTTTATCCTTTATAGAGAAAGGAAATAAAGCGCGCAAAACGATTCTTATTTGAAATTTTGGTAAACAGATGAGCAGACTTCAACGAAGTCTTTAACATGCTGGTATGGATCTTCTCGATCCATGCCGTGAAAGATTGGAAGGATTTGGATGACATTTGTCCGAATTTCAAACCGGCCACCAGGTGTGGCGGGTACACAATGCATGATGGGGTGTTTGTAGTTATTGGAAAACAATTCTCTCAATGTTGGTTCTTCCTCTTGTTGAGTTGCCCATTCATGTTGTCGATCATATTGACTTGGGATGATTCACTTAAAACTTTACGCCTTGATCTAGCGTCCTTACGATTTGGACCGAGCGCACGTTCGATCTCGAAATTTAACGTTCTAAATTTCTCTCTTTAGAAGACCTAGTGTGCATACAAAGGATGCAGCGAGGTTTTCGTGAGCAACCTCAAAACAAAATAAAATTTTTCAAAATTTTTTTTTTTTTTTTAAATCGATTAATCGAGTATAACTCGATCAATCGAGGACAACTCGATGCATCGACAAATTCGATGCATCGACCTCAATTTTTTTTTTTTTTTTTTTTTTAATTTTAATCCTCGAAAATTCCTAAAATTTATCTGTCACCAAAAATTGATTTTCTAAATTTAATCCCAAGAACGAAAAACTTGATGTGATTTTTAATGTATGTTTTACTCGCAAGTGACGAATCGGTTTGTATATAATGGGTGCAGTGCGAGATCGTTCCCACGAGGATTAATGTTGAAATACCTAAAAGAGACAAGTAATTCTAGAAATCTATTATTAAGATCTAACATTCTACCAATTTTATGATTTAAGTGGTTGGTGAGATGGTAATTAATGACTACAAACTAAAATTCAATTGATAATTCATAAAAGTGAAGATGATGATAAAGATGAAGATACTAAATCCTCCCATCTTTGGTCCGTTCTTCCTATAATATAAATCTAAGGATTAACTTATGAGATACTCATTAGTAACAAACATCTTTTATGGAAGATCAATGGTCAACACCCTAATAGGTTCCATGTTGCATCCACGCAATCGGGACTTAGATGATTTTCATATATAGATGCAGGATCGAAGTGCGGCTGACACGCATGATCTCGGGTTCAAATAAAACCATCCCCAAAGTGGGTGAAAATTCAACAAGAATACCCACTTACAAATCTGAAATCAAGGGCATGGCTCGGCACACTTTATTTGATTAGGGATATTTAAGATAAAATTACCATTCTGGAACCAAGATCCGAGGGCATGGCTCGGCTCGATCCCAGAACATAATCATAATTAAATCCACACGAAAACACAAAAGACCATAACAATGATAGGGTAAAATTACGTCACGGATCTGAGATCCGGGCATGACTCGAACACGCGATCCCGGTTAGTGGCGGGGATTTCATCCATTCATGGTAGCACAATAACCATAAATTACCAATCTCATATTTTAATGCCTAATTTTATATTATTAAAAGTACATCCCTCGGATGGAAATCATTAGACCCCCAACCCTATAAATTTAGCCACGCATATTGAACACACATGACATAAATAAATAAAGGCGGGAAAATAACATTAATTAAAATTACCTCAAACTTCAAAATAAATTACCTTGATCCACACGTATGATCTTCTAAAATTAATGCAAAATAAACTTTGAATAAAATTTAGGAATAGTACTTGAAAATCAAAGAACAAAGCTCTCAAAAAATAATAAAACTTCCTATTTCTATGAAAAATAATGGCTAAAAACTAAGAACTCTAAGAACTAAAACTCTATTAATTCTAATGCTAAACAAAATCTCTAAAATTAATCTCTAATCTACTCTCTCGTTACTCTACTCTATCTAATTAATTTTTCCGAAGTGTTTGAGTCTTTAAATAGATTAAAATCGCAAAGGTATCCCACGACTTTTAGGGTCGATTAATCGACCAATGGTCGATGCATCGAGCGAAAATCCTCAAAATCACGTTTCTAGTGTCAGAATCGTGTCAGACTACTATTCCTGCTCGATTAATCGACCTGTAGGGTCGATGCATCGACCCCAGAAATCCGTGAAAATCAGCAATTCTTGTGGTTCAGACACTGCTTCAGTATTTCGGCCATAACTTTCTGTCCCGAACTCGGATTGAGACGATTCTTGCACCGTTGGAAAGCTGACGAAAAGATCTACAACTTTCATGTTTTGACAATTTTGTAATTCAGCCGTCTTGAAGGTCCAAATTTAGCCGCAAGTCGCACCAAGTTCTTGATTACCCGAAATTGCAGTGTTTTTGCATTATATTCAGAGTTCTTGCACTGTTTTCTATACTTGGCTCATATTTACCTGAAACACTTCAAATCTAATAAATCTTATCAGATAGCCTTCATCGGACAGCTAAATATAGGTATTTAGGGGTGAAATATTCTCATTTTTCAGTACTCATCACATCGGAAGCTACCGCAATACACTTCGTCACATATTGCTTGTAGACGGCACACACCTACGAGGACATTTCGAAGGGATCCTACTTATCGCCTCTGTGCAAGACGGTAATGGTCATATATTACAGTTAGCATTTGCCGTGGTCGAGTTAGAAGAAGAGGATACGTGGATGTGGTTTCTTGAACAGGTAGGTGCGTTCATGATCGGTGGGTTTAACAAAGATTTCGTATTTATCACGGACATGTCAAAGGGTTTAATAAATGCGGTGAAACGTATCTTTCCTAACGCATATCATAACTACTGCATGCGGCATATGACACAAAATTTATAGCACAAGTATCCCAGGAACAATGTGAAGGGTCTATGGTGATGTGATGCGTCGCGCGTGCATATTCGAAAGATAAATTTGATTATTTTATTAACAAAATGAAGAAAGATCCTGCTGATTCTCAGGCCGTATAATATATTTTGAAAATAGATCCGAAGCATTGGGCACGCGCACATATGGAAGGAAGGCAGTACGATTCTCTGACTACAAATATTGCCGAAAGTTTAAACAGCGTACTAAAGATAGCTCGAGAGAGACCAATTATCGACTTAATCAGAACTACTAGAGAGAAAGTCGCCGATCATTTTTAAAAACGTAGAGAGATATTTGAGAAATGGACCACTCTCCTCTACCCGAAAGCAGACGCGCACATGAAGAAGGTGTTGCAATGGGCCGGTAGAAAGAGCTCAACCATACGGGCGCGATCAATTCCAAGTCAATTTCAGAAATTTCATTCATCACGTCGACTTGGAACGCAAGACTTGTAGTTGCCGCCGTTAGCACATTCATGGCTTGCCTTGCTCCCATGCCGTGGCGGCCATCAATCGAAGAAGTTACGACTACCATAACTTTTGTGATAAATGATTTTTCACCGCTTGCTTTAGACAAGCATACGACGAGCAATGGGTTCCAACCCTCGATAAAAGTCAATGGGAGTTCCAAGCAGAGCAACTCCCTGAAAATATGAAAGTGAGACCACCCTATTATTGCCGAAAACAAGCCGGCCGTCCAAGGAAGAGAATGATAAGGTCTAGCAAGGAATATGGTCACATGATCGCAGAACTCGCGGGCGGTGGGACCAATGGATTGACAGTGTATATTTTTAATAATGATAGATTGAATGTGAACGAGAAATTCAGAATCCATTTTTTTTTTACTGTAATATAGTCTTTACCGATTAATCATAGAGTCGTCATTGACTATATACATAATCGATATCGATTCTATACAGAGTCGCCATTGACTATTTATAAAGTCGATATCGATTCATTTAAGAATCGATATCGATCACTTATGCAGTCGATGACAACTCTATATAAAGTCGATAGCGACTCTATATAGAGTCGTTATCGATTATGTATATAGTCGATGACGACTCTATATATAGTCGATAGTGATTACATATAAAGTCATTATCTATATTTAGTCGATAATGGCTGCGATTTCTACTTTTTAATCACAGCTACATAAAAATAGTGCAATTATATTCAAAATTTTTCATTAACAAAAAATATTTCATTTACATTTATAAAAATATTAAAATACAACCACACTACTGCTGCGCCCCCTCCTTTTTGTCGTCCTTCACCAGTACTCATCCGCCATCGCCTGTGTATGTAGCCAATATATGGTCAATTTCTGTCCTAATCCTATCTATATCTGATTGCGCGAAGTCAAATTTTTTCCCCATCATGAAGTACTCGACATACTTCACAACAAACACTCCACAATCACACGAGTTGGTCTGTTGGGGGAGGGCTTTGATCCGACAGTCACTAGATGACCAAGGATAGTTCTTCGAGATCAGTGCAGTGGAGTCACCGTACGAATATAAAATCACTGGAAGGTATTGGGTCTGTTTCGAAATAATAGAGAGGAGTGTCATATATGTTAAGCTAACACTGATAAAAGATATGCTAAGCAAAATATCTTACCAGCGCCTGCAATTGGGACACATATCTTTCTTTGGAGGGCTTATTAAATATAGGGTCGACGATCATTATCGATCGTTCGACTACCTTCACGATCGCAAGCTCCCAGTGTAGTGGTTGTTCTTAATGTATTGGCATAAATATCTATAAAAAAGCAATATAATCTCAAAGGGTATGATGGAAAAATTAAAAAGAGGATAAAAGCATACTACACTGCATTTGTGAGCCCACAGATTTCGAAACTCATTGAAGAAGAAAGTTTCCATTAGCTTCTTCCCTTCGGTCTCTTCTTATCTATAGGCAGCCCACCGTTGAACTTGAACCTCGAACGATTGTTCGTATAATTTTTCAGCAAGCAGGAATTTGTTGAAATTCCTCAGTTCATAGCTCATGAACGTCAGCGCGGTAGGGTCCATAAGGAAGTTTTTAAACTTTTTATCAGGATGAATTTTATCATTAATTACTTCCAAATGTCTCAGGTAGGCGCCCATAACCTGAAACCAATGCAGTTAGATTAAAATATGTAGTTAGAGTTAAATATATAATCGTTATCGACTCTATAAGTCATCGATGCCGATGACTTAAGTCAGCGTTACCGACTCTCCAATGAATCGATATCGATGAGTTACAGAGTCGATAACGATTACATAAGCCATCGTTATCGACTCTAAAAGCCATCGATATCGATTAATATGAGAGTCGATAACGATGATGTAAGTCATCATCATCGACTCTATAATAAATCGATATCGACTCTATTTCGAGTCATCGACAGCTTTAACTATTCTTGTTTTTGCCTACAGTATGTTAAACTTACGCCCGGACATCTGAAGGATTGCACCACCAGCTTATACTTGCCGACAGTGCTTACATATTCGCTGCATAAATAATGGCCAACGTAACTAATCTTCACGATAAATATATAATAATAAAGTTAATGAATCAGGGAAGAATAACTTACTCGTCCTCCTTCAAAGGCTTGTTCAATACGTCTAGCATATATTTTTGGTCCGCTGTCAGCTCAGGTGGAAGCTCAGCAGGAGCATCTTCAGCCGCAGACTCAGGACCAGCGGTAATGAGTGCCACTGGTCCAGGCTTAGCGGTTGGTCCTTCACTGGCCTTCTCGGTAGGCTTCTTTACAACCGCTACCCTTCGTTGTGCCTTAGGTCTAACGGTAGTTACTTTGCTGAGTTTCCCTTGCCTAGGTCTTAAGCGAGACTCAGCTTGTTGGTGAGGAAATTGGGAAGAGGTTTCCTCTTCACCAGCAGGATCCTTATCAGTTTGAGTCTCAGGCTGCTCGTCAACAGCTGCCATCACCTCATCAATGAGAGGAGGAAGAGAAACCTGATGCACAGGAGCTGATGGTTCCTTATCGACGACTGTGTTGCACACCTTCGATATCAGCTCCTCAATAGCCACATCCTGTTCATCGAAATAATGAAGCAAAATAAGAATTAATTTTTGGTCCCTATTTTTAAAAATCCAAATCGATTATATATATAATCGTTATCGACTGTATATATAGTCGATATCGATTTTATATATGATCGTTATCGACTCTATTAATAATCGTTATCGATTGTATATAGAGTCGATATCGATTGTAAATATAATCGATATCGACTCTATATATAATCGATAACGATTGTATATATTATCGGTATCGACTCTATATACAGTCGATAACAATTGTGTATATAATCGTTATCGTCTCTATATACAGTCGATATCAATTTATGTTAACAAAACTGAACATATAAAACCATATTTCAACACATACCTTAGGTCTCGCCTCCAATAAATTTTTAAGGAGTTCTTTTATATTCGACTGGCCCTTTCTGACCACAGAGTTGTAGTGATTTAACTTCTGCAACTCCGCATCCCTTAAATTTAGCCGCTCTTTGAACGAGTTGCATAGTTTCTCTATAGAAGCGCAACGTTTAACCAGGGCCTTATTCTCTCCTTCCAAATCGCTCACTCTTTGGGTGAGCTTCAAGTTCTCCAGCGTCAAATGGTCGACCCTCCTCAACAAAGAATCATTAGTGGTGGACTGTTCAGCTGGGCTATCTTTCGCTGTCAGGCTCTCATTGGTGGCCCTCCTAGTTCTTGGCTGACCCTCTCCCACATGAACGGGGCCCTTTTTCGAGGGGGGTTCTTCTTCTGACGTCGATGCGTCATCTCATTCTTCCTCTTCAATATTCTCGACCGGAATGTAATTTCTTTTCTTCTTCGGCCACATCTCTTTCACAGCTTTCTTGACCGGTTCTTTCCTCTTCCCCCTAACCTCCTTTTGAACCCGTAGAAATTCTCTTAACACGGGTATCTCTAACTCAAAGTCCTGAGGCACGAGGGGAGCGCGAATCTTTTGAAAGAAAAGAAAACATGGTAAATAACAGAATAAAATGATCGTATATATAATAAATCATTCTCGATTATGTAAAGAATCGGTACCGACTATTTAATAAATCGTTATCGATTCGGTACTGAATCGCTATTGATTATTTAATGAATCGTTATCGACTACTTAGTAAGTCATTATCGATTCCGAAATGAATCGCTATCGACTTACTAAGAAGTCAATACCGATTCTGTACTGAGTCGCTATCGACTTCTTAAAAAGTCATTATCGATTCTGTAATGAATCGTTATCGATTCTAGAATGAATCGGTAAGTTACTTTTTGAATTGGCAATAGACCTCATACCTTGCTGTCTAACATCTGTCCACGAGTGTAACCTTTGATCCTTGACTGCGCCCTGTCCGACCATTTCAACAGTCGTGGGGAAGGGTCCTCCAGGCCTAGTTGGGATTGCGATATATCGGGCAGGATCTCATAAGCCTGCCATTGAAGTATACATATGCATCCATATGTGTTGTACGTCTTCAGGGCTTTATCCATCTTGGCAGTCTTTCTATTCGCCGCGCCCTTCATTATATACTCGATCAAGTCTTGGTAGACGTGTAGACCCCACAGAGTTCGGTTAAATTTTTCCACATCATCGATGAGGTCGATGTGGTCTTCCGAAAGCTGATGGTGTGACCCGGGGAAGAGAAATATGCACAGCACAAATAGAAGGGACAACTTTACGAAGTCCTCATCACTTTCCGCTCTCCAAATTGCAGCATCTATATGAGATCGGAGAATTTTTCTAGGAGGCGTTCTACGAAAGTATTTGTATCGAATGGTTTAGTTTTCCGATGGTTTAACGGATGGGGTATACTTTTCTGGGCCAACTACAGCAAGACCTAGTATCAATGCAATGTCTATCTTCTGAAGATAGACATCAATCTTCCCAATTCGGAAGTAGTTTTTTTCAACCCAAAATGTCAACATCGCATCCACCACATCGGAAAGAAATCCCACACCCTTAGGCATTTGAAATATTTCACCAAAAATTGAATCTCTCAGCAACTTCTTCCGCTGTAGTATATTCAGAGATATTCAAATGGCATGCTAACACTTGTAACAGCATGTACAACCATCTTGACAACCTTTTGAAATGAACTGTAATAAAAAAGAAATGATTGAACCCCATACTAACAAGGATAGTTTAAATGTTGAATGAAATGTAATATATAAAACCGATATCGAGTCTAGATGTAATCGATATCGATTACATATGAAATTACCATCTGTAATCGATGGTGATTTCATATGTAATCGATATCGACCCTATATGTAATCGATACCGACTGTAGATGTAATCGATATCGAGTCTATATATAATCGATAGTGACTCTATATGTAATCGATATTGAGTCTAGATGTAATCGATATTGATTACATATGAAATCGCCATCGACTATTTATACAGTCGGTATCGACTCAATATAAAGTCGTAATGATCTCAAAATGTTTATTTACATTGAAAATATTTAATTTACTGATTCAAAAGATTTCATGAAGTCGCCATTGAATCAAAATGTTTTATTTACTTTCAAAATTTCAATTACATTCATAATATTTCATTTACAATTAAAAATGAAAATAAAATCCTGCAGGTGGATGGATGAAGAGCAATCTTCCGCTTCTAACCAAAATTTAGGAAGATGGATGAAGAGCAGGTGGTGGATGGGATGGAGAGGCGGGTGGTTCCGTCTTTTTCTTTCTTTTTCTTTTCTTCCTTCGCCAAAAGTTCCATTACTTCATCGTATTCGTCCCACAGGAACTACAGAGGATCTGGTTCTGGTGGTGGTGGTGGGTCCCCCCATACAGGCTCGAACTTGATTGGGTTATAGTAGGTTTTTTCTTCGTCGTCTGACATTGGGAAAAATATGAGCTGGTAGGGATGATAGGTTTGCTAAGGACGAACTAAACCTGTATTTAAAGCCCCTAGATGGTGGAATACGAATCGTTGTATTAAATTTTCTCATTCTTCCAAGCTTACTTGCTATAATGGTTTTACAAAAGGGTAGTTGGCAATAAATTGAACGTCGGCTGAGATAAATATAAAGCCTTATATGATTTATTATGGGTTATGACATCGAGGGTAATAATTATAGGGAAGTTAATTCATATGATGGGTATTAATTATATTCATAGAGAGTCGATATTGATTTTTTATAAAGTCGTCATCGACTATTTATATAGTCGATTACGACTACATATATAATCGTTATCGACTCTACATGTAATCGATAGCGACTCAATATGTAATTGGTAACGATTACATATAAGATCGATATCGATTAAATATGGGAAAACCTTAAAAAATTATGTCAAAATGTGCACCAAAGAGAGGAGAAAAAAAAAATCTAAAGCAATGGAAGGTAATTTTAATTCCAACTTACAGATTTGGTAGCTTGAAGATTGTAGATCTGAACGCTAGCGTCCACGAAGAGACAACGACTCTCCACCAACTTCGAATGAGAAAGTAAAAAGTAAAAAAGGTAAACAGTAAATGATTTGAAAAAAGGACGGCTATTTATTACATTGGGGGTAGTTTGGGCATTCCCTAAAGGCGTGCGTCGGCTCGGCGCGCAGCAGGTATGTTTGGGTAAAAGTGAAACTACAGGGCTTCTGACGTAAAAGACGTATCTGACAGGGCCGGTCAGGTAAATTTCCCTACATTTTTTGTTTACAATCCCATTCCCAAGTTGTACCTAATCTATGTGATGACTCTGTGAATCATGTGGCATCATATGTCTAAGCCTAGTTATCGAAAAAAGTAACATGTGGCATCATATGGGGCAAAATCACAGTTACAAATACAAAATTATTGACCTATTTACAATAAGTAATGCTTGTGTTATACAACCGGAAAATTCTGAGAAGAAAATGGAAAAAGTACCTGGCTATATATTTAAAAGAGTTATAGTTAGTATATGATATGAGCACCATTAATGGTAGTGCTCACGTCAATCTCCCTTCACTAAATTTTACTCTTAAATTTTAAATATTCTTCTTAAATTTTTTGTGTTCAATATAATTTATCTAATTTTAATCATTTTTAATATTTTTAAAATAAATTACGGTTAATTGCTCCAGCTTGCCCAGACGCAAGATGTCTTGGGATCACACCATGGTAGGTTACACTTGAAGATTTGTTGGTAACAAATAAAATAAGTCCCACCTTTACATTATCTTTGTACCAGAACTGGTGATAGTCGTTGGTCACTTTTACAAACATTCCAATCTATGCCAATCATTTTGCAATTATTATTCGGCACTAATAGCAGCAGTTTTTTGTTAAAAAAATTGTCGCTAATAGTCTTATTTTTTGTAGTTTAATTATACATTATCTTTCGTCCAAGATATCAAATATCTGATACCAATACGTATCAATTTTTCAGCAAATTGATATGTATCGGCGCCAATTTTTGTATTTTTAGGTTTTTTTTATTATTATTTTTGAAATAGGCCGCTACATATCAGTATCAGTCGATTCATATCGGTCCTCTAATGACCGAAACCGATTTTGTTACCTTGCTTTCGTCCCAATCTTCTACGAAATATATTTCATCATGGGTTTTCGGCAAGTCTAACTAGTTGAACTCTAAATGGGGTTCTAATTGTAACGAATCCAAATATCGATGTCAATTTCGAAAGTTGAAAGTCAAGATTCGCTTGCATCCAATGGTTCCAAAATT